>SJYG01000203.1:708221-740875 GCA_006410535.1 Litocranius walleri
GGCAGGGGGCACAGGGGGTGGGGCGGGTGGGAGCAGGGGGCCCTCTGGCTGGTGGGCACCTCGAGTCTGGGAAGTTCACCTGACCAGCGCTCTGAGCGGCCGCTGGCAGAGGCGGCCTCGGGCGTGTGGCACGGTGCCCCTTTGCCTCTGGGTGGATAATGAAAGACCAGCAGTTAAGAGGCAGAGCGGCCTTGGTGGGGAGCGGTGAGCCTCGTAATGTCGTCCTTTGGTCCTGACCCCTCAGTGCAGAGGCAGGGCACCCAGAGCTCTCATCTGCCAGCTTCCAACTGTCATAAAAGGGATGTGCCAAGCGGGGAAGGTACCAAACTGGAGGCAGCCTCAACTGAGCCAGGGAATTAGCCAGCTCCTGCGTCTCCTCTCTCTGACTTTAAAATGAACTCCCAGAAGCTCCCACAGAGGGTCGGGCGAGCCAATTAAAAAAAAAATTAGCTGAGCTCCACGCCCACCGAGGTGTCCCCGTAGTACTGCGGACTGCCAGGGCGGGGGTGGGGCGGAGAGCAGCAGGAACCTTGACTGCTGCAGCTAAGCCTCCGGCTCTGCTCCAGGACCCAAGGGCTCTGCAGGTGAGAAAGGGCTCTCCTGAGCCCAGGAGTCTATGCGGCAGCCAGGCGCAGTGTTTAACGTTGTACTGCGATTTCTGGGCTCGTGGAGGACAGGGAAGCCTGGTGTGCTGCAGTCCACGGGGTCATAAAGAGTCAGACACAGCTGAGCGACTCAACAAGAACAGTGTGGTCTCTGGTGCCCAGGGGGAGCTCCTGGGTCCCCGCCTTGGGTTGGCACAACCCTGGGGGTGGGTGGGGGGAGTCACAGCAGAGAAGGGTCGGCCTCCTGGATGAGTTTGCGGGGGCTGCCGTGACCACAGACTAGAGGCTTCCACAACAGGAATTTGCTGGCTTACAGTCCTGGTGGCTGGAAGTCCAAGATCAAGGAGTCAGCAAGGTGGGCTCATTCTGGGACCTCCCTCCTTGGCTTAGAGATGGCCGCCTTCTCTCTGAGTCCTCACGTGGGCACCCCGCCTCCGCACCCCCCATGTGAGCCTGTGTCCTGACCTCCTCTTCTTTGAAGGACACCAGTCCTACTGGATGGGGCCATCCTAGAGACTTCATATTACCTTAATCACCTCTGTAAAGACCCCAGCTCCACCCACAGCTAGAGGGACTCACAGACAGAATTTTAACATATGAGTCTGGAGAGCGGGGAACACGACTCGGTCCACAACAGCCAACCGGTCAGGGGCCTGGGGCATGGAGCGGCTCCCAGGCCAGCCCCCTCCTCACCAGGCTGATCAGGTCACTCAGCCTGGACACCAGTTCCAGACTTGGATTCCAGAATGCGTCTGCGGAAGTCAGGCAGGGCACGGAGACCCTGCAGCTTAAAACAGCCAGAGCAGGCACTGACTCAGCACAGGCTGCAACCGGGAGTGTCCAGCCACCCTCACAGCACCGCTCAATAGAACTCACCGCGGCCCGCTGGGACCCGAGGGGACTCATCCAGTTGGCCGAAGAGAAAGCACAGTCCGCGCTCTGCGCGCACGGCTTCCACTTAGCAACGTGCGGACACGTCAAGGCCCGTTTCTTGGAAACAAGTCAAACCAAGATGCAGCAGGAGAAGGAGATGAAATGTCGGGCAGCCAGGGTCTTGTCCCACCCAGCTCACTTCACCTGGGACGGAAGGGCGGGCCCCGCCACCTCTGAGATCGAACGCGGCTTCGGAGGACAAGACCCGAGTGTCGGGGAGAAAGATCAGGGGCATGGAATTCACGGCGTCCCCTCCTGTCAGTCCCCTGAGCTTCTGGACCAGGGGATGGAGTTGAGTGTGATGACATTGTCCCCTGAGGCCTAAGCTAGGCCAGCAAAACACTGGGGCTTCACCTGAATCCAGGATACCCAGAAGACAAAGTGCCGGGGCTTTTACGACAAGTCCAGGCATCTGACCGTGAGGCAGCACAGCACTGGGTAACACCGTGTCATCGGCACTGAACGTGCAGGAACCTGCCCTTTACCTGCCGGGACCGTTCCTGAGTCTCCAGGATGTCCTCAGACCTAGGCTGAGAGCCTCCCAAGGTCAAGGGCTGTCTCTCGCCATCTCCTGGGTGCACCTTCGTGCCTCCTGTAAAGGTTTTATGACCCCAAGCTCAGAGCCCTGCCCCAAATAAGGATGTAATTAGCACTGGTGTGGCTCAGGTGTTCTTCCTAAGCTGACCGGCTGACTTTCAGGCTGAGGACTTCTGCGCCTAAGATCCCAGCTTGATTATCAGGGACCCAGGTGGAGAAGGGCAGGGCGGCAGGATGAGAGGAGGGACAGAAAGTGGGAGGGGCCCCGGTGAGGCCCGAGGCGCCAACCAGTGCCCTTCAGTGCTCACTGCAGGCAGGAACCACCTGCGCGAGGCTTGCTCCTTGGAAGGAAAGCTATGACAAATCTAGACAGCGTATTAAAAAGCAGAGACGCCACTTTGCCGACAAAGGTCTGTACAGTCAAAGCTATGGCTCTTCCAACAGTCACGTATGGATGTGACAGCTGGAACATAAAGAAGGCTGAGCTTCAAAGAACTGATGCTTTTGAACTGTGGTGCTGGAGAAGACTCTTGAGAGTCCCTTGGACTGCAAGGAGATCCAACCAGACCATTCTAAAGGAAATCAATCCTGAATATTCACTGGAAGGACTGATGTTGAAGCTGAAGCTCCAATATTTTGGCCCCCTGATGGGAAGAGCTGACTCATTGGAAAAGACCCTGATGCTGGGAAAGATTGAGGGCAGGAGAAATGGGTGACAGGGGATGAGATGTTGGGTGGCATCACTGACTCAATGGACATGAGCTTGAACAAACTCTGGGAGATAGAGAAGGACAGGGAAGCCTGGCATGCTGCAGTCCATGGGGCTGAGAACAGTTGGACATGACTGAGCGACTAACACTTTCACTTTGTTTTTTTAGACATGATGGTCTTGCACACTAAACAGGCTACAATGTAGTGTAAACATAACTTTTATATTCTCTGGGAAATGAAAAAATTCATACGACTTGCTTACTGAGATGGTCTGGAACTGAACCTTCAGTATGTCTAAGGTGCGCCTGTATAGACATTTCTGTTAAAAAAAATGTGTAGAAAAAGCACTTGATAAAATTTGACATGTATTCCTGACAAAATATATTGGAATGGAAAGAAAATAAACATTCTTAACCTAGTTAAGTATATCCACAAAAATCCTCTAGCAAACACAATAGTTAAAGGTAAAGCTTTGAAAGCTTTTTCTTCAAGATTGAGGCCAAAACATAGATGCTCAAGATTACTGCTATTACTCAGTGCTTTATTGGAGATGCTAGCCAGCACGGTGAAAAAATAAATGAAGAAAAGAAAAAGAAATAAAAAGATCTAAAAAGTGGAAAGGAAGAAAAAACATTGTCATAATTTAGAAATGATATTATCTACATAGAAAAACCAAAAAAAACTAGATATTATTATTTAAAAGTTTAGTATAGTTATGAATCCAACGTCAAATATAAAAAAGATCAACTGTGTTTCTCGACATTAGCAACAAACATAAATGCAAAGTTTTAAAAGATATTCTTTATGACAGCAGTAAAACACGAAAGATATTAGGAATAAGTTGAACAAAAACTGAGCAAGACTTTTATAGAGAAGATGTTAAAACTTTATTGAAAGACATTATAGAAGACCTTTAAAAATGAGGAGCTAAACCAAGCTTGCAGGTGAAAAAACTTAACATAAAGATGGCAGTCCCCCCCCAAACTCATCTACAGATTCAATACAACTGAAATTCCAACAGCGTGTTTAAGATCTGAAGCAAAGCCGTAAGTGGCAAGGATGGGAGCTGTTCCCGAAATTCTGGGCACAAGGGCTGAGCTCTCAGTGCGCTGCGCTCTGCTTCTGGGCTGGGTCTGTAGTGAACCTCCCAGCATGCCCCCTTCTGTCCTGCTGCTGCCCGCACGGACACAGCACCGCACTCCAGGCTCAGAGGGGCACACGCGGGAAAGGCTGGCTCCCCGAACGGCAGCCTGAAGAGAGCCAGCCTGTTGACACCCTGTTCTTACATGAGCAGGTATCACCTGCTCTTTAAGACCTTGATAGTTGGGAGTCTGTTACACAGGGCAGCTGACCCTAACTCAGATCAGTGAGCTGGAGTACAGGTCGCTAAAACTTTGAAGCTGAAATGTAAACAGAAAAATGAATGAAAGGAAAACAGGACAGAATAAGCAGTTACTGGATGACACCACGAGTGTTGCTGTAGTTGCTGTCGTGCCCAACTCTTTGTGACCCCACGGACTGTAGCCCGCCAGGCTCCTCTGTTCATGAGATTTCCCTGAGAATCCTGGAGTGGCTTGCCATTTCCTTCTCCAGGGGATCTTCCTGGCTCAGGGATCGAACCTTCATCTCCTGCACTGGCAGGTGGATTCTTTACCACTAAGCCACCTGGGACGGAGAAGGCAATGGCACCCGCCTCCAGCACTCTTGCCTGGAAAATCCCATGGGTGGAGGAGCCTGGTGGGCTGCAGTCTATGGGGTCGCGAAGAGTCAGATACGACTGAGCGACTTCACTTTCATGTGCTGCAGAAGGAAATGGCAAAATCAATCCTGAATATTCACTGGAAGGACTGATGTTGAAGCTGAAGCTCCAATATTTTGGCCCCCTGATGGGAAGAGCTGACTCATTGGAAAAGACCCTGATGCTGGGAAAGATTGAGGGCAGGAGAAATGGGTGACAGGGGATGAGATGTTGGGTGGCATCACTGACTCAATGGACATGAGCTTGAACAAACTCTGGGAGATAGAGAAGGACAGGGAAGCCTGGCATGCTGCAGTCCATGGGGCTGAGAACAGTTGGACATGACTGAGCGACTAACACTTTCACTTTGTTTTTTTAGACATGATGGTCTTGCACACTAAACAGGCTACAATGTAGTGTAAACATAACTTTTATATTCTCTGGGAAATGAAAAAATTCATACGACTTGCTTACTGAGATGGTCTGGAACTGAACCTTCAGTATGTCTAAGGTGCGCCTGTATAGACATTTCTGTTAAAAAAAATGTGTAGAAAAAGCACTTGATAAAATTTGACATGTATTCCTGACAAAATATATTGGAATGGAAAGAAAATAAACATTCTTAACCTAGTTAAGTATATCCACAAAAATCCTCTAGCAAACACAATAGTTAAAGGTAAAGCTTTGAAAGCTTTTTCTTCAAGATTGAGGCCAAAACATAGATGCTCAAGATTACTGCTATTACTCAGTGCTTTATTGGAGATGCTAGCCAGCACGGTGAAAAAATAAATGAAGAAAAGAAAAAGAAATAAAAAGATCTAAAAAGTGGAAAGGAAGAAAAAACATTGTCATAATTTAGAAATGATATTATCTACATAGAAAAACCAAAAAAAACTAGATATTATTATTTAAAAGTTTAGTATAGTTATGAATCCAACGTCAAATATAAAAAAGATCAACTGTGTTTCTCGACATTAGCAACAAACATAAATGCAAAGTTTTAAAAGATATTCTTTATGACAGCAGTAAAACACGAAAGATATTAGGAATAAGTTGAACAAAAACTGAGCAAGACTTTTATAGAGAAGATGTTAAAACTTTATTGAAAGACATTATAGAAGACCTTTAAAAATGAGGAGCTAAACCAAGCTTGCAGGTGAAAAAACTTAACATAAAGATGGCAGTCCCCCCCCAAACTCATCTACAGATTCAATACAACTGAAATTCCAACAGCGTGTTTAAGATCTGAAGCAAAGCCGTAAGTGGCAAGGATGGGAGCTGTTCCCGAAATTCTGGGCACAAGGGCTGAGCTCTCAGTGCGCTGCGCTCTGCTTCTGGGCTGGGTCTGTAGTGAACCTCCCAGCATGCCCCCTTCTGTCCTGCTGCTGCCCGCACGGACACAGCACCGCACTCCAGGCTCAGAGGGGCACACGCGGGAAAGGCTGGCTCCCCGAACGGCAGCCTGAAGAGAGCCAGCCTGTTGACACCCTGTTCTTACATGAGCAGGTATCACCTGCTCTTTAAGACCTTGATAGTTGGGAGTCTGTTACACAGGGCAGCTGACCCTAACTCAGATCAGTGAGCTGGAGTACAGGTCGCTAAAACTTTGAAGCTGAAATGTAAACAGAAAAATGAATGAAAGGAAAACAGGACAGAATAAGCAGTTACTGGATGACACCACGAGTGTTGCTGTAGTTGCTGTCGTGCCCAACTCTTTGTGACCCCACGGACTGTAGCCCGCCAGGCTCCTCTGTTCATGAGATTTCCCTGAGAATCCTGGAGTGGCTTGCCATTTCCTTCTCCAGGGGATCTTCCTGGCTCAGGGATCGAACCTTCATCTCCTGCACTGGCAGGTGGATTCTTTACCACTAAGCCACCTGGGACGGAGAAGGCAATGGCACCCGCCTCCAGCACTCTTGCCTGGAAAATCCCATGGGTGGAGGAGCCTGGTGGGCTGCAGTCTATGGGGTCGCGAAGAGTCAGATACGACTGAGCGACTTCACTTTCATGTGCTGCAGAAGGAAATGGCAGCCCACTCCAGTGTTCTTGCTGGAGAATCCCAGGACGGGAAGCCTGGTGGGCTGCCGTCTATAGGGTCGCACAGAGTTGGACACGACTGAAGTGACTTAGCAGCAGCAGCAGCAGCAGGCCACCTGGGGAGCCTGTCGAAAGCGTAGGATATTCATAATTGGATGAGCAGGGGGAGAAGAAAGGAAAATAAATAGCTGAATTAATAATGGCCAAGAACATTTTCCCTGGTGGTTCACATGGTAAAGAATCTGCTGCAATGCAGGAGACTTGGGTTCAGATCCCTGGGTTGGGATAATCCCCTGGAGAAGGAAATGGCAACCCACTCCAGTATTCTTGCCTGGAGGAGAATTCCAAGGACGGAGGAGCCTGGTGGGCTATAGTCCACGAGAGTCACAAAAGCGTTGGAAGTGACTGAGCAGCTAACACTTTCACTTGTTCAAGAATGTTAGTAACAGTTGAATTAATGACGGAACTGTGACCAAAGCCCACAGATCCAGGAGGTTCAGAGAGTACCAAGCAGGGTAAACAACAAGAAAAGACACCTGGGAACATCAGATCCAACTACAGGAATCCAAAACCAAACAGAGAATCCTGAGAGAAGCCAGAGAGGGGAAAGACACCCGTCCTCTGCAGAAATAATAAGAATTACCACAGACACACATGTAAGAAGGGAGCAGGCTGAGACACTGCCTGGATTAAGAGAGCAAAGACCACCAGCTCAGACGTCAATTTCCACCCAAACTGCCCTCAAATGTGAAGGAGAAATGAAGACCTTCTCAGAATAAAGAGCACAGGGGGAATTTCAGGCAGAAGAAAAACAACATACAGAAAGGAAGGACACTGGAGAAGGAATAATTAAAAGTAAATAAGATCTTCTCTTCCCTTTTCTGTGGGGTCTCAGTCCCCCGACCAGAGGCTGACCCTGGGCCCTTGGCAGTGACGGCGCCACCCGGGAGCTCCCCACTCTTCTTATTCTTAATCGATCTGCGTGATTTCTGTGTTTTTTAAGTCATCATGGTAACAGTGTCTGGGGGTAACTGCAGTGCATGGGTGAGTGAGATGATAGACAGGAACCTCAGAAGGTTGGGAGGGATGGATGGGGATCACTCGGTCATGAGATGTCCGGCAGTGGAGTCATTTCACTGGAGACTCGGATTAGTTAAAAATGTACGTTCTAAACTAAAAACAACTTAAACACTCACTATGCTGAGAGAGGAGGTAAAAAGGGGACCATGAAATGCTCTGTTAAAACCCGAGAATGCAGAAAACAAAGAGGGAAAGGTAGCCTGGTATTTTTTTTTTTGGCAAAAGACAAACAGATCTAAGGGACAGAACAGTGAGCTCAGCTTCAGTGCCGGGAATATAAGGAAATAATATGCGAGAAACCCGCCCCTGCAGCTCAAAGGGAAAGGGATGGGACAGCCCTTCGGGAGGAAATTCAATTTAACTTGACGTATTTAATTGGATTTCAAACCATTCACAACAATAAATTCATAGACTGAAATATGAAGCCTTTTTGTTAGTATTCTTTTAACATATGTATACATTCTTTTGTCCCATGTTTAAAGGAAACAATGTATAATTTTAAAATGTCTGATGAAGTGGAGGGCATGCACCTGTGCTGAGTTGCTTCAGTTGTGTCTGACTCCGTGTGACCCTATGGGCCACAGCCCGCCAGGCTCCTCAGTCCAAGGCATTCTCCAAGCAAGAGTACCGGAGTGGGTTGCCATGCCCTCCTCCAGGGGGTCTTCCC
The DNA here is from genome assembly GCA_006410535.1 of Litocranius walleri. Classification (NCBI taxonomy): domain Eukaryota; kingdom Metazoa; phylum Chordata; class Mammalia; order Artiodactyla; family Bovidae; genus Litocranius; species Litocranius walleri. The sequence goes on from SJYG01000203.1 coordinate 716,530, forward strand.
GACCCAGGGAGCCTCCGTCTCTGGTGCCTCCTGCACTGGCAGGTGGCTGATTTACCAGCAGTGTCACCTGGGAAGCCCAGGGAATTGGAGTAGAAAAGGATAAAACCTAAGTGCTTAATGATAGAAGAGCTGGAAAGAATAAAGCTGGTTTGCTCTGTCAAACCCCAGAAACACCGAGAAAACAGAGGCGTCTTGGACCACAGAGGTTGGATGTGCAGGGTAGGTTCACACCAGAAGAATCAGCTGCAGGTGAGGTTCAACCCCCAGACTCTCTCCCAGCCCTGGCAGAAGAAAGGTTTACTCACTGGAAAATTGAATTCTAGGTGCGAAGGGTGAGGCGCCGTCTGAAAAGTAGATGATCGAAATATCAGAAGAGTGGGGAGGGTGGGCTGGAGAACCAATGTGTGTGTGTTTTAATTATAGGCCCCGTGGAAGTATTTGCCTTTTCAAAGCAATACAAATATAAAAAGCGGCAACAGCACTTTGCCAACAAAGACCAGTCCAGTCAAAGCTATGTTTTTCTCCAGCAGTCACGTATGGATGCGAGAGTTGGACCATAAAGAAGGCTGAGTGTTGAAGGATTGATGCTTTCAAACAATGGTGCTGGAGAAAACTCTTGAGGGTCCCTTGGACTGCAAGGAGATCCAACCAATCAATCCTAAAGGAAATCAACCCTGAATACTCACTGGAAAGACTGATGCTGAGGCTGAAGCTCCAACATTTTTGCCACCTGATGCGAACAGCTGACTCACTGGAAAAGATCCTGAGGCTGGGAAAGACTGAGGGCAGGAGAAGGGGAAGACAGAGGTTGAGATGACTGGATGGCATCACTGACTCGATGGACATGAATCTCAGCGACCTCCTGGAGACGGTGCAGGACAGGGAAGCCTGGCATGCTGCAGTCCGTGGGTCGGAGTTGGACATGACTTGGCGACTAAATAACAGCAGAATGTTAAGGTGTCTGTGGACTTGGCCATGAGGATTTCTTCATGCTGATCCAAGGGCACAGACCAGCAAGCAGCTGGCCCGGGCACCCACAGCCCCCGCAGCAGCAAATCTTATTTCAGCTTCACAGGACGTGAGCGAGGTCAGGTCTCCAGAAGAGGAAGTAGTCCAGGGAATAGAGGGGGCTTCCGCAATGACTTCAAAATCCCCCCTCCCCCGCTGCGAACTCAATAATCTATCATTTATCTTGCTTTGCTTCAGGCTATGCCATTAATAACAATAGAAACAGCATTTTTTGCTTGTCACCTTTCTTCAAAGGAACTCAGATTGTCTCTGAACCTTTACTGTGCATACAAAGTAGCTGGGAATTTTGTTAAAATGCAGATTCTAATTCAGCTGGCCTGGGGTGGGGCCTGAGAGTGTGTGTTCCTAACCGGATCTCTCGTGCGGCAGAAGCTGTCGGTCCATGGACCTCTGAGAAGCAAGAGGACATGAGGCAACTTATGGGGTGATGGAGATCTTCTCTACTTTGATGGTGGTTGTGGTTACATGGACATACACTTTTATCAAAATTCATTGGTCTGTGTATTTAAGATAGGTGTGTTTTATTGTAGATAAATGATCCTTTATTAAAGGAAAAATCCATTCTAGATGTATTGTAGATCTAAATGTGAAAGACGAAACAGCAAAGCTTTTAGGAGTAAACACACATCCTGGGGTAAGCATCTCTCTCTCTCTCTTTCTGAACTACACATATAATTTTAATGTTTAAGTAGTTGTTAGGTTGCTAAATCATGTCTGACTCCTTTGCGACCCCATGGATTGCAACACCCTAGGCCTCCGCGTCCTTCACCATCTCCCAGAGCTTGTTCAAATTCATGTCCATTGAGTCGGTGATGCCGTCCAATCATCTCATCCTCTGTCATCCCCTTCTCCTCTTGCCCTCAATCTTTCCCACCATCAGGGTCTTTCCCAATGTGTCAGCTCTTCACATCAGGTGGCCAAAATATTGGAGTTTCAGCTTCAGCATCAGTCCTTCCAATCAATATTGAGTTGTTTTCCTTTCGGATTGACTGGTTTGATCTCCTCACAGTAGCCACGTTAGGAAATGTAATAAACCTGGATAAACTACTAAGGCATGTCTTCAACAGGACTCAAAAAAGAGGGAACCACAAGGGAAAAGCCCACATGAGCTGGACCGTAGTGAGATTAAAAGCCTCCGTTCATCAGCAGACTCCTAATAAGAGTGGAAGGGCAAGCTGTAAACTTAAGGAAGCTCTCTGCAAGACACACCCCTGACAGAGGACTCCTACCTGTCACATATGAAGAGCCACTCCAGCTCAGTAAGAAAAAGACACGCCGACAGGAAAACAGGCAAAACACTGGAACAGACAGTCCACGGAGGAGGACAGCCGCACGGCTGATCAACACGCGAAACAGCATTCGACTCGATCATAAACGAAACGCAAATTAAAACCGTACCAACGATGTGTTTTGACTGCACACTGGTCGGAACTGCTAAAATGAAGAGGCAGACACCGCTGTGTCTGTGAGACGCTGTGAGAAGAGGTGTGCACCCACTGGAACCCCCATTCGTTGCCGAGGTGGGGCGCAGTCTGCAACAACATTCGGGGGAAACGACTTGGCGGTATTTACTAGATTTCAGCATGAACAGAGTCTAAGATCCAGGAGGGCCACTCTTGGGCGGAAGGACAAGCAGAAGTCTCCAAAAGGCCAGCATAAGGATGCTCAGAGCAGCCTTACTCCTGACGCCCCGAGCGGGGAGCCACCCAGGCATCCACCAGCAGTGGTCTTGGTAAAACCTAAAACTAGTCATCAAACAGACTCTTCCGGCAATACAGACACGGGAGCACTGACTGCCGCTTGCAGCCACGTGGATGAAGCCAGGGGTCGTCAGATAAATCACAGGGCGCCCGGCTTGGCTTGTGTCTGGAATTAACAAACATTTCGAAGAACATGAATGTCCCATGTAGTACTGGGGATATACGCCTACTAAAAAAACCCATTGCTAGTTTTCATTAAAATACTGGTTTTCAACTGGCCACACTCTGTTTTTTGGTCTGGGTGCTGGAGACGGCGCGTTCATGTTGCGAAAATTCGCCGTGCTGCACTTAGGATCTGTGCATGCCTCTTGTATGAATGTTACGCTTCCATGCAAAGTTTATTTACAATAAAGACACAGCTAATCCTGGCCTGCTTCCCAGCAGAGGGGCCCTCCCTGCCTCTCGCCCCGAGTCTCCCATCTGTTCTCAGCACCGCTGTTTGTGATCTTTCGAACTGGCGCATCCATCCTGGCTGCCGGCCACGGCTCCATTGCCCCAGCAGCTGGCCCGCGCCCACAGGACAGCATCTGCCTCCTTGGCACAGCTTCCGGGGCTCTCAGGGGCCCTCCTCCCTGTCCCCACACCTTCCCGTCTTTTTGCCAACACTGACACTCATCCCACCTCCATTTCTCTGCTCAGAGGGCCCTCCGTGCTTCTCTGCCTGCAAAAAGCCTTGCGGTTTCCCAAGTCTCATTTCGGCTTCGGTCGGCCCTGGAGGTCACTCTGTCTCCCTCGGGCAGAGCTGGGTGTCCTGCTTTCTCCCACCTGTCCTCAAGGAGGGCCTCTTTTATCTCCCAGCTGACTGCCTCCTCACCAGACCACAGGCTTGCGGGGGGTGGGGAGCCCCGCCTTCACACCTTTTGATCCCTGGCACCTTGTGGGCTGCCTGAGAGTGGTGGGTGCCGGCTACCTCTTAAGGTGCGTATGGATAACGCTAGTAGTGAGATTCATGCACAGGGGTCAGGCAAGGAGCGAACGTAAATGGCTCATGCTAGACTTTCGGAGTGGCGGGGCCCCTTCAGAGCCTGCTGCAGCAGGGCGCCGCTGTGTCACGAACGCACACCCGTCCTGGCCGAGCCCGCCTGGGCCTTGTGCCCGCCCCACGGCGTTTGGTGGGTGCTGCTTCGTCTGCCTTCTTGTGGGGAGTGTGCTGTCTTACTCCCATTTCCCCGATGGCTTCAGTGACTTGTCCAAGGTCGCCTGCTGGGAGAGGCAGAGTTCACACTCAACTGCACCAGTGAGTCTGTGAATAACGCCAGGCACTGAATCACAAACGCCTCATGGAGCACAGCAGGCAAGGGAGGAAGTGTGAGTGCCCACTCGGCCCGGGGCAGACTCAGGCAGCCCTTCTGGCCCGTCTCAAGTCAGCCTCCGTGGGTGGCCACCCCCTCTCCCGAGAAATGGCCCATGGGGAAGAGACGTCAGCCTAAACCCCGAAACACAGCATTCAGCTCCGCCCAGTGACTCTAAACCCCTGCCTGAGGTTCTCAAGTTTTAAACGAAACAAAAATCTGATTCACCGTTTCCAGGCCTACCGGAAACGTGAGTCCTTTATTTTTCTGCCACTAAAAAAAAAAAAAAGAATCAAACCAGAAAAAAAAATCAAAACTTTATGGCTCAGAAAGAGTTCTGAATGCTTCTCATTTCACACTGCACCAAACACTGTTCACGACAAAAGTTGCAGGAGGAAGCCCAAAGTAAAAGACAGAAGGAAATGAAATGCATTACAATAAAACACACTCGCCAATAAATAAGAGCCTGAGCAATGAATCCGACTTGGGATACACCACTGGCAAGAAGATATGCCCTAAAGCTTTGCTTAAACCAAATAATATAAGAACAGATGGCTCCCCTGGGTCTCTGGGAAGCTGCAAACAGAGCTTCTGCTTGGGATTCTGGCAGAAAACATGGGGCATTAACAACATTCAAGGTGAAAGAGGGGAGGCTTGTGGATTGAGGGGAGGGATGCGGTTTTCATCAGGGAACAGAAAGAGATATATCTGGATATCTCCACTGGATCCCCACAGGCTGCAGGGCACGTGCCTCCTCCAGAAATTAAGCAGAGCCACCCTCAGTGGCACTCTGGGGAGAACCCCCGCTCCCGACTGCCCAACCGGAGAATTAATTTAACTCCAGAGATTTGGATAATAAGGATGAACCCTCGAGGGAGACAAAAATTTACTCAGGGAAGGTTTTTCCACGCCCGTCCTGCAGAAGCGTCACAGCCTGGTGGGGCGATAAGATGCAGGCACCAAGCGGCTGAAAGGTTCCCGAGGAGGCCTCCTGGTCTCACCCGCAGGGAGGCTGTGAAAGGTGCAGCGGTCTCCCAGGCACAGCAAGAGCACACCCCCACACCCAGCGTTCATATTAATCCCCTTTCTCAGCATCACCAGGAAAAGCCAAATGGTGCTCTCTTGCCCAAGGTGGGCAAAAACGAAAGCAAAGGCTTTTCGCCCAGCCCGGGAAGATGGTTCCAAGGCAGGCATGACGAACACAAAGTCGTGGCTGGGGGAGGTCAATTAATAACAATGAAACCTTGCATTTATATAGCGGTCTGTTATTTTCCAAGCCATTTTTCACCAACTATAACACTGCACCAAACACTGTTCACGACAAAAGTTGCAGGAGGAAGCCCAAAGTAAAAGACAGAAGGAAATGAAATGCATTACAATAAAACACACTCGCCAATAAATAAGAGCCTGAGCAATGAATCCGACTTGGGATACACCACTGGCAAGAAGATATGCCCTAAAGCTTTGCTTAAACCAAATAATATAAGAACAGATGGCTCCCCTGGGTCTCTGGGAAGCTGCAAACAGAGCTTCTGCTTGGGATTCTGGCAGAAAACATGGGGCATTAACAACATTCAAGGTGAAAGAGGGGAGGCTTGTGGATTGAGGGGAGGGATGCGGTTTTCATCAGGGAACAGAAAGAGATATATCTGGATATCTCCACTGGATCCCCACAGGCTGCAGGGCACGTGCCTCCTCCAGAAATTAAGCAGAGCCACCCTCAGTGGCACTCTGGGGAGAACCCCCGCTCCCGACTGCCCAACCGGAGAATTAATTTAACTCCAGAGATTTGGATAATAAGGATGAACCCTCGAGGGAGACAAAAATTTACTCAGGGAAGGTTTTTCCACGCCCGTCCTGCAGAAGCGTCACAGCCTGGTGGGGCGATAAGATGCAGGCACCAAGCGGCTGAAAGGTTCCCGAGGAGGCCTCCTGGTCTCACCCGCAGGGAGGCTGTGAAAGGTGCAGCGGTCTCCCAGGCACAGCAAGAGCACACCCCCACACCCAGCGTTCATATTAATCCCCTTTCTCAGCATCACCAGGAAAAGCCAAATGGTGCTCTCTTGCCCAAGGTGGGCAAAAACGAAAGCAAAGGCTTTTCGCCCAGCCCGGGAAGATGGTTCCAAGGCAGGCATGACGAACACAAAGTCGTGGCTGGGGGAGGTCAATTAATAACAATGAAACCTTGCATTTATATAGCGGTCTGTTATTTTCCAAGCCATTTTTCACCAACTATCTCATCTGCTCCTCAGAGCAATTTTGTGCGGTAGGAAGGCAGGGGTTATTTGTCTCCATCTTGCTGGTGAAGAAACAAAGTCTTGGGACAGGGAAGTGATTTGCTCAAGGTCACGGCATGATCGCAGGTTTTTAAAGCTGTCGGGTTTCCGGTATAGGGGAGCAGGGGTAGGAATGACTAATGGGGGCACCCCTGGCTCCGATTGTCAGTTTCACACCTACAGCAGACACGGGTAATCGATCACAGAGCTACTCTCTTCTGCAGAGCTGGGGGGCGGTGGGGGGAGCGCTTTCTCAAGCAAGCCAGTACTAGTTGCCTGGAGCTCGCCCTCAAGGTGAAACCCATTGGTCGCCCCAGGCCCTGTCTCCTCTCCCACAGGTGAGGAAACTGAGCCCAGAGGGAAGAAAGGAGTTGGCCAAGATGGCCCAGTGGGCTAGTGGCCCCCTCTTCTGAGCCCAGGGGTCTTCCCAGCACTTCGCGCCATGGTCCCACTGGCTGGGGGAACAAGTAGCCCCTGAGAGGTGCAGCAAGAAGGCCTGGGAACAACCATCTCAGCGCCAGAGCACCTGGGTCCTCTGTGCTGAGCAAGTGGACGCGCTCCTAGTCTCAGTGGGGGGACTGAGGACCACCCCCAGGTTTTCAGGCCTGAGCACTCGGCCGCATGGAACAGAGCACTTAGGGATGGAAGGCTCCGGAGTTCAGCTGTGGGTCGACTCCACCTCCGGGCAGTCAGGACCACTGGCTGCGGAAGTCCAGCGTTCAGCGGGGAGGCCCGGTGGGAGGGATAGACCTGGGATGTGAGCACAGAGATGGCTCGCAAGCCCCCCACCGAGCCTGCCTGAGACCACCAGGGACGAGCCCCGAGGGAAAGGCTGAGCCCTTTGACCTCAGAGGTCAGGGGACACGGAGGCATTCGGAGAGACTGGGAAAGCATCCAGGAAGGCAGGAGAAAGCCAAGGCAGGGAACTGACTCTGCGCTCCCAGGAGCAATGGCGCGGCCGAGCCGGCGGCCAGCCTGGACGAGGCCTTCAGGCCCCACGAGGACGACGAGCGGGCCTGGGCTTGCATGAGCTTGGTCAGGGCTCCTTAAATCCAGGGCTGCGGGCAAAAGCCTGACAGAAGAGGGTCCAGGACAGAACAAGGGGTCGGGAACTGCGGACAGACAGCGCAGACAACGCTCTCAAAGAGACCTTCGGCAAAGGTGTGCAAGGCTGAGTCACGTCCCTGCACATTCGGATGGCGGAACCCCAACCCCACCACCTGCAGCTGGAGACTCAGCCTTGGAAGACAGTTAAAATGAGGCCGTTCGGGTGAAGCCAGCGGGGCTGGCGTCCAGTGAGAAGAGGAGGGGACACAAAGACACACCGGGGGGCACGCACACAGGGGGGCCAGGCAAGGACACAGCAAGGACAGGGCCACCTGCATGCCCAGGAGAGGCCTCGGGAGGCGCCAGCCCTGCCCACGCCTTGACCATGGACCGTCTCAACACAAAATTGAGGGGAAAGAGACTGGCCCATTCCTCAGGAGCAGCTCTCTGCTTGGGACAGTTGTGGGGGTGGTCTCCCCCACTTGGAGCGGCTGGAGGAAACCGCCCTCTCCCCGCCAGGCCCTTTTCCTTCACAACCGCAAACCTCCCCAGGCCCACAATCCACGTGACTCCAGGACCCGTGAGAAAACCTCCCCGGAGAGAAGGGAACACAAGACTGTGGGGGCTGCAGAACACTCCCCGAGGAATCAGGAATCTCCGTGCGTCACTGCTACCTGCTACCCCCTGCTACTTCGGCACCCCCAGGTGCCTTGCAGATTCACAAGCTGGTTTTGAAAAGCATCTGAGAACCGAAGCCAGGAGACTGAGAGAGAAGGGCGAAGTATCGTTATTATTCAACCGCCTGCCCCCCAACCAACTCCACTGGAATCCCTTTTTTAAAGGCCATTTCTTCTTAGAAAACTTCCGTGAAAGACCGAATCCTTACTCAGAGGCAAGGAACAAAGCACCAATGTCAATAAACACGGCTTTAACAGTGGGTCATCACCACCAAGACTCCTCCAAGAGTGTTCACAGGACCTCTCACCATAGCCCAGAGCTGCACACAACAGACAAGTTCCTCCAGGGCAGGAGGGACACACAACTTTGGTGAACACTCACAGTGTAATACCACGCAGGGCGGAAAAACCCAAGGACTGCTACACACACGGATGAATCAAGCTGAGACACCAAAGCACACTCTATGCGAGGCCACGTATGTGGCAGTCAGGGACAGGCAGGGGCTGGGGGCTGAGCAACTGGGAAGGAAAATGAGGATGCCCCCGCCACCCCCCAGGCCTGGAAAGAACCCAAGTCTTGATCTGGGTAACCAGCTACGTGGGTGTGTGTACAGCGCCATCCACAGGGACTATGTCCGTGCTATGCCTTAATGGAAAACGAATCCTTTTTTTTTTTAAACCGATCAACTTTGCCTTTCAACAGGGCTGGGGAGGCCCTCTGATTTCCCTTCCTGTGACACAACAGAAATGAGAACTGCGAGGGGCAGTTTCTTCCTGCAGCCCATCCAGGTGGGAACCAGGAGGGCTGGATCAGCTGGACAGAGCAGGGGGGACACCAACCCTTCCTGTCTCTTCCAAACAGGGCTCTTCCTTCTTACTCCTTAGTCAGAAGGGTAACAGTTGCTAAGGTGAAAGCAAACAAAGAAAAGGACACAAAAGGAGAACTAGAGTTTTCCCCTCCATCCCCCCAACCCCCATCCCCAGATGTCCCACCAGGGCAGTTTCTTTCTCTCTTTTTTCTTTTGGTTTTTAGTCTAATACTTTGACTTTCCAAAACCAATTCCCTGAAGTCACTGCCTCTCTGCCTTCAGCAGTGCTGACACAACACTGATTTTACTCTAGCATTTATAGGTGACCTACTCCTTACTCTTTACAAAGAAAATGTCACCAAGATACGTCTAGGTGTAATTAAATTAAAAAAAAATTTTTTCTGTCCCATGCACTTCCTTCTACGTGCTACTGTTTTGTTTTGTTTTCTTCTAGAAAACCCGTTATGCCCCCATCTCATTCCTGGCCTCACAGAATTCCACTGTATGGATGGACTTTGCTTCTGAAGAGCATCTGTGTGGTTTCAAACTTTTCCCCATTACAAGTGATGGTAGAATTAACATCTGCATGCAAAAAAAAAGATGGACACGTCCATCTGTGAGATAATGTTTTAGAAGTGGAATTCTTGGGTTTATTCACTTACCATGTTGGTGAACACTGTCAGATCCACAGCGCATTAGACTTGCCTGCTTCCCCTTTCAAGGTTTTTAATCTCTGCCAGTCCGACAGTGAGAAAAGCTGTAGCTCCCTTGTATTCGTTTGCATTTATTCATCGTAAATTGACTGGTCTGTTCACGTTCTGTTTGTTCACATCCTTCTAGCATTTTTCTCTTGGGTCCAGTTCCCTGATTCTGAAGTCAGCAAACGACGATGGAGGGCCCCGCCCCGTCCACCCTGCCCCACTGGCCACAGGACAAGGACAGCGCTGAGCCGTTTCCACGGGGACCTTCTGGCTGTCGGAGCCTCAGATATCTGCTACCTGGGCCTTTAGAGGAGGGGCCTGCTGGCCCCCGCGCCTCCCTGATCCTCTCTGGGAGCTCTCCGTGGATTAAGGGGGCAGATCTGTCTGGCGAGAGTTCAGTTTTCGGTTAAACTCTTCATCTGTGGTACCGCCCCACCACGACTCTGTCAGAAATAGCCAAGTCACAGGTGAGCCTTTAAAAGCAGAAGCACTTTTATTCCGAAACACTCTGGTCTATGTTAATTCAGGGGTGGTACTTCCACCCCCAGTCTACACACGCGGCAGCTGAGGCTCAGAGAGGCTCAGTGACCTCCCCGAGGTCACGCAGCTAGTGCGCGGCAGACCTGGAACGGACGCCCTTTCTGCCGGCTCCACATCCCTAGGTCTTTCCTCTGGAGGGTCGGCCTCTGGCTGGAGGCCGGACCAGCACCCGGGAAGGCGCTGCCTGTACAGAGCAGTCCGGCGAGTGCTGCAGGGGCACCTGCGGGCTGGGAGCTGCGTGGACAGAGCTCGGGGCCCCGCTCGCCCCTGGCGCTCCAGAGCGCGAGGACGCACGTGCCAGAGGTGGGTGTGGGGTGAGAAGGAAGGTCAGGGCCTCAACGAAGAACCCCCTCCCGGGGAGAACAGAGCCCTGGCTCATCCGTCAGCAGGCACTGGGGGGGACCAGAGGCCCGCGACAGAAGAGATGAGCTTGTGGAACTGGACCGCAGGGTTGGACCGTCAAAGAGCACACACCAGAGAAGGCAGGGTCAGAGAATCTTCACCACCCCTCGGCGCTCGACCATCACAGCAACGTGACAGCAGCTATTAGAACCTCGGGGCCCCGAACAAATCGCAACCGCGGGGGCCGCCCTGCTGAAGACAGCCATCCCAGTAAAACCACCGACCCACAGGCAGGACTCACTCAAGGGGACTTCGGGGGACGCTGCCCGCGTGCGTTCTTTGCATGTAATGCCCACAAGCCCTGTTCTTCCCGAACACAGTGGCTGAGAATCCGCTGATGCAATTTTTCTTAAGCAGAAAAGCATTCTAAGGGGCTTCCTTGACACCTGTCTTTTCTTTTTCTTTCTGTTTCCATATTTAAATCCATTCAAAATGTTCTAGGGCTTCTCCTGGTGGCTCAGACGGTAAAGAATCTGCCTGCAATGCAGGAGACCCAGGTTTGCTCCCTGGGTCAGGAAGGTGCCCCTGGAGAAGGGAAAGGCTACCCTCTCAGTATTCTTGCCTGGAGAATTCCATGGACAGAATGTTCCAGACTTACTGGATAACGCAGTGTGTCAACAGGGTAGATCTCTTTCCATGCTCACGGCTGTCCAGCAAGATGGGGACTGTGGACCAGGGGACCAAGGAAGGGGGTCCACCCAGCGCGGGCAGGGGAAGCCACACTCCACCCCCAGGCCCTGACCTCAGCACCAATCCTCCCATCCCCCTTGAATCTCAGGAATAACAACGACAAAGGTAGTCGTATGTACACCTCCTGCTTTCTCATCTTATGCTTGGTGTAGCTGACAGGCCTGAAAATAATCACTATTAATACCCTGATTTCATCGCGAAGAAATGATTCCCAGATTGCTGGAGTGATGGCGGGCCGGCACAGGTGGGCAGTCATGCCTGGGAGCCACGTCTGGGCTGCAGCCCGAGGCTCCTTCCCACCTGCCCCTAGGCCCCCGACACAGAAGGTGGAGCGTGGACCTCCTGCTGCCTCCCCACTCGATCTGATTCTTTCAAGTGCGAGGTTTTCACCACTGACTTCGCTTTAACACACGTTTCACAGATCTGGTCACACTCGGTGTTGGGGTGGGCCTCTGGGCATCTGACCCGTGTGGGACCTCACCATCGTCCTGACTGCCAGGGGGCACTGTCTTCAAGGCCAAGGGTAGGGCAAAGCAAGAGGGGCCGGACAGCAGCTTTAAACTGGCAGGAGGAGCTCTTTTTATTAGCCTTGGGTCCCTTTTCATCATAATCATCTGAACACTGGGCTCGATGTGGCTTTTCATTCATGAAGCGCCATAATCACCAAACCAGAAACAGCCTCCAGTCCCGCGAAGCAAGGCTTCCATTGGGAGGATGGAGAAACGCATGTCAGAAGGTGGAGAAGGGAGTTGGCACCCACCAGCGCTGTCTCGGCCTGAACCTTCCACTGATCGCCAGAGGGCCTCACGCTCGCCCTCCACCATCCACCGCCCTCTAGTCTGAGTCTCCACCAGCCCCCGGGCATGGCAACACAACCATATGGCCTGAACTACTTAGAGGGGGACATCTGGGTTCCACCTTGCTTCTGCTGTGTCCCGAAAGGTGCCCACTAACTGATTCAATCCAGGGCTATCACCTGGAGAACAAGAGTTAGGTTTACAAGTAATTTTAAAAGATCACATAAAAGATTTATAATAGACAACACGGGGTCCATGCCTACTACGGAGCATTATTCAGCCTTAAGGAAAGACGGAGAAGGCACTGGCAACCCACTCCAGTACTCTTGCCTGGAAACTCCCGTGGACGGAGGAGCCTGGCGGGCTGCAGTCCGTGGGGTCGCTAAGAGTCAGACACAACTGAGCGACTTCCCTTTCACTTTAAACTTTCCTGCATTGGAGAAGGAAATGGCAACCCACTCCAGTGTTCTTGCCTGGAGAATCCCAGGGACAGAAGAGCCTGATGGGCTGCCGTCTATGGGGTCACACAGAGTCGGACACGACTGAAGCGACTTAGCAGCAAGAAGGAAAGAAACTCTGACACCTGCTAGCACATGGAGGAACCTTGAGGACATGATGCTCGGTGAACTGAAGGACAAACACTGTAGGATTCCACTTACACGGAGCCCCCAGGCCCCCGGGAGTCAGATTCTGAGAGGCAGGAAGTAGAAGGGCTGGAGGAGGGAGACGGGGGATTCCTGTTTAAAGGGACCAGAGTCTCACTTTGGGAAGATGGAAAGTTCTGGACGTGATGGTGGTGATGGCTGTGCCACAGTGGGAAGGCATTTATTACCCTTGAACTGTACTTAAAAGTGGTTAAGACAGCAAAGTTCCTGTCATGTGTATTTCACCACAATTAAAAAAAATCACACAAAGGAACAGACTCGGGGCTGGTGGGGCCACCAGACTTCCTTTTTGATCCGGGTGCTAATTAAAATGCACAGACATCCAGACCATTTTGCAGGGATGGGGGAGGCTGAGCCCCAGGCTCTTTGCCCGCTGGTTAGCCACGGCCCACAGCCCAAAATGCGACCTGGCCTTGGGGGTGGAGGGAAGTGCAGACTCAGGGCAAACACAGAGGGCAGCAGCTTGAGATCCCTGGTGCTCATCAGCCACAGGGGAGGTGCCCACTAACTGTCTGGGGCTGGGCCAGTGCATCTCCCCTTCCCGGGCAGGGGCGGCAGCCTACACCTTCAGGAGAGGCGGCAAGCGTTAGGAGGGGTCTTTTCCTACAGATCAGAGGCTGGGCAGGGATGGGTTTGGTCCAAGACCGGGTCTGAGCCGACCGCCCTCTGCTCGCACTCTGCCCAGCAGGTGCCAGGAAGCTGGAAGCCCAGACACACGCAAGCAGGCTCCGCTCCCTGCGTCAAAACGGTCTCCCCAGAGAACCCTTCTCCGCGCCCGGGAGGGTTCAGGACACCCTGGCGGGCGGGGATCTGGGGTGTGATGCGGAGCAGCTTTCCAGCCCGTTCAGCGCCCTGGGGCGGTCGGTGTCCGGGAGGCGGGTCCTCCAGGCGCGAGGCCTCTAGGGTCCCATCCTGGCTCTGTGGGGGCACCCGGGCCCACCTCGCTCTCCTTGCTCCCCTCCCCGGGGCCCCACCTTCTCAGGAGCCTGCGAGTCAGGCCTGGCTGTGGTCTGGAGACTTCTTGTCCTTTAAGGTCTTCGAAAAGGCTCTTTTCCTCCCTCTGGGGCCCCAGGGACCCCTCGGCCAGCCCGCTGCCCCCGACCACTCTTTTCATCCCTCTGTTCTCGGAGGGGCGGGGGCCGGGGTGGAGGGGGACGTCGCCAGGCAGGGCCAGTCAGAGACCGACGGTCCGAGAGAAACCCAGAGGCGAGATAAAGTGGAAGAAAGAGAAAAGTTTTCGGAGGGCGGAGGGAGGTGGCGATGGAGCCAGAGGGGTGAGAAAGCGAGCCACTCCCTCGGCGCCCCCCACCCGCCTCGACAGCGCCCCCCGACCTGGACCGGCCGCAGCCCCAGGGTGGCTCCCGCCCCACCCCGGTCCCCAACCCGGGTCCCCACCCCCGCGTCCGCCGCGCCTACCTGGGCCGCTCATGCTCTGCCAGCCGCGGCGCCTCCTCCGCGCAGGCCGCCGGCTTCCTCCCGGGGGGCCCCGCCGCCCGGACCGTCCGAGGGGCGCAGCCGGCCCAGGGGCTGCAGGGCCGAGGGGGTGCTGCGCGCCACCCGGGCAGGAGTTCGGAGGCCAAGGGAGGCAAAAGAGAGAAAAAAGGAGAGAAAGTGTGTCATAGGCTGGAAGGGGGAGGGGAATGCAAAACCCGACAGGAAATGAGACTAAAAAAAATGCAAAAGGTTAGAAAAGAGATAAGGAGGAGGGGGAGGGGCGGGGCCCGGGTGCCGCCGGGGTAGGAGGGCGCCCGGGGCGCTGGGTGGGCTCTGGGCCGCGCGGGCTGCCAGGAGACCCCCGCGGCGGCCCTGCCCCCTCCACCCGGTCGGAGGGGCCTCAGCCCCCACGCAGCTGCGACCCCAAGGCTGCCGACCGCGGCCCGGAGCCCAGGAGCGGCGGGGGAAGGGACGCCCCTTGGAGGACGTCGGGGCTCAAGGCGGGCGGGCCAGGCGACGGGCCCCTTCCGAAGACCTCCCAGAGGCATCGCTGCGATTTGGGGTGGGGAAGGGAGGGCTGGTCCCACGGAAGAGTGGGCAGCAGGGCACCGCTGGGGCCCTTCCTCCCTCAGCCGGAGTTCTGGAGGCTTCCTGGGGCCGGCCGGCCGGTCAGCACGCACCCCCCCGGCCTGGACGCCGGCTGCTGGCGGAGTCCGCCCTCCGCCCGCCCATCCCCCACTCCTGCGCGCTCACCCGACACCTGGAGGGGAAACTGTGACTTCTGGATGTCACCGGTTTAATCATTTACCCCCAGAGCTGTGACACAGGCCCCCTGGGTATGCTGCTCTCCCACCCAAGGGTGTTTCTGAATCGTGAACTTAATCTGGACAAACCCGGCACGGTCCGGAGAACTGTGGGTTCTAGTCTGCCCACTGGGGATGCTGCAGTTTCCCCAGCTCCCCCTCGGTTGCCTCAGTTTACCCCTCCCTTCTCGCCCTCCCCCCCACCAGTTGATTCCCCGCGGATACAGCTGGAGAACTTTCTGAGTAAAGTTCCTTGAGCTCCTGGAGGGAAGGGCACTCAAGAAATGAAGCAACTAAGCAGAAAGAAATAATGCCGCGGTGGTCCAAGCACAGGAGAACGTGGAGTCGTGGCGGCTTTGAGGAATGCAGCTGATGGATGCACATGGACCGGGCAGGAAGGCAGATATAAATTTGCTTTCTGCACAGCATGTTAAACAAAGTCATCAGGAACCGCAGAGAGAAAGTTCCTAAAATACAGAACAGCGCTGCCAGCATCCTGGTCCTTGGTCCCCAGTGACCCGCCGGAGACCAGGGTAGAATCTCTCTTGCTCTTGGTGAACCTTTAAATCAGGCTGTGTGGTTTTAAAGAGGAACACTGGTTTTCCTCATGCAGGATACCAAGGGCAAGTGGGCCTTAAATCAACAAAAACTACAAAAATTCTGCAAAAAGCATGATGAATTTTCATAAAGATAGAACTTTGTCTGCACCCCGGAAGCCCTCCTTACACACCTCCCAGTTGTCAGCCCCCTTCTACCAAGAATAAACTAAATTCTGACCACAAGCAAATCCTTTGCCTCTGAAGTCCAAAAGCTTCATATAAATGGAACCATTCACAGATTCTCTTCCGAATCTGGCTTCTTTTTGTTAATATCATGCGTTTCAGATTCAGTGATGGGGTTACATGTAGGTATGGCTTGTTGAAGACATGTTGTGTCTTTCTGTCTCCCAACACTTCATTAGACTTTTTAAACGCTCATAAGAGTTAGAAGGGTTGTATAGTGAACCCCGCTTATCCCACCACCGAACTTTATAAAGAACGTTTCGCTATATTTGCTTTATCAGATGTATGCCCATCTATTCTCTAGGCATCAGTCCTTTTTTAAAATGCATTTCAAAAGTTGATGACATCAACATATTTCACCTTTAAATATTTCATCAGGCGTATCATTAACCGGATAGTTTTTAGGTAAAATTTACACACAGGTTTTAGCAATGTCACGTGATGAGTTTTGACAAATGTGTACACCATGAAGGGCTTCCCTGGCGGCTGCGAAGCAGGAGACCCGGGTTCAATCCCTGGGTGGGGAAGATCCTCTGGAGGAGGACATGGCAATCCACTCCAGTATTCTTGCCTGGAGAATCCCATGGACAGAGGAGCCTGGCGGGCTGCAGTCCACGGGGTCGCATGACGGAAGCGACGAAGCAGCAGCCTACACCGTCTGACCCTGTGAACACACAGAATCGAGTGACCCAGCATGGCGGCCACCACCCACACTGGGCCGGTGACACGGGTTTGACATGTGGCTGCTGTGAATAAGGAACCAGATTTTAAGTTCCATTGACTTTTAATTAAAATCTAAGAGAAGACTCTACACATGGACATCACCAGATGGTCAACACTGAAATCAGATTGATTATATTCTTTGAAGCCAAAGATGAAGAAGCTCTATACAGTCAGAAAAAACAAGACTGGAGCTGACTGTGGCTCAGATCATGAACTCCTTATTGCCAAATTCAGACTTAAATTGAAGAAAGTAGGGAAAACCACTAGACCATTCAGGTATGACTTAAATCAAATCCCTTATGATTATATAGTGGAAGTGAAAAATAGATTTAAGGGACTAGATCTGATAGATAGAGTGCCTGATGAACTATGGAATGAGATTCGTGACATTGTACAGGAGACAGGGACCAAGACCATCCCCATGGAAAAGAAATGCAAAAAAGCAAAATGGCTTTCTGAGGAGGCCTTAAAATAGCTGTGAAAAGAAGAGAAGGAGAGATGAGAAAGACTTCACCAGCAATCAATGCAAAGAAATAGAGGAAAACAACAGAATGGGAAAGACTAGAGATCTCTTCAAGAAAATTAGAGATACCAAGGGAACATTTCATGCAAAGATGGGACCTAGACTTCAGGAAAGCTCTTGGCGCTCTGAGTCACAGCCAGGGCTCAGTGTGTGGGAATTCCAAGCCCCTAGGGCTGAGGATCTAGGCTTCTGCCCAAGCGTCACCATAGAGGCTCCTCCTGGGTCTTATTTCCTGCCTCCCACCTCCTCTCCGACCCTACTGATTACCTTGTGGCTTTACCCCAGTTCATATATCTCTCAGCTGGAATGTCAGGGCCGAGGAACAGCCCTCCTCTGCTGCCGTCCACTCAGCGAGGCCTGCTACTAACTGAGTACCGTTCTAGGTCCTCGGGGAACAGCAGCACACAGGACGGGCCCTGGCTGCTTTGCATTCGTGCGTGTACTCAAGGGGTGGAGAGGGGTGGAGAAATAAAGCTCACGTTATGTCCGATGGTGAAATGCTGCAGGGAGCAAGGGGACAGCGGGGTGTTTTAGGTCAGAGAAGCCTCCTGGGTGTGAACAGAGGCCTGCAGGAGACAGGAAGTGACCCGTGTTAGTATCTGGAGTAAAAGCTGTTAGGATGAGCAGCGCACAGGGGCAAGTTCCAAGATCGGAGGCCAGAGTGCCCAGAACAGGACGAGCAGAGGAAGAGAAAGAGGCTGCGGGCCAGAGGGGGCCTGGGGCCAGGCCGCATGGCAGTGAGGATGCCAGCTTCAACCCGAGCATGGGCAAGCAGGAGCAAGCTCTGATTGGATGAAATGTCATCTGACAGCCTTCTAAAGAGGGGCCTCTCTAGGGGCCGAACTGAGACTGGACCTGCAGGAGATCAAGGATGGAGCAGGGAACCCCACTGAGGAGCTCGCTGAGGGCTGACCAGTGACCCAGGCAGAGGTGACCAGGCTTAGGCCAGGCTCAGAGCTTCAGAAGCGGCGGGTGGCTGGACCTGAGCTAGACTTAACGTAACCCGACAAGACTCACAGTCAATGCGGGCAAAGAGAAGTCAGGGTGAGCCCAAGGGCTTGGCCCTGGCCAGCTGGAAGGACAACGCTCCCATCGAGCTGGATGCCAGGGCTATTAGGAAAGAGACGTCTGGGGTAGGGGGAGTCAGCCCAGTGTTACTCGGTGTGAGACTTTGCTCAGACACTCAGGAGCTACGTTGGCCTGTAGGCCTCCGAGTTTATGGGAGACGCTGGGCTAGAGGGTTCTGAGTCATCCATGGGCTGCCCGAGCCTGAGACACTGCCAGGCGGGTTGGGGGCGCGGGTGTGGCCAACGAAGGATCCAGAACCGGAACCTGAGAAGAAAGGGCAGCCGTGGAGGGGGGAGTCTGGGCACAGGGTCCCTGTGGCGTCCCAGGTGAGATGGCTCAAGAGAGGACCACGAGGGCCCTGGACACTGCAGAAAGGTCCAGGGGGAGGAGAGTGGGCCGCGGAGGCTTTCTGGTACCCTCGGCGGTGGGCATCTCGTCTGAGCGGGTTCACGGGAAGGTGAGGGAGAACTAAGGATGCAGAGAGGTGGGGGGGAGGAGGGGGCAGAGTTTGAAGACGGCAAGGAATTAAGCCTAAAAGCAGACATTACAGCTAGTTCCTCAAGAGAACAGGCGTCACAGTTTGCTTCTATTAAGGGAATAGTTTGTTCCGGAACAATCTAAAAAAGGGCAGGGACTTCCCTGGCAGTCCAGTGATAAAGAACTCTTCTGCCAACGCAGGGGACACGGTTCGATCCTCGGTCCCAGCGGGTCCACGTGCCGTGGGACCTCTGAGGTCCTTGGGCCACAGCTACCGAGGCTGAGCTCCGAGCCGGTGCTTGGCGACAGCAGACACGCCACCGTGAGACGCCTGAGCCCCGCAGCTAGCGGGCAGCCTCTGCTCCCGCAGCCGGAGAAAGCAGGCACAGCAACGAAGATCCGGAGCAGCTCGAAATATACACAAGATTTTTTTGAAGAGCACAGCAGAGGGCAGGAGGGGAGGTGGCTTGCTCCATCAGTAAGAACTGCTGATGGAATACTCGAGAATGAGGGAGTTTGTCATCGTTAAGATCAACTCGGGACCAGACACCACCGACTATATGAGAAGCAGCCGTAGGGCCCCGACACGGGTGGGTGCGGGACGTGAGCATGAGGGGTCCCAGTGGCCTGTGTTCTGTTTAGAGAGCGAGCGAGGCTGGCAGAGCAGAGGCTGGGCTTTGAGGGGAGCGGGCACCGAATGAGCCCACGGGGCCTCTGGTTACGGGGGAGGCCCTACATTCCCCCTGGGCCCGAGGGGCACTCACCAACGCCTGTGAGGTAGAGCACAGCTGTGGCCACGGGGGTGTCCTCGCTGGGCTGGTGGTAGAAGACCAGGACCTGTGGGGACAACCCGGGACCCCCGGAGTGTTAGCGGACGGGCCGGGACAGAGCCCGGTGCCCGGCTCTGGCTGTTTGCCTTCGGTCTCGTGTCACAGCTTCTGGGCTTCCAGTGACACCCAGGAGCCAGCACAGGGTCATGGGGCTGTTACAACCCCCGGGTGTAACACGCCACGACCCTCCACCAAGCTCTTCCACACCAAGGCCTCACCACTGCCCGTCCAGGCGGGCTCTAACCAGAGGGCAGAGAAATCAGGACTAAACTATTGGCCAGTAAAAGGGGTGGAGCAGGATTTATGANAGAAAACAAAGATCATGGCATCTGGTCCCATCACTTCATGGGAAATAGATGGGGAAACAGTGGAAACAGTGTCAGACTTTATATTTTTGGAGGCTCCAAAATCACTGCAGATGGTGACTGCAGCCATGAAATTTAAAAGACGCTTACTCCTGGAAAGGAAAGTTATGACCAGCCTAGATAGCATATTGAAAAGCAGAGACATTACTTTGCCAACAAAGGTCCGTCTAGTCAAGGCTATGGTTTTTCCAGTGATCATTTATGAATGTGAGAGTTGGACTGTGAAGAAAGCTGAGTGCCGAAGAATTGATGCTTTTGAACTGGAGAAGACTCTTGAGAGTCCCTGGACTGCAAGGAGATCCAACCAGTTCATTCTGAAGGAGATCAGTCCTGGGTGTTCTTTGGAAGGACTGATGCTAAAGCTGAAACTCTAGTACTTTGGCCACCTCATGCAAAGAGTTGACTCATTGGAAAAGACCCTGATGCTGGGAGGGATTGGGGGCAGGAGGAGAAGGGGATGGCAGAGGATGAGATGGCTGGATGGCATCACCGACGGGATGGACACAAGTTTGAATGAACTTCGGGAGATGGACAGAGAGGCCTGGCGTGCTGCAATTCATGAGGTCGCAGAGTCAGACATGACTGAGGGACTGAACTGAACTAAACTGAACTGAACAGATACTTGATTCTGTCACTGGAAAACTTGTATGTTGGGGGCAACTTGAGACTATTCATCTACTTTTCCAACTGCAAATTTTACAAAAGCTAAATACATGAGAAGTATTTTCCAGGAAAACTTGGCACTCTGAGTGTAAGCCTGCACCAGCCTGGAGACATGGCGTGTGAAGGCGAATGCCGAGCCTCTCACTCCTAATTTCGATTCTGATTGCCTGTTGAAATGATAATATTCTGGACAAGTTGGGTTTAATAAAATACATTATTAAAATGAATTTCACATTTCTTTTTTAATGTTGCTACTAGAAATTTAAAATATCGCATTCCTTTCTTATGGGACAGCGTAGATATAAGGTAGACCACTAGCATCACCCAGAAAGTTCGCTCCTGCCCAGGCATGCCATTGAAAAACCTGAGTCCTCTGTGACCCCAGGACGAAGGTAATTCAAACATCCTTGAAGGACTCTGGTTCAAGACTGTGAACTGAATGCAAACACTCACCTCCTCTCTTGGAAACCTGCAGGAACGACAGCAAAGACCCGCAGGTGATGGCCTTATGGAGGGGCCAGGGCTGGCGAGCAGAAGGCAGGGGAACGAAGCCCCAGCTCGGAAGGAGGCAGGAAAGATGGGAGTAGTCCTCTCAGGGGAGCCCTTCAGGGCTGGCAGGCGTGAGGGCAGGGCAGTGGATGGAGGTGCAGACACTGCGCGCCGCTGGAAGAAACTGCTGAGTGTGGAGTTCCCCTCCCACTCCGCCTCTGCACCTTCAGCTTCTCCTCCAGGTGAAGCCAGAGGAATATGTCTAAGGAAACTTGCTCAGAGGGTCAAGGGCTCTTGGAATGGGGGCAGCGGCCCAGGGAGACCCCTCCCCATGGGACATGTGGCCGGGGCGCGGCCTGCCTGCCTGGGCTCCCTGCGTGGCTGCGCTAAGTCGCTTCCAGCGTGTTTCGCTCTTTGTGATCCTGCGGACTGTAGCCTACCAGGCTCCTCTGTCCATGGGATTTCCCGGCAACAGTACTGGAGCGGGTTGCCACGCCTTCCTCCAGGGGATCTTCCCGACCCAGGGATCGGACTCCTGTGTCTTATGTCTCCTGCACTGGCAGGAGCGTTCTTTAGCATTACCTGGGAAGCCCCCCAGGGTAGCGCCTTCTGAACTATCTGCAGTAAAAGACATCTCACCCACCCAGCCTTAAACAAAGTTTCTGATCTGTTACAAACTGATACTTCTGTGTAATATAACAATAATGAATTTAGCAAGTGGATTAAAAAAAAAAAAGACTCTCAAGATACAGGCCCGCTGATCACACTTGGTCATTGTAGAAATCTTAAACAGCTGTAAAGGTTTCTAAGTGCTCATCCTTGATTTCTGTTCTTATCTTGCTTGTCAGGGACTGGTGCACGGGAGGACACGGGCCCATGGGCCAGACTTTTCTAGGCGCTGACCCGGAGGGAGGGCAGTCTGCTGGGCACCGCATCTGCCCTGAGAGCCCAGCCAGGCTCTTGATGGGGAGGCTGGGAAACAGCAGTCACCCTAGGCCTTCGAAGTCATGGGCAGAAATCAGCAGCTCGAGAGTGAGGGAACTCGCTGAACAAATAGGACAGCTGTCTACCGTGGGTGGAGAAGAAGTGGGCAGAGCCAGGGAGGAATCAGCATAGTGACCCAAGAAAGCCTCCGATGAGTTTCCGCAGAGAGTGGCGAGCAGAAATCACACCCATGAAACAGGATCAGATTGCTATGAAATGGGCTGCCTGAAGAAAGGACAGGTCATGGAAATTAAAAATACAATTGCCAAAAGGATAAATAATTGAAATGTAATAGAAGAGCTGAACGAAGATGTCGGTAGAACGTGTCTCCTAGGCTGAAAGCCAAAACAAAGGAAGGCCACCGTGGCGGGAAACAGGAATCAGAAGAGCTGAGACGCAAAGGATCAACTTGAGAAGACCCTTGTCCACTTAGGAGCGCTGCAGGCAGGAAAAGCAGAGCTGGAGGCAGGCGTTAGCCGTGCAATGATGATGGTGTTTGCCGGAGCTGAAGAGTGACCTCCTTCTCCACGATGCGAGGGTCCGGCGAGAACCAATGTGATGAGTAAACACATCCGCTTCTAGAGACATCCTCATGAAATTTCAGGAAGGAAAAGGAAAAGATGGATAATGAGAAGATTCTGAAGTCCACGAGAGAGGGGGGAAAAAGCACGCTGATGCTGAGGATCAGATGGGGCTCAGGGTTCTCATCAGCAACCTTCCAGCGAGGAGATAATGAAGGGATGCGTCAATGTTCTCAGAGAAACTTCCTTTAAATGTAGAGTCTTGTATTCAACCAAATCATCGCTCAAATTGAGAGCAAAATAAACACATTCTTAGACACGCAGGGGCTTTGGAAAACTACCTCCTAAGCACTTCTTCAGAAACACTTTCTCTTTTTTTTTTAGTATTAAAAAATTGTTTTCTATAGGAAGTCTCAAAAATAAACAGAGAACATGATATAATGAAGTCTCATGTAACCCTAAGATAGTTTTCATTATCAACTCATGACTGATCTTATCTCTGCTCCACCATCGTTTTCTCCAGCCCCAGACTGTCTTGTATTACATCCCCAATATCATCTAGTTTCACTTGTAAATATTATAGGTATATAGATGAGTAGGAAAGAAAACTTAAAAATCAACACACTCAGCCACGGAGTGTACACTGCCAGGAGGGAACAGGGATGTGCTGTGGACCCTGGGTGACTATGATGTGTTGATGCAGGGTCGTGTACCGCTGTGATGGGGGTGGTTGATGATCAGCATGGCTACATGAGTGGGGGTGGGGGCAGGGGGAGAAAAAGCAGTTACTTGAGAAGGTACTATCAATACCACGAAATGAAAAAGAAATCTAAGAAAGAGAAAGACATGGGATCCAGGAAAGAGTGAAATAAATCCATAAAAACAATGAAAAGGAAGAGTAACGACTAAGTGTGTGTCAGTCGCTCAGTCCTGTCCGACTCTCTTTCGACCCCGTGGACGGTAGCCCCGCAGGCTCCTCTGTCCGTGGGATTCTCCAGGCAAGAATGCTTGAGTGGGTAGCAACTCCCTTCTCCAGGGGATCTTCCTGACCCAGGGATTGAACTCAGGTGTCCTGCATTGCAGACAAATTCTTTACCGCTGAGCCACCAGGGAAGCCCCAATAACTATTCAGGAGACCTAAAAAAAAAGTGTCAGGATGTATCTGAATTTTCGGTCAGACCTTTGCTCTCCAAAGAACTGGAAAGCACTGTGCAATTACTGGACTGGAGACGGCAAGACATCAGTGGATCTGTTAGTCTTGTTTGGTCAAAAACGGTCATTTCGAAGGGGCTGAATCAGGAAGGAGTGAGGAGGGTCAGAATGGTCTTCTCCAGATATCCTTCCATAGCAGAAACTGTATTTCCATGCCATGCAGGTCTTCTGTAATAAAAGTAAATCCTTTCTACAAGAAACAGGGGCAGGAGAGGTGGGGAGGAACCAAGCCGTTCAGTTCCCGTCTCTCCCTGCGTCCAAGTCACCCCGATCTGAGCACCTGCTGGGGTCACAGGGTCACGCAGAGAAATCCTTTGCTGTATACACAAGGCAGCCTGTCTTCCTTCTGGGCCTGCCCTCCACGTCAGGAGGACAAATGAAACGTTAGCTCTCTCTGCCTTCAAATGTCGCCCTGTCCGGTAACGAAACAGCCCTTTCAGGTTTTCCAGAATTAACACGCTCAGCTTCTCCTACGGCGGCCCCTCCCTCCGTGTTCCCCCCAGGAAGTCCCGGGGGGTGGGGTGGGAGGCGCGGCGGGCGCTGGGGCCACGAGGAGGACGCTCTCCCGCCCGGGACCCCAGGGCTGGCGGCCGGCCTCTGCGGGGCTCCCGGGCTGCTCTCTCCACTCTCCAGGGCTGAGTGTCTGCCCTGGTCTCGCCCGGCCCCGGGGACCCTGTGGGCTCTGTGGCGGTTCCGACAGCCTCGTGTGTGTGTGTGTGTGTGTGTGTGTGTGTGTTAGCAGGATGTGTGTGTGTGTTAGCAGGCTCTGTGTGTCTGTGTGTGTGTG
>SJYG01000203.1:741133-768438 GCA_006410535.1 Litocranius walleri
TGTGTGTGTGTGAATGTGTCTGTGTGTGTGTATCTTTGTGTGTGTGTGTGTCTGTGTGTGTGTCTCTGTGTGAGTGTGTCTGTGTGTGTGAACGTGTCTGTGTGTGTGTATGTCTGTGTGAGTGTTTCTGTGTGTGTATGTCTGTGTGAGTGTGTCTGTGTGTGTGAACGTGTGTGTCTCTGTGTTTGAGTGTGTCTCTGTGTGAGTGTGTGTGTCTGTGTGTGTGAACGTGTCTGTGTGTCTGTGTGTGTGTGAGTGTGTCTCTTTGTGTGTGTCTGTGTGTGTGTGTGTCTCTGTGTGTGTGTGTGTGTGGTAGCAGGCTGTCAATCACCATTTCCCGCACCAACGAGCTTGGGGAAGCCCGGGCTCCAGCCCCTCTCCCGGGGACAGGCTGCCGCACTCAGGCTCGCGGGGCAGCCCCGGCCCCGCGTCTGGCCCTCTCAGCGTCCCCCCTGCGCCCTCTTTGTGCTGAACAAGAAGGTGGTCCCAGCTGGAGTCCAGCCTGATCCCACCGGGAGCTCTGGAGCGGGGTTGGTTAACCGCTGCCTGTGGGCTGCCAGGGGGAGGTGTGAGGCTTCTCTCTAGAGGGGCTCACCCTGAACCAGCCTCTTCGAAGCGGCAAGGACGCGACCAGCAGGGGCCCGTGTCAGAGCTGCGCGGTCAGAAGCAGGCCGTGGAATTCCTTCTGTCCCCCGGAAGTTCTGTCGGCTGTTTGCTGGGCCCCCTTTCTCAGCCTTGGCCTCCTGCAGCGGGTCTCAGTATGTCTGTCAGCGGTCCCCATCTCCAATTCTGAGCTCCTCCTGGAAAAACTCTAGCTGCACGAGGCAGCTTCAGGATTTTCTGAGCCCCAAGAGGAGGTCAGAAATGGGAAAAATGAGAGAAGGGCTTTACCTGGAGCCAGATCTCAGCTCTCGCCACAGCGCTGTGGTTTGAGACACTTCTATGTTGTGCTGAGAGCAAAATGGACTAAGAAAGGGAACCCGGGGGAGGATGTGACCCTAGCTTTTAAATGACCCCTCCTTTGCTGCCACCCCCCGCCCCACCCTTCCCCTCCAGAGAGCAGTCTCCTCCAGTGAAACCTGCCTTCGCCTCCCAGAGAATCATTCCTTATCAGGGAAACTGTCACACTCTTGGGACAGCAGAAAGGTATTTCACAAACTATTGATCTGAGAATTAATACATTGCTTTTTTTCCCAGATGCCACACCTCACTGTCACTGCATGTATGCGAATCCCCCAAAGTAGCGTCAGCAGCAAAGCACAACCTACCAGGCTTTTAATTATGCTTTACATACTTTACACTTCCGTGCTGGTATTTATTGTTCTCGCTGCCCCTAAAAGCTCACTCCTCTTAGTTTCAGGTTGATTTTTGCCATCTCCCTTAGAGAGATGATTCCAGGAAGGCATCAGTTGTATCCATTATACCTCATTGAAAAAAAACCAAAAAAAAACAAAAAATCACCCCCTGAAAGTTACATTTACTTTCTTGTATTCTGAGCACCTTAAATGACCCTTGACTTTTTTAAAAAATTCTTTCAGAAAGCATGGCTTCAATCCAGGAGGAAAACTGCCCCACCTGTAGGCTGGTAATGTCCGTTCAATAGTTTCCAATTGCTTGGATTATGAAATATGATGAAAGCCATCTATATATCTCATGGGAGGAAAAGATGCACCTTGAATTTCGCTCTGCAAACAGGACTGGTGGAGAGAGATTTCTGCATGAAACGTGCAGAATGATGGTGGGCCCGTTGCTGCAGCGAGCTTAGGGCTTTTTGGTCCGCGTCTGCGGGGGCAGGGTCGAGGGGCCGTGGAGGCGCCTTCTTGCGCAGGAGGCACGTGTTGAGAAAACATGGGCTCGTTCCATCGCTGCGCGGGCCGTGTCCTGTCCCTTCTTCCTCTCCAAGGGGACAGACGACAGTCCCTGAAACCTGACCGCCATTTCCTTCTCAGTTAATTAGCATTAGGGTAATGGGCACCTTACCCCCATTTTACAGTGCAGCGTATGCGCTGGCGGCTCTGCATAAATAACGAATAATCTCAGTGACGACCATAAGGGCCTGTGAGCGATTGCATCGAGCCTGTAACGGATGCCTTGTTTGTCTTTAGGGCCGTGTTACCAGCGTGTAACTGATCAGGCTTTGGAGCGCTCTGGGTTACCTGAGGCCTGAAGGGTACTCCATCAAGTTGGGAGTCCGTTCCTCTCTGCACAGCACTTAACTGTGGCTCAATGCTTGCTTTAGGTCCCTCTGTTTGAAAATGGAAAATATTTTGCCATGCTCATCCATCACCATGCCTGCCAATTGCTCCCCCCGCCCTCTCTTTGCTTTTAGAGAAAGCAACTAGAAACACCCAAGCAATGTAAATAGCTCTGAGTTATGTCTGTTTTCAACACACAACGTTTGAGCAGGAAAGTCAGGGCTCATTAAAAATATGAATGTGGTAGCTTATAGAATTGGCCCCTTTAAACACGGTCGTCTACACACCAGTGGCTCTGAAACTGTTTTATAGTAGTCGGGGTGTTTATGGAGCAACTCGCGATTTCTACGTACGTGTGTCTCTTCAGTGTATTTCCCCAAGGTCCAGCTGGGCACAGCACTCACAAGACCACTCCAGCCAACCAGGAGGACGTCAGCCGTCCTCGACTGATGTGAAAAGCACCTGTCGCTTTGTCCACGTCGACACCTAAGCGCGACAGTTATGTAATGACCACTTAGAAGAATTATACACAAGTCTGTGCCTGTACATATGCTATCCTTTCAGCATAACCTTCGAATTGTTTACATTCTGAAAAATTAAGTGCGTTGTTATCTGCTTGGAACTTAACTGTGCGTGAAGTGTTTGGAAGATATGTTTCTCTGACCTTTGATTTTCTTTATGAGAGGATTGTGTCCGTGGGAAATGTTCCTACTGATGGGGCAGAGCTCTTTGTGTAACCTGGAGGAAGAGTACCACTGCTGATACAAGGTCAGGGAGAGAGCAAATAGGAGGGGAGGAAACTTTCCAGGGAGGATGAAAGAAATTTTGCTTCTCTGAAGACAGGAAAGAGTAATTGGGAATGAGAGCAAGAACGAACCACGTTAGGGTTGATCAGCCAGAAGCGGATGTTAGCAAGAACCTAAAGGGTTCAAAACCATTCAGCCCAGAGGACTGAGGCTGCGAGATAAACATGCGAAATGAACACCCTAATCCCTGTGCATGTGGAAGGGCTTCCTCTGGCATATTGTCTGAGCCACCCACCCTGAGAGCTGCTATCGGAAGAGCAAAGTCAAAACCAGACGAAACAAGGACCTCCCTGGTGGTCCAGGGGCTAAGACTCCACGTTCCCAGTGCACGGGGCCTGGGCTTCGATCCCCGGTCAAGGGGCTAGATCCCACGTGCCGCAACGAAGACCCAGTGCAGCCAAACAGATAGATGAAATAAAAAATATACAAAAACCAAACCAAATAAGAACAACCAACAACCACACACACACGCCTGTGTGTTCCATGTACACACATTGGTCTCGTTGAGCGTTGGCTTTTGTATTTGAGGGTGAGGAGATTAAATTATGATGTGGAATGGTCCAAAAAAGGTTGAAGTACTTGTCTAGGTACCTGAAATAGATCACTATCTTACTGATAACTATTAAGACCCATTGGACCTAAATACCCATATTACTCTGAGTACAACTGGTTTCTTTAAAGGGTGCTTTTCCAACCATTTTTGACACGGGCAGCACGCAGGAAACCAGCGTATCTGACGCCTGGAGCTGATCATGCTCACCTGTCTCCTCTGTGTTTCAGAGTTACTTTCAGTAATGACTGTGTCAGGCCACCAGGGAAGCCCGAGAATACTGCTGTGGACAGCCTGTCCCTTCTCTGGCAGATCTTCCCAACCCAGGAGGCAAACGGGGTCCCCTGCACTGCAGGCGGGCTCTTTACCAACTGAGCTATCAGGGAAGCCTGTAGCAAGAGTCTGTACCAATCCTTATTTGTTTGTATTTTGGTTTTAAAACAGTTATCAGTTGTAAGAAATGACTTTCAGTTTTAAAGATAGTGTTCAAATTCAGGAAAATATTTCATATATGAACCAAAATTTATCCTGACTCTTCCCCCCGCCAAAATTACAGTTTGTGAGGATGTGCACTTTTCTATCTGGCTTCCTTCACTCTGCAAATTGTTTTCAAGGTCCACCATATTGGTGAAGTAAGTTTCTAGAAATCACTGATTAACCCAAGGCCATAAATACTTACTCCCATATTTTCTCCTAAGAGGGTCATAATTTTAACTCTTACATTTAGGTCTCTTGCTATTGCTATTGCTAAGTCACTTCAGTCGTGTCTGACTCTGTGCAACCCCAGAGACGGCAGCCCACCAGGCTCCTCCGTCCCTGGGATTCTCCAGGCAAGAACCCTGGAGTGGGCTGCCATTTCCTTCTCCAATGCATGAAAGTGAAAAGTGAAAGTGAAGTCACTCAGTCACGTCGGACTCTTGGCGACCCCATGGACTGCAGCCCACCAGGCTCCTCCGTCCATGGGATTTTCCAGGCAAGAGTGCTGGAGTGGGGTGCCATTGCCTTCTCCATTTAGGCCTATATTCCACTTTAATGTAATATTTGTATATGGTATAAGGTAGGGGTTCAAAAGTATTCTCTTGTACCAGAATATCTTTTCACCCCAACTCTGTAATTAAAAAGGTGATTCTGCATTGAACTGTCTTGGCTCCTTTTGTCAAATATCAATTGACTATAAATTAGGATTTATTTTTGGACTCAATTTCATTTCATTATCTCTAACTTTATGCTAGTTACCACCACATCGTGGTTACTGTAGCTCTGAGCTAAGTTTTAAAATTGGGAGGTGTGAGTTCTTCTACTTTCTTCTTCATTTTCAAGACATGTTCAAATATTCCTTGATATTCTGGGCTCCCTGAATTCCCATATGAGTTTTAGGGTTAGCTTGTCAATTTCTTCAAAAAAGGAGACTTTGATAGGAATTACGTTGAATCCACGCATCAGTGTGAGGAGTGTAAACATGGGGTGTCTTTCCATTTATTTAGATCTTGTTTAATTTCTTTCGATGATGTTTTTATGGCTTTTAGTGTATGTCTTCACTTTTTCTGTTAAATTTACTCTCGAGGATTCCATTCTTTTTCGATGTAATTGTGAATGGCTCTCATGATTCTGTTCATCGCTAGTGCGCAGGGTCACGGTTGGTTTTTATACTGATTTTGATCTCAGTGTTGCTGAACTTATTAAGTTTTTTTTTTTTTTTTAGGGAATTCCTTGGGATTTTTCTATGTACAGGAGGATATCATTTGCAAATAGAGGCAGTTTCACTCCCCCCGCCCCATCTGGAGGCCTTGTGTCTCTTTTTCTTTCTGCCCAGTTGCCTTGGCTGGCCCCATTGGCGAAAGAGCCCAGGGCAAGGGTCCTTGTCTCTTTGCACAGGAACCCACTTTTAAAATGAGCCTGTTGCGTCGCTGGGCTGGAGTGTGCTGGGGGCAGACTGCAGACCTACATCAACGCCCTAGGGGAAGACAGCAGTTATTAAAGTTCAAGCAATAAAAATGTGCTCATCTAAGGCTCACACGGTGTTATTAAAACCCAAGATGGGAATGCAAATTGGTGCAGCCACTGCGGAGAACAGTAAGGAGGTTTCTTAAAAAACTGAAAGCAGAACCACCATAGGATCCGGCAGCCCCACGCCTGGGCACGGGCTCAGAGAGACCATGATTCAAAAAGGTACATGCACCCCAGCATTCACAGCAGCACTGCTCTCAGAGGCCAAGACACAGGAGCAGCCTCAGTGTCCTCCGGCAGTGAACGGAGAAAGACGACGTGACGGACACACACGATAGAATTTCAGCCATAAAAGAGGGCAAGATGACACCGCCTCCACCTACCCGGCTGGGCCTATGGATGGTCACTGCCTGTGAAATAAGTCTCATAAAGACAAGACTCCACCTAGATGTGGAGTCTACAAAGGAAAATGAGAGCACACAAATGAACTTATTTCCAAAACAGACTCACGGGCGCAGAAAACGAACTCGCGGACACCCAAGAGGAAAGCGGGCGTGGAGGACGGGTGAGTCAGGAGTCTGGGGCTAGCAGATACAAGCTACTACTCCTAGAGTAGATGACCAAAAAGGACCTGCTGTGCAGCACGGGGGAGTATACTCAGTGTGGTATAATAACCTAGGAGGGGAAAGAATCTGCTGTGCTCCTGAAACTTGCATGATGCTGTAAATCAACTATGCGTCAATTTGAAAAATACCCAGCTAGTAACCACAGCCACTGTTTAGAACTTAGACCAACCGAAGATCCTTTCCAGGGTAGAGGAGCTTATCGTCGGTGCTGTGTAGAACTGTTGGTGGCAACTTGACGGTAGAAACGCACCCGCTTTCAGCTGGTTTTACTGTGACCTTGCCACGTGCCCGCTACCGCCTGCGCCAGGGTGGACGCCCCCACGGCCCCAGCCCTGGTGAGCCAGCGCCCTCCCCGCCTGCCGCCAGGCTCCGGTCGTGACTTCTGGACAGCTCTGTGTCTGGTGGGGGCGGCAGACCACGCACAGGCCTGGGCTAAGGCGGCCATTTCCGCGCACAGAAGACCCTTCAGCCCCGTGGCCGAGCGGCTGAGATGGTCCTGGGGGCCGGCTGCGCGCCAGCCTCCCTGCGTCTGTCCTGCCTCTGTCTCGGCGCAGCTCGAGCTGCGGGGGCTGCGGCAGCCCTCGGGTGCAGGGAGGGCCTGTGGCTGCGGCTCGGTTCTCCTGCTACTCATCCTGTGGCCCTGGGCCCACGGCTGCAGCTCTTTTGGTTTCTCTTCCGTGAAACGAAGACAAAGGTGCGATCTTGACCTGCCACCGCCACCTCGGCCCCCTCCCTCTTTCGCTGTCAAAGGCAAAGGGGGTGCAGCTGTCAGAGGAGGGAGGCCTTGTGAATAAACAGAGGGCAAAGCAACCTGCTTCTATCATTCCGGCTCTCCAGGGGCTCACAGCCTTGAGCTTGTCAAAATATATTTCAAGATGTGTTTCTTTTTTTTTTGCACATATTAGGGGGAAATGGAGAGGGTGTCATTTCCTTACATGAGCCCAGTAACTGAGAGCTGCTGTTTACAGGGCGAACCAGGGCGAACAGGAGAATTGTTTTGCAAAGGAAGTGTGTGCTCCTGAAGATGCTAAAGGGGAAGATGCCGCCAGGGTCCCACTCCATCCCCTGGTACCTCACACTCCACGAAGTCCCCACCGTTATCAGGGCAACCGCCGGAGAGTCTCGCAGACTCATAGGAGCAGCGCCCAGCTAGTTACTGGTGGGGTTGGAGGGTAATTACTCCAAGTCACGCCCCCAGCCGGAAGGGTAACTCCCAGGCGAGTTCCGTCTCCAGGGGTCCCGGTGGGACCAGCGCCAGCCGCTCACCATGGCAACGGAGTCCTTGCCTTCTCTTTCTCATCTCATCCCCTTGCTGCCTTCCTGTGGGGTCTGGGGCCACTTCCTTTATAAATGGCGTGCCCTCAAGTCTCTGTTTCCGGGTCCCATTCTGGGGTCCCCAACTCAAGACAAGACAAAAGGCGAAATGAAGAGAGCTGAGTGAGGGGCTCTCAGGAACCAGGAGAGGCCAGGACCACTTCCATGGTTTTTTTCCTTGATCGATCATCATCTGCCAGAGGAGGGAGTCAGCAAACACCAGTCCACGGGCCAAATCCGCCCTGCAGTTCTGGGCAGGACAATTGTCATCACTTGTTCTGATTTCATGACTGATGTTTACTCTTAGAGAATCTCACGTAAGTTCTTTCCCCCTCAGTTTTATTGAGGTGTATTGACATATAGCGGAGAAGACACTGGCACCCCACTCCAGAGCTGTTGCCTGGAGAATCCCATGGGCAGAAGAGCCTGGTGGGCTGCAGTCCATGGGGTCGCTAAGAGTCGGACATGACTGAGCAACTTCGTTTTCACTTTTCACTTTCATGCATTGGAAAAGGAAATGGCAACCTGCTCCAGTGTTCTTGCCTGGAGAATCCCAGGGACGGGGGGGCCTGGGGGGCTGCCTTCCATGAGGTCGCAGAGTCGGACACGACTGGGCGACTCAGCAGCAGCAGCAGCAGCACTGACATATAGGGTTTCCCTGGTGGCTCAGTGGTAAAGACCCCACCTGCCAGTGCAGGGCGTGAGGGCTTGATCCCTGGGTCAGGAAGATCCAGCGTTCTTGCCTGGAGAATCCCACGGACTGAGGGGCCTGGTGGGCTGCAGTCCACGGGGTTACAACGAGTTGGTCATGACTTACTCACTGAGCATGGATTAACATATATCACGGTGTTAGTTTCAGGTGTACAATTTAATAATCTGATATGTGACTATGCAGCAAATGGTCACCACAATAAATATAGGTAACATTCACCACCTCACAGTTAGAAAATGTTTTTCTTGAGATGAAGACACTAAGTGTGCAACTCCCAAGGTGATTAGGGGATTTATTTTAAAAAGGGATTTCCCTGGTGGTCCGGTGGCTGAGACTTTGCCTTCTGAGTGATGGGGTGCAGGTTCAGTCTCCCGATAAGGTCCCACATGCCTCTCTGGCCAAAAAAGCAAAACCTAATACAGAAGCAACATTGTAACAAATTCAATAAAGACTTTAAAATGGTCCACATCCAAAAAAAATCTTAAAAAAAAAGATGCTGATTAGTTATGGAGGATGTTGATGTGGGTTGCTTTAAAGATGAATGAGGAATGCCGTCTCCTTTCTAACACATTGGTGAACCTCATAGGTCTGTGTGGGAGGCGTTTTGGAAAAGTGTGGCCTGGGTCACACGACCTTGCACAGAGAAGCGAGTCAGTTTGCTTCTGGGAAGCTCCTTTCTGTGCCTGTGAGGAGGGGATATAATTCCCACGTCACCGGTTTGCTGTGGGAAGTCGATGGGGATGGTGAGTAAGCCCCGCAGTCCGTTTCTTTCCCCTCTCAACGCTTGCCCTTGACAGGAGGGTGGAGTCAAGCTGAGCTCTGTGTGGCTTCTTTAAAGTTCCCAGAGCCTTTGGTGAGTGTCAGACAAGTGTCAGATGAAAGGCGGTTCATAAATATGAAGGGCTTCTCTGATGCTAATTAAACTTTATGCCCAAAGTGATATAAATAACAGCAATAACATTTTTTTTTTTTAAGGAAAAAAGTGTAGTTAGGGTAAGGAGTCCCCCTTTCCCACCTGAACCATGGTGGTGGGCACAGGGCTAGACCCCCTTCCCACCAGAAGAGAGAGCTACACAGATCCCCGGGACCAGGGGCACAGACCCTGAGAAACTCATTCCTGCGAGGAAGAACCCCTGGAGAAGGAGTAGCAACCCACTCCAGTATTCTCGCCTGGAGAACCCCACTGAGAGAAGAGCTTGGCGGGCTGCAGTCCACGCGCTTGCAAGGAGTCAGACACAACTGAACGACTGACACGGAACAAGAATGAGAAACCTCGAGGAGCGCAAAGACCTCAGTTCTCCTGGGGTGGGTGATGCTGGCCATCCTTCTGCTCTTTTGGGCTTCCCCAATAGCTCAGTTGGTAAAGAATCCGCCTGCAACACAGGAGACCCCAGTTCGATTCCTGGGTCGGGAAACTCTGCTTTTGAAGGGATGGGCTCCCCACTCCAGTATTCTCGGGCTTCCCTGGTGGCTCAGCTGGTAAAGAATCTGCCTGCAGTGAGGGGGACCTGGGTTCAGTGCCTGGGTCGGGGAGATTCCCTGGGGAAGGGAAAGGCCACCCACTCCAGTACCCTGGGGAAGGGAAAGGCCACCCACTCCAGTACTCTGGCCTGGAGAATCCCATGGACTGTACAGTCTGTGGGTCCCAGAGAGCTGGACACGCCTGAGCCCTTTCCCTTTAACCTCAGCTCTCCTCTACCCTTGTGGCACCTCTTCCTCCCACCCCTAGGTGGAGTTTTCCCTCTTGCCTCGGCCCCTCCCTTGGAGACTTCCTTCACCAACTTTTTCCACCTGAACCACCTCCAACCCTCCCCAAGGCCAGTGTCCCCTCCAGTTCCAGGGGGCACTGAGTCATAGAGGAAAAAGCACGAATAACATCCATGACGGAACCACCAGTCCCTGGGGCCAGGGACTTGCCTTTTCATCCCTGGTCCCTACTGGGCCTGGCTCACACCCTTCCCGCCTGGATTTGAAGGTGAAGCACAGGCTCCCATTTGTAAGGTGAGGATTTGTCACCTGAAAGAGGAAACTTTCCCCATCAGAAGAAGACCCATATATGCCCATATGCTCATGGTGCGTCCCAGGGGGATCTGCCTTGCAGCTCATCTTTGCAGGGAGAAGATGTTTAAAAGCATGGGCCCACAGGCAAAAGAAATCCAGATGAGTTTCATTCCTATGTTACGTTTCTCCAAACATATTACAGGGAGTCCAACCAAAAGCCATGCAGAGCAGTCCTCAAAGCCCCAGCCCCCAGCTCCCACGGCGCCACGTCCACTCACGCCCCAGGCCCCGGCATCCAGACTCCTTTCCCACCCTTTCCAGCCTGTCCTGTAGATCAGATCCCAGCAAGCAAGAATCCTCTCTCTTTAGGTGCTGGAAAACTGACCCAGTGACAACAGATTTTTATCGGTTCAAGAGGAGAGAGAACACTTTCTAATCTGGGCCCCGCCAGTGGTATTGTGTTGCAGAAGAATAGGTTTGGGGACTTCAGTGTTGATCCAGTGGCTAAGACTGCATGCTCCCCACACAGGCAGCCCAGGTTGATGCCTGGTCAGCGAACAAGATCCCACGTACTTCAACTAAAAAGATGCCACGCGCTGCAGCTAAGACCCGGCATAGCCAAATAAACAAAAAAGAATAAGTTTAATTGATCTTGCTTCCTGGGGGAAGGTGTCATGACAGGCGAGTCTGGTGCTCCTGGTGGGCCCCTCAGACCACACCTGAGTTCAAGCCAGAAAGATGATGCAGGATGGGGACAGGCCACACAGAAAGACCAGCCTTGTGGGTGTTGAGGTGGAAGGTGACATCAGCCGTTCCTCTGGGGAGGTCAGGGGGTGAGAGAGAGTTAAGTCACGTAACTGATGACTCAAAAGAATAATGCCTTTTTGATGAAACTCCCGGAAAAGCTCTGGACACTGAAGCTCGTTGCCCTCGCCGTTGGTAGTCAGGTGGGCATGTCTGGGGAGTGTGCAGTGTCTGAGGACATGGAAGCTTGCCCTTGGGGCTCTCCCACTCCTCACTCTTGGGTCTCATCTTTCGGCTGGTCCTCATTTGTATCCTTTATGAAAAAAAAAAAAGATAATTGTCAGTCCATCACTTTCCTGTGTTCTTGGAGTCATTCTAGTGAATCATCAAACCTGGGGGAGGAGTGGGGGCCCTCAGTCTGTAGTCAGATGGTCAGAAGTGCAGGCAGGGGCTTCCCTGGCGGCCCAGCAGTTGAGACTCCCTGCTCCTGCTGCTGGGGCACAGGTTTGATCCTTGGCCGATAAACAAGATCCTGAATACCCCATGTGCAGCCAAAAATCAATCAGTAAATCATATTAAAAAAAAAAGATAATTAGCAATACAACTGAAATAAAAATAAAGGAAGTGCAGGTGGCCTGGGGACTTCTGAGACCGCAGTGTCTGCACCGAGGACACTTAGCCTGGCACGTTCAACGCCATGCCCACTGGTGGCATCAGAATTGCACTCTAAGAGTTTCCTCCTTGTGCTGTGGCTCAGAGCACACAATTTAGATGCGAACTTGCCATTTCTGGGTGGAGAAATCACTTCTTAGGGTCTGACTAACTCATTACTCAAGGACCTAGATTTTCCCCTAAGAAAACCTTCTGCTTTTGTGTTTAGTCTCCTGTTTTTGACTGAAGCGGAGGGTAAGGGTGGCAAGCGACTGTCTAGGGATGGAAAGCCAGGCTCTGATGAACTGGCCGCCGCACAGCTGAAAGTCTTCTTTGTGTTTCCCTTCTGGAGAGGAGACGGGCAGCTAGGGGCAGGGGCCAGATGCATAAAGAATCCCAACCATCCTCCAGAGTTTGTGCTACTTAATGGCTGTGCATAAATACTTCCACAGGAGCCAACAAATTAATGGTTCGTAAGACCCTTTAAAGCCCTGTGAGCAGCACAGAAATGAGAAAGAAGACCCAATTTGTTTGGTTCAGAGTTATTGGGATCAAGCTGGGTTTGGTTTCTTTTGTTTACTCATTTGTTTCCAAAAATAAATTTTGGGAGGACAGATCATTAAGGATAAAAGATGCGCCAGTGTACTTGAAACTGTTTGAAAACCAGGTAGAAAGGCAATAAAATACAAAACGGATTGCTGCCGAGGGTCTTTCCAATGCCAAGGACAACGGCGGCAGACGGAAGTGCAAACTGTGGCCCATCGATCTCGGCCAGATCGTGCCGCCCACCCAGCCACCCCCAGTCCCCAGCCATTGGTTTTCCAGGGCAAAGTCAGCATCAGTAGGCAGGGAGGAAACGCACTAGTTGTGATTAGAAGCTGGAATTCGGGGCCCTTTCGGAACATTCCCTTCTGTGCAATAAATATTGACTGAGCCTGTGTTGCGCCTGGTCCACTTTGAGCCTGTTTTGCTAGGAACCTTTTCTCGGAGCTTCCAAAAGCTCCACAGCCTCCGTAGCCACAGTCCAGTGAGAATTCAGGCACGTGCATGTCCTAAAAACTTGGGCTAAAACCATCTGTCTTCCACACACCAACTCTGTGACCATGGGCACCCTCAGTTCCTTTGTTTGTAAAAATGCCAATACTGGTAACTCCTCATAGTGGGTTAAATGATAGCTCAGCTGGTAAAAGGTCTGCCTGCAATTCAGGAGACCCTGGTTCGATTCCTAGGAGTGGGGGCCCTCAGTCTGTAGTCAGATGGTCAGAAGTGCAGGCAGGGGCTTCCCTGGCGGCCCAGCAGTTGAGACTCCCTGCTCCTGCTGCTGGGGCACAGGTTTGATCCTTGGCCGATAAACAAGATCCTGAATACCCCATGTGCAGCCAAAAATCAATCAGTAAATCATATTAAAAAAAAAAGATAATTAGCAATACAACTGAAATAAAAATAAAGGAAGTGCAGGTGGCCTGGGGACTTCTGAGACCGCAGTGTCTGCACCGAGGACACTTAGCCTGGCACGTTCAACGCCATGCCCACTGGTGGCATCAGAATTGCACTCTAAGAGTTTCCTCCTTGTGCTGTGGCTCAGAGCACACAATTTAGATGCGAACTTGCCATTTCTGGGTGGAGAAATCACTTCTTAGGGTCTGACTAACTCATTACTCAAGGACCTAGATTTTCCCCTAAGAAAACCTTCTGCTTTTGTGTTTAGTCTCCTGTTTTTGACTGAAGCGGAGGGTAAGGGTGGCAAGCGACTGTCTAGGGATGGAAAGCCAGGCTCTGATGAACTGGCCGCCGCACAGCTGAAAGTCTTCTTTGTGTTTCCCTTCTGGAGAGGAGACGGGCAGCTAGGGGCAGGGGCCAGATGCATAAAGAATCCCAACCATCCTCCAGAGTTTGTGCTACTTAATGGCTGTGCATAAATACTTCCACAGGAGCCAACAAATTAATGGTTCGTAAGACCCTTTAAAGCCCTGCGAGCAGCACAGAAATGAGAAAGAAGACCCAATTTGTTTGGTTCAGAGTTATTGGGATCAAGCTGGGTTTGGTTTCTTTTGTTTACTCATTTGTTTCCAAAAATAAATTTTGGGAGGACAGATCATTAAGGATAAAAGATGCGCCAGTGTACTTGAAACTGTTTGAAAACCAGGTAGAAAGGCAATAAAATACAAAACGGATTGCTGCCGAGGGTCTTTCCAATGCCAAGGACAACGGCGGCAGACGGAAGTGCAAACTGTGGCCCATCGATCTCGGCCAGATCGTGCCGCCCACCCAGCCACCCCCAGTCCCCAGCCATTGGTTTTCCAGGGCAAAGTCAGCATCAGTAGGCAGGGAGGAAACGCACTAGTTGTGATTAGAAGCTGGAATTCGGGGCCCTTTCGGAACATTCCCTTCTGTGCAATAAATATTGACTGAGCCTGTGTTGCGCCTGGTCCACTTTGAGCCTGTTTTGCTAGGAACCTTTTCTCGGAGCTTCCAAAAGCTCCACAGCCTCCGTAGCCACAGTCCAGTGAGAATTCAGGCACGTGCATGTCCTAAAAACTTGGGCTAAAACCATCTGTCTTCCACACACCAACTCTGTGACCATGGGCACCCTCAGTTCCTTTGTTTGTAAAAATGCCAATACTGGTAACTCCTCATAGTGGGTTAAATGATAGCTCAGCTGGTAAAAGGTCTGCCTGCAATTCAGGAGACCCTGGTTCGATTCCTGGGTCAGGAAGATCTGCTGGAGAAGGGCTAGGCTATCCACTCCAATATTCTTGGGTTTCCCTGGTGGCTTAGCTGGTAAAGAATCCACCTGCAATGCGTGAGGCCTGGGTTCTATCTGCGGGTTGGGAAGAGCTCCTGGAAAAGGGACCGTCTACCCACTCCAGTGTTCTGGCCTGGAGAATTCCATGGACTAGTCGTATAGTCCATGGGGTCGAAAAAAGTCAGATGTGACTGAACGGCTTTCACTAAATTCATGTCCCCTGGAACGAGAATGAGAGCGTATTTGGAAATCGGGTCTTTGCAGAGGTAGTCAGTTGAGGATGTTTTATTTCTTTAATTCCGGGCTCACTGGGTCTTAGTTGCTGCAGCGTGGGGTGTCTCCCGGGGCAGCGTGTGGGCTCAGTAGTTGGGGCGTGTGGGCTTTGTTGCCCTGAGGCAGGTGTGATCTCAGCTCCCCAACCAGGGATGGAATCTGAGCCCCTTGCATTGGAAGGCAGACTCTTAACCACTGGGCCGTCAGCGAAGTCCCTAGTGAAGGATCTTGAGATAAGATCAGCCTGGGTTTGGGGTGAACTCTAACCCAAGGATGAGTGTCTTTATAAGAAGAGGTGAGGATACAGAGAGACAGAGACGTGCCCAGGGGAGGGGTACGTGAGGATGGAGGCAGAGGCTGGAGTGATGCGCCTACAAGCTCGGGAACACCGAGGATCACCAGCGACCCCCAGGGGCTAGGGGAGGGCCACATGGAGTGGGGCCTCCCTTGGAGCCTCCAGAAGCAGCTGACCCTGCCAGCGCCCGGGTTTTGGACTTCTGGTCTCCAGAACGAGGGGCTAAATCGACTTCTGGTTTAAGCCACCCACTTCCTGGCAACTGGTTACAGCAGCCCCAGGAAACTGATCTAGCCCTTTAAAGAGAACTGCGGTCCAGCCAGTGAAAAGGGCAAGGCCAGCCCCCAGCCAGCACTAGCTGTTCTTGCCATTCCGGGAGGTTGTCACATGCAGCACTGGAGCTGCGGGCTGGTGTTCAGCTTCAATCAGCGTCCTGGTGTGTTCGCTGAAGCACGTCCTGGTGCAGGTTCAACACGGTTTTCACCGTTTTTTGTGTGTGTGTGCGTGTGTTTTTTTTGTTGTTGTTGTTTCTTTTTTTGTGGCTGCGATGGGTCTTCCTCTCAGTGGGCTTCTCTATTAATCCCTGTGGGACATGGGCTTAGCTGCCCCATGGCATGTGGGATCTTATTTCCCCCACCAGGGATCAAACCCACGTCCCTTGCATTGGAAGTCGAATTCTTCATCACTGGACCACCAGGGAAGCCCCTGGCTTTTCACTTGTGAGCTTTTCTTTTATTTTCTACGTGCAGTAGACATTGTCGAAGCCGCATACATGAGCCCTTGGCACTTCCCGCTTCTGTGCGGTCTGCCCCGCGGCTGGCTTGTGACTGTGGGAGCTGCACCTCTTTCTGGGAGCTCTCTCTGGCTGCTGGCACATGGTTTGCAGATGGGACAGAGGGGAGCCTCCCAGGAACGGGCTTCTCCCAATGACTGACGCAACAGTGACTCAATCACCCAGCTGCTTATCCCCTCCCCAGCTGGGATGGATCTGGGATGGGCCCATGGACTGGGCCCCAGTTGCCTGTAGTGGGAAGCTTCTTGGTTTCCCGCACAGTGTTGATTTCCATAATGAATGACCACAGGCTTGTTGACTTAAAAGCAATAGACATAGCTTTACCACAGTGTCTGGTGACTGCCAGTATCCTTGGCTTGTGGCCACGTCGCTTCTGTCTCTGCCTCCGTCAACACAAGGCCTTCTCCTCTGTAGTCAAAACTCTATGCCTCCCTCCCACAAGGATACATGCACGCTTCAGTCGTGCCCCACTCTGTGCAACCCCTTGGACTGTAGCCCGCCAGGCTCCTCTGTCTGTGGGATTCTCTGGGCAGGAACACTGGAGTGGGTTTCCATGCCCTCCTCCAGGGGATCTTCCCGACCCAGGGATCGAACCTGCGTCTCTTACGTCTTCTGCATCGGCAGGTGGGCTCTTCACCACTCCCGCCTCCTGGGAAGCCCCGCAAGGGTGCACGTGATTGTGTTAAGCGCACACATCGTCTAGGACAAGCTCTGTGCCTCACCACGCTGTACAGGTCGCAGGAAACAGGACTCAGATCTCATCCGGCACTGTGCTGTGGTTCAGCCCACCGTGCCCTTTCTTCCTCAGTTCCTCCTGGAATCAATTTCCCAATAAACGAGCCCCAGACCCCTTCTCATCTCAGGGTGAGGACCGCACTTCTGACCGTGTCAGTTAACAGGGAATGACATTCTGATCTATGCTTTCAAGGAAGCATTTCCTAATGTCCTACTCACACTTTCACTAATAGCTGCCCGTGCCCGAGTCTGAACAAGGATGTTACATCCCTGGAGGGTTGTTCATTAACTCACAGCCATCAGTCTGAGGAGGAAGGAGTGATTGGCTTGAATAGGTTTTCGGGCAATAATAATCCAGAGAAAGAAGTCAGGGAGGAATCTAAAGAGGACTCCTACTGAGGCTTGAAATGAGCTTAGCTCGCAACGGTTTACGTTTATAAGCTGATATTTCTGCGGGGATGGAAGTTTGGGTGGAGGTCGCAGGGCTCCCACAGCTGCGGGTTTTGCCTGCAGTGGGTTGAGGGGGAAAAGAAGTGAGAGAGGTGAGCTCCTCCTGGCTCACCGCATTGGGTGGCCAAGGGCGAGAACACCCCTGAGTTCCCGAGGGCTGTTTCCTCTGCACCAAGGCTGAGATCACGACCCCACGGCTGACGCTGTCGGCCTTCACTGCAGGGAAAGGCACCACACTGTGTTTGGAGATGTTCGTCGGTTCGTTCACTTACATGCTCATTCATTCTCTTTTCTCTAATGAATGAAAAATGTGTTAAATTCTAGAGGGCTTTACAACTTCCAGAAGTCTCACACACGGTTTCCTGTAACCCTGTAATAACCCGTTTGCTTCCCACCCCTACTGGGCCCCCACTTGCTTCCCTGTCCTCACTGCTGATGGCTGGTCTGTTTCCTGTGTCTGTGAGTTCCCTTTTTCTTTGTTGTGTTCGCTTGTTGTGGTTGTTTAGCTGCTAACTTGTGTCCAATTCTTTGAAACCCTAAGGATTGTAGCCTGCCAGGCTCTGTCTATGGGATTTCCCAGGCAAGAACATTGGAG
Organism: Litocranius walleri; assembly: GCA_006410535.1. Taxonomy (NCBI): domain Eukaryota; kingdom Metazoa; phylum Chordata; class Mammalia; order Artiodactyla; family Bovidae; genus Litocranius; species Litocranius walleri. The sequence goes on from SJYG01000203.1 coordinate 758,567, forward strand.
TAGGCTGCCATTTCCTTCTCCAGGGGATCTTCCTGACCCAGGGATGGAACCTAAGTCTCCTGCATTAGTGGGTGTGGAAGCCAAGCCCTAGGTTACTGTATTTTGTAGATTTCACAGAGAAGTGATACCACACAGTATTCGCCTTTGTCCGACTTAATTCACTTAGCATATTGCCCTCCAAGTCCATCCATTCTGCTGCAAATGGCGAGTTTTCACTCTTTCTTTAAATGGCTGAGTAGTATCCCATGCTACTTCTTAATCCATTCATCTGTTGACAGCACTTAGCTTGCTTCCATACCGTGGCTATTGTAACTAGTGCTGCTATGAACATTGGGCTGCGCGAATCTTTTTGAATTAGAGTTTTTGTTTATTTCAGATATGTGTCCAGGACTGAAGTTGCTGGGTCCTAAGTTAGTTCTTCGTTTTCTCTTCTGTTGGCCAGTCTCTGTGGGGTGCCTGCCCCTCAACTGCAGGCAGTGGCTGGCTTCTTTCAGTCAGGACCGGGGAGACTGGAGGGCTTTTCTGCAGAAGTGGTATTTAAACACAGACTCCAGGGGTTAGGAGGAGGAGCTGGTTAGATAAGCAGAGAGGGGTGTGTCCTGGCAGAAGGCACAGTGCTCACAAAGCCCTGGGGCAGAGAAGAAAGTGCTCAGGAGTTCCTGGGGAGTCACGGGGTGCAGGTGTCCTTAGCACAGGGGCTGCACTCGGAGCTGGAGAGGGAGGCAGGGGCCGGGGCCCCTGCTGCTGGAGGGTATCTACTCACAACGCAGAGGGAAGCGCCCGGAGGACAGGGGGCAGGTCATGACCTGGGAGATGTTTTAAGAGCATCTTCACTCTGGCTACTCCGTGCAGAAAGCATCAGGAGCAGGGGAGGGTGGGAGCAGGGAAGCCAGGCTCGGCTCCCGGGGGTCTGATGAGATGAGCTCACAGCTGGATGGACGGCCTCGGCTGTACAGTCCGTTATGGTCTGAACTATGTCCCCTGTGAATTCGTGTGTTAGGACCTAACCCCAGGACCTCAGAATATGACTGTGTTTGGAGAACAGGGTCTCTAAAGGGGTAATTAAGATACAATGAGGTTAGAAGGTGGACCTGGGCTTCCCAGGTGGGGCCAGTGGTAAAGAACGTGCCTGCCGGTGCAAGAGACGTAAGAGATTCGGGTTCAGTCCTCGGGTCCGGAAGATGCCCTGGAGGAGGGCGTGGCAACCCACCCGAGTGTTCTTGCCTGGAGAATCCCACGGACAGAGGAGCCTGGCAGGCTATGTCCACTGGGTCGCAAAGAGTCGGACACGACTGAAGCGACTTAGCACACACGTGTGCAAGAGTGACCCTAATCTGATGGTGTCCTAAGAGGAGGAGGAGATGAGGACCTCCATGGGCACGGAGGACCGACCATGTGAAGACACGGGGAGAAGGCAGCCAAGGAAAGAGGCTTCAGGAGAGACCAGTCCAGCCCACAGCTAGATCTTGGACTTGCAGCCTCCGGAACTGTGAGAAAAGGAATTTCTGCTGTTTAAGCCGCTCAGTGGGTGGTACTTGGTTAAGGCAGCCCAGCCTCCCCCGCCCCTGCAAACTGACCCCCCGCAGTGTCAGCTGTCGGCTCCACAGCCTTACCTCTTCAGCCATAGCCATCTGCGCTGGAAGGCGAGCATTGCCCATGTCCTTGCCTGCTCCCCAGCTGACAAATGCCATCCCCTGGAAAGCCCGGTGGCCTCTGTACTCTGCAGCCTGTATCCCAGAATTCTCCTGCACAGGCTACTTCCAGAGAACTCACTCAACAGTTCTGGGCTGCCCCATCCATTGCCCCAAGTCCCCTACATGCTTATAGCAATTCCCCAACAAATGGATGTCACTTCGACATTACAGAGACAGAGCAAATTAGCATTTAGCACAGAAAGGGACTTCTTGCTATTTTTTCTTTTTTTTGCAAATCATATAACTCTAAATTACCTTCAATTTCCTAAATGGAATTTGGCCCGAGATTCATTCTGGTATGGAGTAGTCTGTGATGAGATTATATTATGTTTAGGGGAAAACATTCAAATGACCAAGATAATTAATTTTGCATAACAACCAACATATAGCAAGATCTGAAGCCGTAACTCAAAGCCTGCAACCTGCCGGGGCCCCTGAGGGTGATAATGCTTCTTTCAAAGACAGTGCCAGGGACCCATGAAATGCAGAGGTTTTAAAGCTGGAAATGCCGGGCTCTTTCTGTTCTGGGGACAATGCTCATCTTTCCTCAGCAGCTGTCATTTACTGTAGGATCTCTGCTGGGTTTGGGAAGATGAAAGAAAATCCCCAGGTGCAAAGGAGCATCCTGAATGGGTTTTAAGTGGGAAGAATCTTTTGAGGATCAATTCCAAGTATTTAAAATGTTTGGGGCTGTATCAAGGGCTCGGGTATGGCAGGATGGAGCATGTGTGTTTGTGTGCCTGTGTGCATACGTGCTTGCTCAGCTCTTAAAGGAAAGAATAAGATCAAGCCCTCTCTGGTTCTTTGAATCCTCTTTGCCAGGTGGCTTTATTTGTACAATATTAGACTTGTCTGAACATCTGAGAAGGATCCGACTCTACAGCAATTTTCTGGTTCTGATTCACTGCTAAAATCACCTCTGAAACAGCCAGGACCTGGCTGCCTGCCTCCTTCCTTGTATCTCTTGGCTGCATCTAAGTCTAACCCAGTCCAAGGATATACGTTAAGTTGGGAGCCAGGGAAGCTAGATGGTTTAAGATCTGCTTCTCACTGCCTGTATGGTCTCAGAAATAAACTCCTGAATGGACACACGTGTTTGTGAGTGTGTGTGGCAGCAGTGTCCACAAAAGCCAAAGACAGGAGCAACCCAAGGAGCAAACCCAAGCAACCCAAGTGTCCGTCAGTGGGTGGCTGGATGGGAAACTGTGGTATATCCTTACACTGGAATACTACACAGCCACGAAAGGAAGAAAGTACTGAAAACATGATGATGCGCGAGAGAAGCCGATACGAGCACTCACCTATTTCACAGTTCCTTTCATATGAAGTGTTCCGGGTAGGGAAATCCCCAGGAACAGAAGTAGACTGGTGGGGGCTGGGAGCTGGGGAAGAAAGGAATGGGGAGTGATGGCTTGACGGGTCCACGGTTTCTTTTGAGGTGATAGAAATGTGTTGGCCCTGGACAGAGGTGATGGTTGCACAACATCGTGAACGTGTTACACGGCGCTGAATCGCGCACTGTAAACTGATTAATCTTATGAGAATCTCACCTTAGTTTCCCTGGCCACACCTCACAGCTTGCAGGATCTTACTTCCCCCACCAGGAATTGAACCCTAGACCCTGCAGTGGAAGCGTGGAGTCTTACCCACTAGACCACCAGGGAAGTCCCGATTTTACCCCAATTTTTAAAAACTTCCTCCCATCTGCATTTCCCCACCAGAGCTTGGGGTCTTCCTCTGGGAAAATTCCTCTCTCCCCACTCACTCCACTCACCCCCTCAAACCCTCGTCTCAGAATCTGCTTCAGGGAAACCCCACTAAGACAGACCCCACGTGATGGGAGGAGCACGAGATGGTGCAGTCACGTGCCTTTGTTGAAATCAACATTCCCCGAGCACCTGCTGGGTACCCAGCCCTGCTCCCAGGTACTGGGGGTGGGGCAGTGACGCCAGCACGTGGAACCCTCTGCCCGTGGGGCTGGCATCTTTTCATTTGCCTGTTGTTCAGTTGCCAAGTCGTGTCTGACCCTGTGACCCCACGGAGTAAGCATGCCAGGCTTCCCCTGCCCTTCACTGTCTCCCAGTGTTTGCTCAGACCCATGTCCATTGAGTTGATGATGCCATCCAACCACCTCATCCTCTGTCGTCCCCTTCTCCTCCTGCCATCAATCTTTCCCAGAGTCAAGGTCTTTCCCAGTGAGTCAGCTCTTCACATTAGGTGGGCAAAGTATTGGAGCTTCAGCTTCAGCATCAGTCCTTCCAATGAATATTCAGGACTGATTTCCTTTAGGATGGACTGGCTGGATCTCCTTGCAGTCCAAGGGACTCTCAAGAGTCTTCTCCAACACCACAGCCCAAAAGCATCAATTCTCTGTTGCTCAGCCTTCTTTATGGTCCAACTCTCACATCCATACATGACGGCTGGAAAAACCGTAGCTTTGACTATGCGGGCCTTTGTCAGCAAAGTGATGTCTCTGCTGCTTAATGTGCTGTCTAGGTCGGCCATGGAGGGGAGGTTTTCCAGGCTGGGGTGGGATTTACGCATCTGCTCCAACGGTGCTGTTCTCTGCTTTGTTGCTGTTAATGCAGCCTTATCCCGGGAGGCCCGGGTGGAGACTGGAGAAGGCGGCCCTCAGTGCAGGTTTGATTTGTGCCTGGCACATCTCCCCGTTGCCTCCGGTTTTTTGCTCTTACAAGCAGAAATCAAGTGCATGTTCCTGGAGCTGCCAGCACGAGGCGGGTCTCATCCTTTATGTGTCATAACCGAGCCCCAGATGCTCTGCTCCCTGGGCCACTGCGGATGGCCCTGACCTCGCCGCCCCCATCGTCTGCGACCCTCCTCTCCTCCTCACACCCTTTCCTACTGCACCCACCCCAGTTGCGCCAATCAAACCGGGAAGACACTACCTGGTGCTGGCCAGACCCCTCCTCCCCGGGATCGGAGGTCCCGCGTCCCACAGCACCTCATGCCATGGTCACTGGCTTCACAGACGCACGAGAAGGTGCGCTGGCATTTGGTGACGGATATGGAAATTCAATAAAAGGCAAGTTAATTAAAGCAGAACACGCTGTTGCCTGGGGCAGCAAAAGGTAACTGCTTATTATGCGACTGAATGTGAGGGTATGAGGGGAGTCTAGCGTTTCCTCTCTCTACCGCCCGTGTCTAGAGTAGGCCGGCCGGCAGGGGATGGTTGCGGACTGAGGTGTGTGTATGGACGTGTACGTGGCTGGCTCTGTGTACGGGGTGACAGATGAGGAAAAGCAACAGACTGTGGGCTGCTGGGCAGGGCTCAGCTCCTTTCCTGTGCTCGTTTATAATCCCGGTGCAGACGCAGCCCCTGGTCCTTACTGAGGACATCTGTGTGGTTAATTGCAGTAATAATGCTGTGAAACAAGATATGCTGTGATGGGCTGGATTATGTTCCCCTAAAGTCATATGCTTCAGGGGATAGTTAAGGCTATGGCCTTCCCAGTGATCACATATGGTTGTGAGAGCTGGATGGTAAAGAAGCTGAGCACCGAAGAATTGATATCTTCGAACTACGGTGCTGGAGAAGACTCCTGAGAGTCCCTTGGACAGCAAGGAGATCAAACCAGTCAATCTTGAGGGAAATCAACCCCAAATACTCTTTGGAAGGACTGATGCTGAAGCTGAAACTCCAGTATTTTGGTCATCTGATGGAAAAAGCTGACTCATTGGGAAAGTACCTGATGCTGGGAAAGATTGAGGGCAGAAGGAGAAGAGGGCATCAGAGGATGAGACGGCTGGATGGCATCACCGATGCAACGGACAAGAACTTGGGCAAACTTTGGGAGATGATGAGGAACCGTGAGGCCTGGCAAGCTGTAATCCATGGGGTTGCAAAGAGTCAGACATGACTGGGCGATGTAACACCAGTAACAAAGTCATATGTTAGAGTCCTAGCCTCTTGGATTTCAGAATATACTCGGAGATGGAGTCTTTAAAGAGGTGGCTAGGCTAAAATGAGGTCTTAGGAGAGACTCTGATTCAACATGACCAGTGTCTTTATGGGGAGAGGAGGTTAAGACACTACACTTACGTAGGAAAAATGTGTCTCCAGCGGCTTGGGTGGTAAAGCATCTGCCTGCAGTGCGGGAGACCCACGTTAGATCCCTGGCTTGGGAAGGTCCCCTGGAGAAGGAAATGGCAACCCACTCCAGTATTCTTGCCTGGAGAATCCCATGGCCAGAGGAGCCTGGTAGGCTACAGTCCACGGGGTCACAAGGAGTCGGGCACGACTGAGCAACTTCACTGTCACTTTCACTTACATAGGAAGGGCTTGCCAGCTGCTCTGGTGAAGAACCCACCTGCCAGTCCAGGAGAGGCAGGAGACGCGAATTCGGTCATCCCTGGGTGGGGACGTTCCCCTGGAGGAGGAAGTGGCAGCCCACTCCAGTGCTCTTGCCTGGAGGATCCCATGGACAGAGAGCCTGCTGGGCCACAGTCCACCGGGTCGCAGGGTCTGTGTGCGTGTCTGAGTTCACACAGCACGGCAGCAGCGTATGCAGAGCAAAGAGCAGGACACGGAGGAGACGGCCCCCTGCAAGCAGAGGAGAGAGGCCTGCGAAGCAACCAGCCTCCCGGCACCTTGAACTCCCAGCCTCTGCAATTGTGAGCAAATGAACTTCTGTGGCCAAAGCCGCCCAGTCTGACCATTTATGATTGTAGGTGGGCTGGGTGGTCCCAGCCGAGTCCCCCTGCGTTGGGGGGTGGCTGGCAGTGGTTCCTTAGCCGCCCTAGTGGGAGAGCAGTGGTGCGGCCGTGCTGCTTTGGGGCTTTCGATGCTCCGGCAGGGAGCCTGGGTGTGTCGTCATGGCAACTGCAGGGGCGAGGGACACAGAAGGGGAGAGAGGACCTGTGCACCAGGCCCTTGAGGCCTGGGCTCCCGACAAGCACTCCATCTCTCCTGCTGTGTCCCCTTGACCAGAGCAAACCACACGGCCAGCTCTGCTTCAAGGGGCGGGAGCTAGGCCCCCGGGAGATGCTGCAGAGCTAGAGGCGGAGGGGGTGGGTCTCAGGAAGGGTGAAGAAATGGGGTCATTTCACTCTTTAGTGAGGGGGTCACTAAACCTTTTATCTTCAGTTTAAAAACCTGAGATTCAAGTCTGAGTACTTTGGAGGTGGTTAAGAATACTCTGGCCACCTGATGCGAAGAGCTGACTCATTGGAAAAGACCCTGATGCTGGGAAAGATTGAAGGCAGGAGGAGACAGGGACAACAGAGGATGAGACGGTTAAATAGCATCATCAACTCAATGGACACGAATTTGAGCAAGCTCCAGGAGACAGTGGAGGACAAGGGGAGTCTGGCGTGCTTCAGTCCATGGAGTCAGACACACGTTAGCGACAGAACGACAGCAACCGAGAGGCACAGAAGCACTTCGAAATAAGAGTTCAGGGTCCTGGCCATGGAGCCAAGTCAGAGATGAAGGTGAGGTTGCCTGACGTCAAGTCTGATGGAAAAATCTGAATCTTTCCACACATTTCTAGGACATGGTTTTCCAAGTTGATGCTGCACCCCAGGAAATCTACACATAAAGTGATGAAGCTGGTGGGAGTCCCTGGCTTGAGTCCAATAGAAAATCCCCGAACTTGGCCGCTAGAGTCAGGACTTTTGACCTTGGCTGAAATATCACTTTCTCAGAAAGCCCTTGTCTGGGTCCCAAGCCTGAAGAGGTGTAGCCACTCTGGTTTCCCTGGGGCTCCTGGCTGTTCCACAATCTAGCACCTTCCTCATCTGCTAGATCGCAGGCCGCATGGGGGCAGGGACCTTGCCTGTCTTGCTTTCCCAGCTCATGGCAAGCCCAGCAAAAAGACCGGCTGCTGGACTCCCTGCCGCCTCCTCCCCTCCCGGCACCCCCTCCCCCAGCTTCCTGGGAAGAAGTGGAGAATAACCTTGTTGAGAAAGTACTGAGTCCTTCCCTGGCAGCCCCATTCCTTACGGGCAGCTTTGGAAATAAGCAGAGATTTATTTACAAGGAAATAAAAAGGTTTGCATTTCTAATGGGCTAGGAACCATTAAGTTGATGCCATCCCCAGCCTGCCTGCCAGGGATGTGAGCGAGACAGATGGTAAAACTGTGACCAGCTTTTGCAACTAAAACAAACGACACCCCCGCCAGGCCTGCCGTGGCCCCCGCGGCCCCGCTCTCTGGGGTGTCCTAAAGCTAACAATGGTTTGTTTTATGGCTCTGTTTGAACCCAGCTTAGTCCAGCAAGATGTTTCTCAACAGCTTGGAAATATGCGAGCACATTCCTTGAACACGTGTAATTTAGTTCCAATCGCCACGCGCTGGTGGAACACTGCAAATGAAAATAAACAAGATTCATACTGATTTTCAAGCACGTCGCAATATGAGCGGAATTAACTTTGGTAAATAAGACCCTTCTGAAAAAAAGGATGGAGTTGGTAGGAACTGCTCTGATCCTGGGGAAACTGATGCTGAGGCTGGAAAGGCTGGAAAGACCCAGCCGTCAAGACAGGAATAGCAATGCTTTGGGCGGCGATGCAGCGGGAAAGAGGCTGGCGCGGGGCGGGCTCAGGAGTGACATATGACCCGAGGCAATTTATTTCTCTCCAGTATCTTGCACATGGAAGTTTAACAAAACCCTCCACAGCTAATTACCGACTCTCTATGCAAATACAGGCAATGTCCGCAGCACACAATTCATCAAACGGATGGAATCGGAAGACATCGTAGGTCGACCACAGACGCGGGCAGCGGGGCCAAGCTTCATTCGGGCCGAGGAGCGGGTTGATGGCGCCGCTAACAAGGAGCTGCAAGCCCCCAGGAGCACCCAGACCCCTCTGGCCCTGACGGGTTTGGGTGTTCTGGGAGGCTGAGCACAGACAGTCAGGATGCCCTGGGGAGGGCTGGGCATGTGGCGACTGACCAGAAGAAGCGGTACCAGTCCTGGCTGGGGATGGGTGGGGCAATTCAGGGGCCAGGGGTGGCATTCTGAGTGAAAGTCCGGTGTGGAGGAGAAGCCGTAAAGGTTTGTGTGTGTCCAGCAGAAGGTGGAGAGGTAGATGGCTCCCGGGGTGGGGGACCAGCGGTGGGGACATTCCAGGGAGAGATGACCAAGGCGGGCTGTCGGAGAAGCCCCCCGGCGGTGGTGGAGAGTCAGGGTTGCGGACTCAGCTTGGTGGGTCACACCCAAGCCCAGAAGAAGAGGAAGCTGTGGGAGGGGCTCTCAGCTGAGGACACTTGAAGGACATGGGGGTGACGCCAGTCGGGTCCTGGAGTCACCAGGCGCTGGGTGAGGACAGCAGAGGGCTGTCCCTGTTCGGGAAGGGCTCTGGGCTCTCGGGAGGCAGGCTCAGAATGGGGAGACTTGTTGGGAAGACCATTACAAAGCCTGCCTGGGGATCCAGGTCCCCGATTCTACATCCAGCGTTCCCAAGACGAAAACAGCTTCCAGCGTGAGCCTGGCACATGGTTCCGAAATGAGCTCCCTGGAAGCAAAAGCAGAAGTGAAGGTGTAAAACCCCGGGGGCACACAGAGCGTCCTGGAGGTAATGGAGGACACCAGGCAAGTGAGTTGTTAGCATCTCACAGACCAAACACTAAACAGAAAGAACACACCAAAATGAAACAAGCCCGGTGTTCTTTTCCACTTTCTACTTTGGTGTTATTTTATTTTAGATTCTGACTTCAGGCCCACATAATTTAGACTCCTATTAAGTTTAGCCTGTTTTCATTTTAGAAAGAGTGAAGATGTTCAGAGATTCACAGACACAAGCCCAGGGGTATCTGCAGACCAGCTAGGGGTGAGCACAGGCTCTCTGCAATGGCTGGAAGGCCGGCCGCGCCAGAAACACTCGAGACTCCGGTTCAGGCTCGGATAATGTCCGCGGGGTTGTGCTTCTCACCTTCATAAGGAGAAGAATTACGATGCTCTCGGCCTCGCGTCCTCAGCTGGTGGCCAGAGAAGAGAGGTGATATTTACTATTTTGTCCTTACAAAACACAGACAGGGATGCTGGCCGTATATTTGAAGAGCAGGAAGGGACTTAATGCTTTAAGATGGGGTTTCGGGCCAGGAAAAGTGGACGATTTCATCTTATTTATTAATTTAATGGCGGCAGTGGAATCTTCTCCCAAGATTCTCACTGTCATGCCTGCAAAATGCCCAGGCAGGAAACAAGCTATCATTAAC
>SJYG01000203.1:769080-793392 GCA_006410535.1 Litocranius walleri
GCCCGGGGGAGCGGGGGTGGGGGGGGTCGGTGGAGAGGAATTACTTTGGATGTATTAACAAGGCAAAGTCAGGCGAGCTGGGAGCCAGTGATAAGCCATTAGCATTCGTTTCTCCTTGGCTGAGTTTAGTCCAAAATGACAGCCTTGCCTGGAGGCTACAAAGCCAGCTTTCAGAGAAATTCGGGAGTGGTCTTTCTTCTCGGTTTTGCTGAGCCGAAGAGTGTCATTTCTCATTTGCTGTTTCAGATGCTCTTCAGTGTGCTTTCCAGTTAGCGGTGGCTGCCTCTCTCCTCGGATAAGACAAGGCGTCTCAGATTCCAGGGAGACGACCTGCTTTCCAAACCCTGGCCGGGTGGCGGTGGGGCAGGCAGTCGTTTGGCTGCCGGGGTGATACCCACGGGGCTGCAGGAGACGCAGGTTCTGCTCGGAGACCCAGGCACGTCGAAGGAGGGGAGTTTTCCTGACCTGGAAACAGCTTGACCTTAACCCTGGTGGGGTGGCACTGAGTCCGTGAAGCCCCCAAAGAACCAGGAGCCTCGCCCAGCTCTTGCGAGCCCTAGGTCACCCTCCAGGGTAATAGCGACCCTTCTTTTCACCTGGCAGAGGGGAGGCTCAGACTCGGAGCTCTCCGTGGAGCTCTCTCGGCCAGGCTGCCACCCTCCAGGGTGGGCAGAGCCTCCCTGAAACAGGTGTGTGCTTTTAGCTACCGCGTCTTGCCAGGAGCTCGGAAACCCGCCTCCCGCTTCCTGGCATTGACGGATGATCCTGTCTGTAGGGGAGAATGCTCTGGTCATGCACTGCTGACGTGCTGGGAAAGAATTTACTGCATAACATTTACTTTCCGGCGCAGGGCTGGGAAGAGAAGGCCACGGGAGGCGCGAGACGCTGCTTCCGCCTGTCAGGGGGTCCCGTGCTTGACCTGCCATTTAGGACGCGGACTCCAGGAGAACACTCCGGGGTCCAGAGGCGCTTCTCTGTGTCTGCAGCTCTGCTCCGGGGCCAGGATCAGTGGCGAGGCGGCCGTCTGGGGCCGGCTTCAGTTTCCCAGGCCTGGTGTGGGACCCATTTCCTCCAGTGGGGTGGTGGGCTGTCGGCCTCAGTGCAGCAACAGTGGAGTGAGAACAGGAGGGAGCTGATAGGTGCTCTGGGTGCAGCTGAACTTCGAGAGATTCCTTTGCAGGGTCAGAGAGCCCGATGGCCAAGAACTCAGCGTCTCACGTCTTAGGTCTTTCCGTCCTCCGGGCTCTGCAGAAGGACAAACACCCCTTTCGGCCTCCGCAGGAGGCCTGGGAAAGCACATGGTTGCCAAGGGCAGGTGTTAGCCACGGACGACCCACCTGTCCCTGCTGCTCTGTAGACCCTCTCCTGGACCCTCTCGTCCCCACCCTGTGCTCGGCACTGTCTGTGTGGGACTTGCGGGGAGACCCTGGGCTGCGGCAGAGCTCGAGCCTGGCAGGTGGCTTGGCCTCAGCTGCCCCATTGGTACTACGGGTTCCTCGTCAGGTTGCTGCCAGCATGAAAATGAGAGAACGCATCCAGGAGCTCAGTGCGGGCCACGCGGGGGCTGCTGCTGTTAGAGGAGGGTGTGGGACCCCAGGAAGCAGGGACAATGGGGTGTGACAGAATGGAAAAGATGCCGATGAAAGGGGGCCAGAGCAGAGGGCAACTTCTTGGCGAGTTGACCAGGTCACGTCCGACTCCAATGGAGATACACAAATGGGACTCCCTGTGGGTATTCGGGGCTAACACTCCAAGGCTCGTCACTCGGTCCTGTCTCCCTCTGGCGTGGACGCATTAGCCAGGAAGGACCTACCCAGCTAGGATTGTAAACCTGCTGGAAAAGAACTCTGGGATGCAGGCAGGGAGCCACATCCGCCCTCCCCGCCTCCGTCAGGGGACCTGTGGAGGGGGCGGGTCAGGCCCAACTTGGGAAAGCAAATTCGAGTTCAGCCCACTGGGGGGCCATTTACTAAATCCCCACAAGCGATGAATCGTGTCCTTGCCCGGAAAAACAGCTCCCTGGCGTCTTCCAGGGCCCACTGCTGTTTATTAACCTGCTGGAGAGCCGATCTTTCACAGCTTTCAGGGACCAGAACACCGCCAGCTCTTGCTTTTCTTTTTGCTTTTCACTTTTGACAGTGAATGTGAATGCCTCCCAGGTTTCCTGTGAAATCCTCCATTATGGGGACTTCATCATTGATGAGTGGACGTATATAGTCATTCATTCATTCATGAGTGCTATTATAGTGTGAAGATTATTCTATGTTAATAAATTGTGAGTGAATTGATTCCCTCATTCAATAAGTATCTTATTGAGTACCTACTATGTGCCAGGCTTGTGCTCTGTGTGTGTGTGCACACGTGTGTGTGTGTGTGTGCGTGTGCATGCCTGTGTGCACACACGCGTGTGTGTGTGCACACGTGCGTGCTACTGCTCAGTCATGTCCAACTCCCCACGACGCCATGGACCTTGTCTGCCCATGGAACTCTCCAGGAAAGCACTGGAGCGGGTTGCCATGCCCTCCCCCAGGGCATCTTCCCGACTAAGGAGCTGACCTGGCATCGCCTGTGCCTCCATCATTGGCAGGAGGAGTCTTTTTATCACTGAGCCACAGGGACGCTCACCAGGCTCGCGCTAGGTTCTGGGAAAACAATGATGGAAAAACAAATCAGAAACCCAGACTTGGTGCCCCTCATCGAGGCACTTACAATTCAGTTGGAACTAGAAAATAACCAAATAATCGCCTAAACAAACGTAAAGTTGCAGATATGTGTCCTGGGGAAGGCGCATGGTGCGCTGGCACCCTACTGTAAGAGAGTCTGACTTGGGCGTGGAGCTGGTGGGCTTTTTGAGGAGTGACTCGTGAAGGAGGAGATGGTGTCAGTTAGGGGCGGGAAGGGGTCAGAGAGGGTGCATCGTGAGGGGCTGCGCTCCCGAGGTCCGGCCAGGGAGCTGGTGGTCCGCACTGGGGTGGGGAGGGCGGGGTGGGGCAGTTGTATTGGGTTGAGTCATGTCCCCCATAAAATATGTTGCAGTCCTAACCAGCATCTGTGAACGTGGCCTTGTTTGGAAATAGGCTCTTTGCAGAGGATCAAGTTAAGACAAGACCGCTAGGGTTGTCCCTAATCCAGCAGGAGTCCGGTCCTTACACAGAGGGGGAGTCTGATGCAGAGACTCACACAGAGAGGGCACCACGTGCAGATGAGGGCAGATTTCAGGGTGATCCACGGCCGTGCGGAAGAGCGCCAAGGATGCCGGCAAACCCCAGAAGCTTGGGAGGGGCCTGGGAAAACCCTCTCTCACGGCCTCAGAAGAACACAGCCCTGCCCACACCTTGACCTCGGACTTCCGGCCTCCAGAACGTGGAGACCCTACGCTTTTGTTGTTTGAACCACTAGCCTGCGGTGGCTTGTCACCGTGATTGGGTAAACTGTGTGCCTCTCACCATCACTCCGCTTGAGTGATGAACTCACATGTTCACAGGAGGCCCCAACTTTAAATACTGGTGAGTTTGAAATTTTTTTTTTAAGTGATGCTTTTAAAAAAATCTGTTGCTGTGAGAGGAAGAAGGGGCGGCTCCCCTCCTCGAGGCCGCGGGATGTGGCTGCAGGGCCCGCTTCCTGCTCTGCCTGCGGCTTGCTGCGCAGTTCCTGCGTCCGCAGCTTGGGAGTCGGCTGGCCCGAACTGCCGCTCACCTCTGCTCCCCAGCTCTGCTTGAGACCCACGCCTGGAGGGCAGGACCCCCGGGACGGGGCAGAGCAGGCGGCTCGGCTCAGCATGTTGGTTCTCTCTCCCTGGCAAGGGAGGGAGACAACTGCCAATGAAACAAGAAAAAAGATGAGCTATTTCAAGCTGGGTATTGAGGCTGAGTTTTCAGTCCCACCAACTCCAAGACAGATTCTTGTGTGTGTTGTTTATGACTATTATAGGTACCAGATCTTGGAAGAACACAGAATGTCACCAGAACATTCTTGAAGATAAAAGCCAAAAAAAAAAAAAAAAACTGGGAAAACAATGATGGAAAAACAAATCAGAAACCCAGACTTGGTGCCCCTCATCGAGGCACTTACAATTCAGTTGGAACTAGAAAATAACCAAATAATCGCCTAAACAAACGTAAAGTTGCAGATATGTGTCCTGGGGAAGGCGCATGGTGCGCTGGCACCCTACTGTAAGAGAGTCTGACTTGGGCGTGGAGCTGGTGGGCTTTTTGAGGAGTGACTCGTGAAGGAGGAGATGGTGTCAGTTAGGGGCGGGAAGGGGTCAGAGAGGGTGCATCGTGAGGGGCTGCGCTCCCGAAGTCCGGCCAGGGAGCTGGTGGTCCGCACTGGGGTGGGGAGGGCGGGGTGGGGCAGTTGTATTGGGTTGAGTCATGTCCCCCATAAAATATGTTGCAGTCCTAACCAGCATCTGTGAACGTGGCCTTGTTTGGAAATAGGCTCTTTGCAGAGGATCAAGTTAAGACAAGACCGCTAGGGTTGTCCCTAATCCAGCAGGAGTCCGGTCCTTACACAGAGGGGGAGTCTGATGCAGAGACTCACACAGAGAGGGCACCACGTGCAGATGAGGGCAGATTTCAGGGTGATCCACGGCCGTGCGGAAGAGCGCCAAGGATGCCGGCAAACCCCAGAAGCTTGGGAGGGGCCTGGGAAAACCCTCTCTCACGGCCTCAGAAGAACACAGCCCTGCCCACACCTTGACCTCGGACTTCCGGCCTCCAGAACGTGGAGACCCTACGCTTTTGTTGTTTGAACCACTAGCCTGCGGTGGCTTGTCACCGTGATTGGGTAAACTGTGTGCCTCTCACCATCACTCCGCTTGAGTGATGAACTCACATGTTCACAGGAGGCCCCAACTTTAAATACTGGTGAGTTTGAAATTTTTTTTTTAAGTGATGCTTTTAAAAAAATCTGTTGCTGTGAGAGGAAGAAGGGGCGGCTCCCCTCCTCGAGGCCGCGGGATGTGGCTGCAGGGCCCGCTTCCTGCTCTGCCTGCGGCTTGCTGCGCAGTTCCTGCGTCCGCAGCTTGGGAGTCGGCTGGCCCGAACTGCCGCTCACCTCTGCTCCCCAGCTCTGCTTGAGACCCACGCCTGGAGGGCAGGACCCCCGGGACGGGGCAGAGCAGGCGGCTCGGCTCAGCATGTTGGTTCTCTCTCCCTGGCAAGGGAGGGAGACAACTGCCAATGAAACAAGAAAAAAGATGAGCTATTTCAAGCTGGGTATTGAGGCTGAGTTTTCAGTCCCACCAACTCCAAGACAGATTCTTGTGTGTGTTGTTTATGACTATTATAGGTACCAGATCTTGGAAGAACACAGAATGTCACCAGAACATTCTTGAAGATAAAAGCCAAAAAAAAAAAAAAAATTCAACCCCTAAACATACCTACAACTCTTATCTTTGAACCAGAATTCAGTTAAAAATAAAAAGATTAAACAATCACAAAGGTATGATTTAATCCCAGGTTATAAATATTCATAGGAAAACGTCTTTACATTGGGAAATGTTATTATATGATATAATGATAATTTTATGAAAATCAATTCATTTAGTGCTCATACATTTTTTACTTCTCTCTCTGGCTTTTGCTGACGATTGAAGAATTACAGTCAGGGTGAATGTGTCCTACTTTGATGACTGCCGTCTGACAACACAATTATTTCTCTGATGATGCTCCGGGAGTCCTCAGAGGTAAGAACTGGAGGTAGCTAAGGCAGGTCAGCTCCAAGCTGGATGCTTTTAATTATAATCATGCTTTGATTGACATCACGCCCTTCAGATACGCAAAGGCCCCAGACATCAGACCGAAGAGGGAAATGCCTAGAGTGTGAGGGGCCGGGGCTCAGCAGGGGTGGTGACTGGCTGGTGCCCACCCCGGGCAGACACAGTGTCGGGCCTGCTGGGTCGTTATCTCCTTTAAGTCCCCAGGGGCTCTGGAAGGGAGGTTTGTGGTTGTCCCCATTTTACAGATGAAGAGCCTGAGGTTTAGGGAGTCCAGGCCTCGCCTGTGGGTGTGTCACTAGGAAATGCCTGGCCTGAGATGGAAGCCAGGTCCAGTTAGCTCCACGGCCTGGCTCCATGTGGACCAAGAGCATCCGCGGCCGCCTCGGGCTAAAAGTAGGCTAGTCAGGGTGTTCCTCGCCAGGTCCCCTCACCACCCCGGACTCAGCCCCAGTGCCGCCCTTCAGAGAAGAGGGGCAAATCCTGACCAAAGGGAATCAGAGACACAAGGCTGATGGTCAGAGCTGTGCTCAGGCGGAGCCCCAGAATCAGCTGTTTCACAGCGCCACTCATGACGCAAGAAGTCAACACCCTGTTCCAGTTTCCATGAGATGGAGAACCCGGTGAAGCTCTTCAAAAAACAGAAAGCAACGGAGCGCCGTCATGGTGCTGATGGAAAGAGGGGAGGGGCATGTTCAACACGAAGCCACCTTTGGAACCAACTTGAGCTCACGGAGAAGGATCCAGAAGCCTGGCAGTGGGACGGTTACAGCATTTGGCGTGAGAGCACTGGCTCGGAACTGCCGGAACCACGACCCTTCTTCTAACCCGGGAAGTAAATGCCGACCATGCAGCCTTGTTCGGGAACCCATGTGGGGGCAGAGTGGGATGTACTGGGGTCAAGAGGGCCACAGCGCTCCTTAGCGAAGATCTAAAGCACAGTCAAGCCTAATTAATCTCCAAGAGACTCTGCGACAGATTCTTTCTCATGATCCCCACTTAGGGAAGCCTGGGTTTCGTTTTTGTTTTCATGTGAGCAAGTTAAGAAGCTGCCCCAGGCGGATGACTCTGTAGGCTCCCTCCAGAGCAGACTGTGAGACCCGAGGGTCTCCATCGAGGCCCAGAGAGGGAACCGTGGTTATGACAAGGTCAAGGGCATCTTCTCACCCGTGGAGCCCACAGAGGCTAAAAACATCGGACAAGCTTGTTCTGTGAAAGCGGGAAGTGGAAGGTTCAGTCTGGGACTAGAGAGAACTTCCCTGGGTGCAGAGAACCAGGAAATCCAGAGAGAAAGCTCCCGCTGGGCTTTTCCCAAATCCACAGACGTCTCTGTCTCGTGGCACCTCGGATGGTGATACCTGGAGGGGCGGGAGGTCAGTTCAGCTGTCCTCTAGGCTGAAGGGAGGAGATGAGATGGAAGGGCAGGGCTGGGACCTGCGGAGACGCCCTGTTCATGCGGGAGAAACTCGGTGGCGGTGGGCACAGGTGCCGGCGAGATGGAAGCCAGGTTCCGAAAGGCAGAGGCAGAAGGGCAGGGCGGCCTGGGGAGACTGACACGGGCGGGGGCAGGGAGCACGTCGGCAACTTGGGGTGCACAGGCCGGCAGCGAACGGCATGGAGTCCAACAGGAGTGGGTAGCCTCCAGGGAGCGGCCATGGCTTGGGGGCCTGCGGTCTGAGAAGGGGCCGGGGGCTCCTGACCCTGAAAACTCGGGGTTTGCTGTTTCTTTTTGGTGGCACTGGGACTGTGTTGCTGTACGTGGCTTGCTCTAGTTGCAGGGAGCGGGGCTTCTCTTGTGGCTGAGCACGGCCTCTGGGGCCCCTGGGCACGTGGAATCTTCCTGAACCAGGGATCGAACCTGTGTCCCTGGCACTGGCAGGTGGGCTCTCAACCACTGGCATACCAGCGAAGTCCCACTTGGGGTTCTTTGACGTTAGTGGGCAGTCAAGAAGACTCTCCTCACTTCTGACACCAAGATCACTCTCAGTTTTGATGCATAACCACAGAATAATTCCTGAGAGCTCACGCTCATGGTTATGGTTGATTACAGTGAAGGACAGAGATTAGAATCAGCCAAGGGCACAAAGTCCAGGAGGGGTCCCCACATGGCACTCCCAGTTGTACCCTTCCTGCGCTGGAAATATGGATGGCACTGACCCCTCCCAGCAGTGATGAGTGGCCCCCTTGCAGTCCCGAGTCCACTGGGCTCCATCACGTGGTCATGGCTGACTCCCCGTGTCACTGACCTCTCGTGACCCAAAGTCCCCACCGTCAATCACGTGGTTAACCTACCCAGCATGGACTAAAGCCCCGTGGCCCAACAGATGTCCAAGTCAGGGCCCAGAGACTGCCTCCCAGGAGGCTACCAGCACAGGGATGCCACAAGACTGGCCTCTGATTTCCTGAATTTGAGACCCTCTCCACTCCAGAGCTGTCTCTCATTATTTTTGGGTCTCTGACTCGAAGCTCTCCCCCAGTCTTGCTCCACACCAAGTTTTGGGGTCTCCAGGGTAGGGTCTCAGCCTGGGAAGAGCTGGGAAAACACTCCAGTCCCCCGTAAGAATGACTGATTACGTAGGGGGTCTTGGATGCTGAGAATATCAGTCTGCTTCCCTTTGTTTCAGAAGATCTCAACCAGGAAGGAGGAGGGATGCGATTATATCCATTCAGCAGTGGGACATGGGAGGAACTTTGGGAAACTCATGGATGGTTTAAATCCAGGATTCTCAGACCTTCAGACTTCATTCTCCATAAACATCTTCAAGTAGACTTTCTGACAATCATAATTTGCAAATGCTTTGTTCGTTTCTGATGTGAAATGATTTGCCTATAAATGAATACTCTTCTGAATGTTGCCTTTTGCATGTCATAACAACCAAAACGTTCTTCTAGAAGAACATGGAAATGGCAGAGAATGGAGTGGGCGGACTGTCACATCCTTCAACAACAGAAGGGTCCCCTAAAGAAGGCTGAGAAGCACTGCCCTGTTCCTCAAAGCAAGTGCTGAGTCTGAGCTTGCATCCATGGAAAGGCTTGCAGGCTCACCACCCTGGAATTTTCCATCATTTCCCAGAACACAACTGTAGTTGAATACACAGGTCATCTCCCCTGACAAATGTAAGATCCCTGAGGGTAAGGGCCGTGTCCATTTCTTTCAGTATCACGATCCCAGTCTTCACTGCGCTGCATGGCATGAAGCAGGTCCTACAATAAATGCTCCTGGATTGAGAGTTGGAGGCCAGTTTGGGATGAGAGAGTGAGCTTTCCTTGTTGAGATTCACAAAGCAGCACTGGATGAGACACAGGTGAAGCAGCACGGTGTTTTGACTTTTTGTTATTTTTGCTGCAGGACTTCTCAGAGCCTTTAATGCCCAGGTGTGCTTTGTGAATCTCCAAGCTGGGGCTCCGTGTGCTGTGCTTTTCAAGGCACCACATTCTCCAAAGTCACTCGATGGTGGAAACTCTTTCTGTGATGCTTGTTGACATTCTGATGGACCAACAGTCTAAGAGATGCGCTTTGCAGTGGGCAATGGATCGTAATCAGGAGGACAACTTGGTTCTGAGAAGGGGGATGAGAGGAGCTGGTGGGAATGCCCGGAGAAAGCTGCCCGAGTGAGCGCTGCCAAGTGCTGGCTGAGTCAGCCCCAGAGAGGGCAGGCCTCTGGAGGAAGCACCAGACCCAGGGAGTCAGCCCCGGAGAGGGCAGGCCTCTGGAGGAGGCACCAGACCCAAGGAGTCAGCCCTGGAGAGGGCAGTCCTCTGGAGAAGGCACCAGACCCAGGGAGACCCCATGGGCAGCCCAGGAAAGGGACCATTCCTTCCTTCAGTCGACAGATGTTTCTATACATTTAATATTTCTTTGTAAACAGACAACAAAGGTGACGGACAGGGAGGCCTGGCATGCTGCAGTCCATGGGGTCGCAAAGAGTCGGACACGACTGAGCGACTGAACTGAACTGTAAACAGACTGAGTTCATTTTCCAATCACAAAAGACCAAGTGTGCGTGGAAGTTCCACACAAAGAGAGCCACACCTGTCTTGTTGGGCATCGCAACCTCAGTTCCACAAATACGTGCTGAGTGAATGAATACGCGGTAAATTACACGATAAAGTAGTTCTACAAAGACACTGCCTTTCTCTGTTGAACCACCTCTGGGCGCTCTCTTCTGGGGACTATTTAGTATGAATAAAAATCACTTGGGGGAAAATGTGTTAAAAATAAAATATAGGTTCTAGATTCCCAGGCCTGGCTGGAAAGCTACCAATCAGTAAGCTGCCTTTTAACAGCCTCCCCGGGAGATGGAACTCTGGGAGTCGCTGGTCTGAGAGCCACAGAGATCTGAGTTCAAAACCAGCTCTGGTGTTGATGAGGGGTGGGGTGGGGGGTGGGGAGACGTTGAATGGGTTGGTAATCAGGAGAGGCTTCCTGGAGGAGAAAGCTGAGCTGACACCCGAAGGGGAGGAAGCAGCCAGCCGGGGACAGTTGAAAGTGAATATGTCAGTTGCCTCGGTCGTGTCCGACTCTTTGTGGCCCCAAGGACTGTAACCCAGCAGGCTCCACTGTCCATGGGATTTTCCAGGCAAGAACACTGGAGTGGGTTGCCGTGCCCTCCTCCAGGGGATCTTCCCGACCCAGGGATTGAACCTGGGTCTCCCGCATCACAGGCAGATTCTTTTACCGTCTGAGCCACCTGAGAAACCCAGGTGAGGGCATCTTAGTTTGGATTCCCCTCGAAGCAGCCCGCGAGACAGAGATGGAAGTACAAGATGTTTATTTTAGAGGGCGATCCTGGGGAAGACCACAGAGGGTCGGGGAAGCGAGGCAGGGAAGAGGAGCCGCTGACATGGGGGCATGTGTGTAGGGAGCGCGTCTGGGCCTCTCTCATTCAAGGGCCAGGCGGCTGGGCTGCTGACCCACCGACCCCCACTCACCTTCATCAAGGCTAGGGTTGGGGCTGGTGCTTCATTCCCGGGCAGCCGGGCTGTCTCCACCGCCAGCCAGGGGTGAACAGAGCACGTCCTTGGGGTAAACGTGTGCTGCAGGTTTGAAGCTGGGAGCCTCGTGCACGGATGGGTGAAGGGAATGGGCTATAAGCAGGGAAGCCATAGCCTTTGCCACAAAGAGCGGGAGGTTTGGATGCCAGGGGGCCTGACACTCTGGAGGAAAGTGCTGGAGGAGTTCCAGGAGGTTAGTGTGGTCAGAACCCTGCGAGGAATGCAGGGATCGGGGGAAGGGAAGCCAGTGATGGAGTGGTCAATGTTTTCAGCTGGCTCTTAAAAAAAAAAACCTAACCCTCCTCCCCTAACCCCCCCTGACAGTCTCAGTTTGCAGTGTTTGCCAATTTCCACGATGTAAACACTCACATCCTGGCTGATGTCATCTACCAAGGTGAACCCTAAATGCAGAACTGGAAAGAGATGGGAGTCTGGCCCTAGAGAGCGGGTACCAGCTGGCTCTCTCACTCATAATAAGGAGCAGTGGTAAGGAGTTTGGAAAGGAAGATGGAAAACTGTTAGAAGGGTTTTGGGCAGAGGACAGAAAAGATGATCTAATTTATGTCTGTCAATGAGCCCTGAGGGAGGGAAAAAAATGGGATGAGCAGTAGCATTTAGAAGCAGACCTAAGGCCTAGCCACATTAGAAGCTTGGCAGGGGCACCCCACACACGCGCTGGTTCTGAGAAGCACGGCTTCAGAGAAAAGAGAGAAATCCACTCTCAGACGCTCCGTGCTGGTCCGAGACCCTCTCCTCTACTTGCTGTTGTTCAGTCGCCAAGTCGTGTCAGACTTGCGATCCCAGGGACTGCAGCGCGCCAGGCTCCGCCGCCCTCCTGGAGTTTGCTCAGATTCACGCACACTGAGTCCGTGATGCCATCTAACTGTCTCGTTCTCTGCTGCCCTCTTCTCCTTTTGCCTTCGATCTTTCCCAGCATCAAGGCTTTTCCCAATGAGCCAGCTCTTCACATTAGGTGGTTAAAGTATTGGCGCTTCAGCTTCAGCATCAGTCCTTCCATTTAGAAAGACTTAAATATTTTTCATAAATTCACAAAACATGGGGGGCTGCAAATAAAAACAGACGCACTCCCATTACGCGCAACGTGTTCCTTTCCCCGTGCTTCCCCTTCGCCCAAGTAAGTTAAAGCCTCAACACAAGCTTTGGTGACTTTCGTCAGTTTAACTTAGACCTTTAATACTCCTTAAACATATTTTCCTGTAAGTAATAGAATCATGGCAGAGAAATGACGCTATTTGTCATGTAAACGCCAGCGTGGAAGGACCAGAAGTGTAATAATGGTGGGGGAGGGCAGTGCCAGGCAACCAGAATACCTGTGCAAATGAAAATTGATTTTCTGGAGAATTCCTCGCCTGGTGAAATAAATTAAATCTACATTTACTTCTATTTGTTTAAAAACCTCTTTGTTAAAATAAGTACAGCAGCATATAGACATAATCTAATAAATTAGTGGAGGATAAATTATAGCTAATAGCATTCTGCACGGAGAATATATACAGAAGGGACCCATAGGAGGTAGGCTCCTGGAAGCCACTTAAATGTTTGGACTAATTATATTTGTAATGGTAAAACTGACAATCGGATATGTTTAGATCTCTTCAAGCTTGTTTAATTTTATCTTTTTCCAAATCAGTTTTATTATTATTTTAATTGGGAAAAAATAATCTACCGAGTTTCCACTTAGCCTGAAGAAATACAAGTTTAACTAGGTCTTAAAATTTAACGCAGCTTGAATGGTGCGCTGCTAGGAAGAAACCATCTTTAATGAGAGGAAACTGCATTACCAGCCTTACATGAAGACGTGTTAAATGAAACCTCATCTTCTACCCCGCGCACGTCCTGCCTCTCAGATTCTCCTTCCCATCCAAAAGGAAATTTAAAGGCGCAGCGAGTGTTTAGTGTCTAGGAGGCGCCCGGCGCCTGCTGGGGTGGGGGGGGCTGCGGGGCGGCGCTTACTGTCTGCGTTTGGGAGTGCGACCTGTCCCACCACGGGGTCGGTGGGTGGTCTGCAGAGAGGTGAAGTCGTTATCATCATAGGTGTTCCAAGTCCATTGAGGAACACGGAAGGAATGAAGGGCACGGGAACTGTGTTTAATACTCTGTGATAAACCACGATGGAAAAGAATATAAAACATGTATGTACACACACTCGGATATAGACGTGTGCATGTGTGTATAGATAGGGGTGTGTGTGTGTGTGGGTGTGTGGGTGTGTGACTGAGTCACTTCCTGTACGTCAGAGATGGGGACGATATTGTGAGTCAACTATGCTCAGTGTGACTGAATGCAAGCTCATCCCAACTATACTGAAATGAGAGCGCGCGGAGGGCGGCCGATTTCACGTTCGGCCTCTTTCTTCAGGCAGCTGTCTGTGGCTATGAGCTTCCCTCTGAGAACTGCTTTTGCTGCATCCCATATTTCTGTACGCTGTGTTTCCATTTTCATTTGTCTCAAGATATTATTTCACTTCTCTTTTTGTTTCCTCTTTGACCCATTGGTTGTTTCTCTGTCTGCTGTTTTGTTCAGTTGCTGAGTCATGTTTGAGTCTTTGCGACCCCGTGGACTGCAGCACGCCAGGCTCCTCTGTCCTCCACTACCTCTCGGAGTTTGCTCCAGTTCATGTCCACTGAGGCTGTGATCCTGTTTAATCTTCACATGTTGGTGAATTTTCCAGTTTTCTCCTTGTAGTTGACTTCTAGTTTAATATCACTGTGGTCAGAAAAGATGCTTAGGTTTGGGTGGTTTTTATACAATAGACAACTGAAACAATTGGCTACCAAAACCCATTGCCCATTCCCTCCCCCTTGGTAAGAGAATTCTGGTTTTATTTGGATTGGCTATGTGCCTCGCTAAACACTGGCTCTTCCGATCTGCTTTGCAGCTGGGATGGTCATGTGATGCCACTGAGGGTACTGAGAAAGCTTTTGCTTTCCTGCTGAAGGAGAACAGTGCACTCCCATTGCCTCCCTTTTCTGCCTAGGATGAGAACACGATGGTTGGAGCTGCAGCAGCCACCTTGTGATCCTGAGGGAAAGGCCAAGACACTTGCAAAGATGCGGATTTTGACATCATTGAGTGGCTGAACCAATACCTACAGCCACCTACCTGGACCTTGTTATGTGGAAAAAATACCTCCGTTTGGTGTGAGCCTCTCTAGTTGGGAATTTGCTCTTTTCAGTGGATTAGTTCCTGACTGGTCCCTGAATTCCTCAGCTGTGTTGGGGCACTACTTGCAGAGCTCATCTCCCCACCAGATGCAGGCTCTGGGCAGGCAGGGACCCCACCTGTGTCTTTCACCACCGTATCACCAGGCCTGGCATGTTGGAGATGCTCAGACATTTGTTAAATGTTGTTGAATAAGTGAAAGACATCGACAGATTTCCAAGAGGTTAGAAGCAGAGTCTCAGAAACATTTCCAGCCTGAACATGTCGTGAGCCAGTAGGGCTGGGGGAGGGTCTCTGACTCCCCTTCCGTCTCCTCCGTCCCCAAGGTCAAGGGAAGTACACTTGTCTCAGTAGCTGGACTGGGGGGAAGGAGGAAAGGTCGCTCACACAGACCCCTATTGGCAGCTTCCCCTCTGTGTTTCTTTCCTCCGGTGTTAACAAATGTTAATTTGCACAACGATCATTGGCCTTTTAAGTGCCCTTTATACTACTATAATTTGTGACTTCACTAAAAACACCAACCTTGTAATTTTGCTTGTCTTCACAGAAAAATCCTTGGAGGGTTGTGTGCTAAGGCAGGGAAAAGTGTAGATTAAATTTTTGATGTGGGGTTCATTCTGCTTTGCATACAGACTGAGGCCCTGCCTGTGAAAACACGTACTTATTTTAATGTGAAATTGACGTGTCCTGGGTTTTACAGCCGTCTTGCTCCCCTGCGTTCCTTTCGGAAGCTCTGTGTTCACGGGCTACATAGCTGACCGCACACTCTTAGGTGAGGCGCCCTGCAGTGTAGTTATGATTTCAGAACGCTCAGCAAAGGGGCTTCCCAGGTGGCTCAGTGGTAGAGAACCCACCTGCTCATGCCAGAGATGAGGGTTCCATCTCTGGGTGGGGAAGATCCCCTGGAGGAGGAAACGGCAACCCACTCTGGTATTCTTGCCTGGAAAACCTCATGGACAGAAGAGCCTGGTGGGCTACAGTCTACGGGGTCACAAAAAAGTCAGATATGAAACAAGAACAGTAACAATACTTGAAACAAACATGACAACGTAAATCAACTGTGCCCCAATATACAATAAATTTAAAAAGACACCCAGAAAAATCTGCAGTTTGAATTTTCCTTTGAGTTATAGAGAAATCCTTGGACAACGTGGCCGAGCAGATGAGACCCGCGTATCACTCACATTCAGGCGTTCTCCAGGTCTGGATGTGGATGCCTGCCCCCAGATCACGGCCACACGGCACCGTCTGTCGTGTGAGATGAAGCAGACGCCAGCGTGGCCTTTGGTGCCCCCCTGCCTGGATTTGGACTCCCCAGGTGGCACTAGTGGTGAAGAATCTGCCTGATTCTGCAGGAGGCTTAAGAGGCACGGTTCAGTCCCTGGGTCAGGAAGATCCCCTGGAGGAGGAAACAGCAACCCGCGCCAGTCTTCTTTCTTCATATACATATTTATCTTAATTATTTACTCACTTGGCTGCCTCGGGGCTCAGTTGTGGCGCCCAGGGGCTCCTACCGCTGCAGCGTGTGGGTCCTTTAGTTGCAGCACATGGGATCAAGTTCCTGGGCCAGGGATCGAACCCAGGCCTCCTGTATTGGGAGTGCAGAATCTCAGCCTCTGGATTCCCAGGAAGTGCCCCGCTCCAGTATTCTTTGCCAGGGAGATTCCATGGACAGAGAAGCCCAGTGGGCTATATATAGTCCATGGGGTTGCACAGAGTGGGACATGACTGAGCCTGCACACACATACTCACACGCGCGCACACACACACCTGGGTTTGGATTCCAGCTCAGCCTCTCACTGGCCTGGTGACCCTGGGCAACTTTCCAAGCCTTCCCAGTGCCTCATTTTCCCCACGTGACACATGGGCATACAAACTGTAAGAAGATTAATTTTGCTGGGCCCTGAAAGGCTCTGAGAGCAGAGCCCGACACACGGAGAACAGTGAGTGGTGGGTAGTGTCGGGCTCCTTCAGAGCGGAGGGACGGGTTTGGAGCATCCCTGCGAGGTGGGAGGTGGTCAGTAACATGAAATGTCTCAGGGTCAGTGGGGGGTGGTGGTGGGGGCTCGGCCTCTCCCCTTGGAAGGACCTGATAGGGTAGCTTGTGAAAGCCTTTGCGGTTGTAGATGAAGGATGGCACGCGATGGAGAGTCCTGTCATGATTACATGATCGTCATCTTGGCAGAGTGGGGAGGCAGAGGCTGGCAGGGCGCCTGCTGCCTTAGATTCACACCTAAGGAGTGTGTGTGTGCATGTGTGTGTGTGTGTGTGGTTTCTATTAAAAACAGGCTTTACAAAGGCAAAGAAACCACCAGCCCTGGCCTCGCATGAAAGATAACACGAAGAAGATAGAGCGCGGAATACGAGAGAGGCAAAGCAAATAAAGCCGGTTAATAAATGCGCCGTAGCCCTTCCCCGAACCTAAAGTTAAATTTCATCTCCAAATGCTTTGCATAACAAGCACTTTAGGGTAAGGCAGCCCCAGAGAGCAGCGGAATTTTCAGCGACAGGCAAACATTTCTGGGCGGCTGTGAGTCGGGGTGACTTTTTGAACTCCATTCTTGGGGCAGACTTGGATGGGCTATAAAGAGATTCAAACTAATCCTTAGCCTTTGTGAGCCTTCCACCGCGTCTTCCTGTGGTTACAGAGCAGCAGCAGATCGCTCTGCGAGATAAAAGGCTGAGAAAAGTGGGAACTGATGGATGGATGACCGGGACCTGAGCTGCCGCGGAGCCTCTCGGCTCTGCTGAGAGCCCTTGTAAGGCCGTGATCCCCATCTGGAGAGGAACGTCACACCAGGGAGGAAATGAATGGTGGGCAACCACAAAGAGAGGACTGCAATTTTAATATAAAAAACCCAGACTTGAAGTGGTTCTTGTAATCTGGAGAAACCCACAGGCGTTGAAGGCCGTGGCAGTTCTAAGTCAGCTTCTTTGGGCATCAAGAGGCCCAGAGGAGACCCTGTCGCCCAGTCCTCAGCCCAGACACCAGACCCTGGGAGCCGGGGGTGAGGTGGGGAGGGCAGGGCACACGGCCGCTTTCACCAGGTCCAGGAATTTGGGCTGCATCCTCGAGTCTTCCGATCAGTCACATATTTCAAACGACCATTTAAAGATATCTGTATGAGTGCAGCTTGACCACCGTCTCACTCCAAACACAAAACTTTACTCAAGATGCACCACAGACCCGAACACAAAACCCAGAGCAGTAGGAGCTTCTACAACGGGCGAACAGACTTTTCTATAAGGAGCCAGATATCAACTATTTTAGGTCTCAAGGACACAGTTCCTCAGATCCGCCTCTGTGGTGTAAAAGTGGCCACACGTAGCATGTAAAAATGGATGTTCCAATAAAACTTTATGTGTATTGGAATTTGAATCGTGTGTATAGTTTTTGCGTGTAGCAAAATGGTATTCTGCTTTGATTTTTTTTTCAGCTATTTAAAAAATGTAAAATCATTCTTAGTTCATAAGCCATCTGAGCCCAGGCGTTAGGCTGGGTCTACTCTGAGAGTTATCAAAGCATAGGAGAACATCTTAGCACCCCGACAGGGCTTTCTTGTTAGAACACAAACCGCATCAGCACAAAATTGAAAGTTGGGTAAATTAGATACGATTAAAATCTAAAGTTTCTGCTCATCACAAAGCAGTGGTAAGAAAATGCTTATAAAAAGACACCATCAAGACAGGTACAGAATGGATAAAATATTGGCAGCACATATATCTGGCAGATAATTTGTATCCAGAACGCGTAGAGAATTCCTACAAACGAACAACAAAGGGACAACAACCCAATTTTTAAAAAGAACCAAAGACTTGATCAGACCCCTTACCAAAGATCTAAGAATATTGCCTATACGCATATCAAAGCTTCTCAGCATCTTAGTCACCAAGGAAATGCAAATTAGAAGCACAGTAGATACAAGACTAAAACAAAAAAGATTAATGGTAGCAAATGCTGGCAAAGATGCGGAGAAGACGGCACTCTCGGATGCTGCTGTTACAAGTGTGAGACGGTTCCATCCCTTTGGAGAGCCGTCTATTATCAGACGAAGCACGTTCACTCTCATGTGGTGCCCACGAGCCACACAAAACGTGACTTGGACTATGGCTAGTGCAAGCGAGGATTCTGGGCGGCTGTGAGTCGGGGTGACTTTTTGAACTCCATTCTTGGGGCAGACTTGGATGGGCTATAAAGAGATTCAAACTAATCCTTAGCCTTTGTGAGCCTTCCACCGCGTCTTCCTGTGGTTACAGAGCAGCAGCAGATCGCTCTGCGAGATAAAAGGCTGAGAAAAGTGGGAACTGATGGATGGATGACCGGGACCTGAGCTGCCGCGGAGCCTCTCGGCTCTGCTGAGAGCCCTTGTAAGGCCGTGATCCCCATCTGGAGAGGAACGTCACACCAGGGAGGAAATGAATGGTGGGCAACCACAAAGAGAGGACTGCAATTTTAATATAAAAAACCCAGACTTGAAGTGGTTCTTGTAATCTGGAGAAACCCACAGGCGTTGAAGGCCGTGGCAGTTCTAAGTCAGCTTCTTTGGGCATCAAGAGGCCCAGAGGAGACCCTGTCGCCCAGTCCTCAGCCCAGACACCAGACCCTGGGAGCCGGGGGTGAGGTGGGGAGGGCAGGGCACACGGCCGCTTTCACCAGGTCCAGGAATTTGGGCTGCATCCTCGAGTCTTCCGATCAGTCACATATTTCAAACGACCATTTAAAGATATCTGTATGAGTGCAGCTTGACCACCGTCTCACTCCAAACACAAAACTTTACTCAAGATGCACCACAGACCCGAACACAAAACCCAGAGCAGTAGGAGCTTCTACAACGGGCGAACAGACTTTTCTATAAGGAGCCAGATATCAACTATTTTAGGTCTCAAGGACACAGTTCCTCAGATCCGCCTCTGTGGTGTAAAAGTGGCCACACGTAGCATGTAAAAATGGATGTTCCAATAAAACTTTATGTGTATTGGAATTTGAATCGTGTGTATAGTTTTTGCGTGTAGCAAAATGGTATTCTGCTTTGATTTTTTTTTCAGCTATTTAAAAAATGTAAAATCATTCTTAGTTCATAAGCCATCTGAGCCCAGGCGTTAGGCTGGGTCTACTCTGAGAGTTATCAAAGCATAGGAGAACATCTTAGCACCCCGACAGGGCTTTCTTGTTAGAACACAAACCGCATCAGCACAAAATTGAAAGTTGGGTAAATTAGATACGATTAAAATCTAAAGTTTCTGCTCATCACAAAGCAGTGGTAAGAAAATGCTTATAAAAAGACACCATCAAGACAGGTACAGAATGGATAAAATATTGGCAGCACATATATCTGGCAGATAATTTGTATCCAGAACGCGTAGAGAATTCCTACAAACGAACAACAAAGGGACAACAACCCAATTTTTAAAAAGAACCAAAGACTTGATCAGACCCCTTACCAAAGATCTAAGAATATTGCCTATACGCATATCAAAGCTTCTCAGCATCTTAGTCACCAAGGAAATGCAAATTAGAAGCACAGTAGATACAAGACTAAAACAAAAAAGATTAATGGTAGCAAATGCTGGCAAAGATGCGGAGAAGACGGCACTCTCGGATGCTGCTGTTACAAGTGTGAGACGGTTCCATCCCTTTGGAGAGCCGTCTATTATCAGACGAAGCACGTTCACTCTCATGTGGTGCCCACGAGCCACACAAAACGTGACTTGGACTATGGCTAGTGCAAGCGAGGCGACGAAGCTGAGACTGGGTTCAGCTTCAGTGAAATCGAGCATGGAAGGTGTAACGCGTTGTTGATGCTGTAGCTTGGTGTCATGTGCTAAGTCGGTTCAGTCACGTTCAACGCTTTGTGACCTCACGGACTGTAGCCCGCCAGGCTCCTCTGTCCATGGGATTCTCCAGGCGAGAATGCCCCGTGCCCTCCTCCAGGGAATCTTCCCAACCCAGGGATCAAAAGCACGTCCCTTGCGTCTCCTGCATTGGCGGGTGTGTTCTGTAGCGCCACCTGGGAAGCCCACGGTGCGGCAGGACGGCGTTTCACGTTAACAGCTCAGAAGTTAGCATCTGAATTGATATGTGTTCTAAGTACAAGACAGACACTTACAAAGACTTGCTACCAAAAAAAGTGAAATTTTAAATTATAATTTTAATCTTCATTAGGTGTTGATGTGATAATATTTTTAATGTGCTGGGCTAAAAATATGGTATTATGATTAATTTTGCCTGTTTCTCTTTACTTTTCCTAATGTGGCTGCTAGAAAATTTTAAATGATGTGTGCGGCTCTCATTATATTGCTATTGAGCAGTGCTGGGCTGAATCTTGTTTTGGGTAGTGGTGCCTGAGTGTATGCAATTGTCAAAATTCATCGACCCAAACACCTAAGATCTGTGCATTTTAATGTGTGTTAATTATAGTTCAATTAAAAATGACACATGACCTCTGCCTGACTAATTTGTGGTGCTGGACACTGGACGAGGGGAGAGCCAGTGACTGGGAGGCAAGTGAGGAGACTTCTGGGGAGCTGAGATCTTTGTGATGGGAATGCTGATTATAGGAGCTCAGGCGGTGAAAATTCATTGAACTTCATGTTTGAAGTTCAACATAGATTGAAGAGCTATTTATATATACAAGATATATAGATGGTGTATATATACACATAGATGGGCGTCCCAGATGGCTCAGTGATAAAGAATCTACGCCAGTGCATTAGATGCAGGAGACTCGGGTGTGATCCCTGGGCCGGGAAGATCCCCTGGAGGAGGAAACGGCAACTTGCTCCAGTGCTCTTGTCTGGGAAATCCCATGGACAGAGGAGCCTGGCAGGGGACCCCATGTCAGGGTCCATGGGTTGCAAAGGCGTCAGACACGACTGGGCATGCACAGAACACAGACATAGACTCAGACTTATCACCTATACAAATCTCTAATATAAGACACGCAAAACATAGCTGAAAACAGATGTATACGTGCATATGTCTATTTTCCTTAATAAAAGTCTAAACAAACCCAGCTAGATGCGCTCTCTGAGGCTTTCTTTAAAACTGAACTTTGGCTGGACTTTTGTCCAAGGAGTTTGGCCTTTCGAATTTATAAAAGGCAAATTTACACAGAACCACTGGCTAATTAGTTAGGCGCTATCGTGGGAGTCCTTGAGTTTTACAAGCAGAAGTTTCCCCAGCTCAAGCTGGTGTCTCTAAACCAGCATCTCTTCTCAGGAGAGGACTTACCTTATCTGAATGAGCCAAGACCATGGCCCCCATGCCACGATCCACTTCCTCCTCCAGCAGCCTCTGCCGGGCCCTGTGCCCAGGCTCGTCAGACCTAGTCCTCAGGGAAACCCCGGCACCAACGTGATCGGGCTCCGGCACAATTTTCAGAGGAAGTGAATTTTTTGACTAAGAAGAGGCTGTTCCGTCTGCAGCCGCCAAGCCTGTGCCTGGTGCCGTGAGAGACATACACCCTCTGAACCAAGGCTGGTGGGGCTGGGGCGGGGATGGGTGACAGGGCAGAGGCAAGGGGTCCATCACTCAGATCTGTGTCCTGAGCAGAGGGACCGCAGCTCTGGGCGGGTTCAGGCATGAAGGCCAGATGAAGGCGGGGGCTTTGCACTGTAGTGTGGAGGACAGAAGTCAGCCCTGGGCCAGCAGAGGGAGGGGACCTGAACTACAGGAACGATGGGGGCAAGCCATGGTGGAGGCGGGCACGAGCGCCACACTCTGCGGACGTGCGCTGAGCGGTGGCCGTGACGCTCTCCGTGCCAGCTTGCTCAAGCTGCTTCATTCCTGTGAGTCTCTCTTCCTGTCCTGGAAGTGGAGGTCATAGTGCAGACTGGGCGCTGTGACCCCATGGACCGCGGCCCACCATCTCTCTCTGCAGGGATCACCTTGCTCACTGGCGGCTTCCTGGTGGCTCAGAGGGTGAAGCATCTGCCTGCAACGCAAAGGACGTGGGTTTGATCCCTGAGTCGGGAAGACCCCCTGGAGAAGGAAATGGCAACCCACCCCAGCATTCTTGCCTGGAGAATCCCATGGACGGAGGAGCCTGGCGGGCTACGGTCCGTGGGGTTGCAAAGAGCTGGATGCGACTGAGCGACTGGGCATGCACACACGCGCCACCTGTCTGAACAGGAACGGGTGAGCCCGCCTGAGGCCTGGGTGCCACTGCTGGGCGGACAACGCGGAGCGGAGCTGGGGACCCCTGCACCCTTAGGGAGCAACGCCTTCCTCCAGTCCTTGGGGAGCTCGCTGACGCACGGGCGGACCTGCGGTTACGAGCGCCTCTCGGGCATCAGCCTCGTGGAAGGACCCCTCCCCTCACCGTGCAGGGAGGAAGCTGGGGCCAGGACAGCAGAAGAGAAAGGGCAGGTGTGGGGAGGAGCCAGCCCGGCCAGCAGCCAGAGACTCTGCAGGTACCTGGGACCCCTGCCATTAGACCCTCAGGTGACCAACAGTTCCTGGCTTTCCTTCCATTTGGGGGGCCAAGTAGTCTTTCCCACCGCGCTGGTTCAGAGTGGGTGTGTGCACTGAATGATGGGCACCGAGCAGCCTGGAGCTGAGGATTCAGCTGACTTCTGCCCACCTGGGGAGCCCAGAACCAGGGTTGCCTATGAGCTCCCTGCCGGGGGCATCACTGACATTGCATCCCTTCCCGATTGTCCTCTTGGCAGGACTAACTTCCAATGTCCATGCACAGGTTTCCAGGCCCCAGAGGCTCAGCGTGGCCTCACCAGGCCCTGTCGCTCGCGAGCTGTACCGGACCTGGCAGCTGAGAGGTAACACGTGGCCGCCTATCATGGACCCACAGCTTACTTCACGGAACGGCCTCCATCGATTTCTATTTAATAATGACTGATGTAGCTCTCAGGCCCTTCCTCTGATGAATCCAAGCTGTCCGTCAAATGGGAGAGATGGGCCAGGAGACAAGCATTATTATTCCAGAGCGCAGTCATTAGATTAATAGAAGCTCCAGCAACACCATTAACGGGCAGTGACTCAGTGAAGGAGCAGACGCGAGCCTGCCTCCAGATGAGAGAATGGCTTCTCAAGCATGTGTCCTATTTATAGATCATACGTGTTCATTCCGCCCGCGTAGCCCTCTTCCCTTGAGCTCTCCCAGGCGAGCTGATTATCATCTTTAAGACTATGTGTCAGCAACATAAGCCTCCAGCACCATCCATCTTTTGTCTTAGCCCCATCTTCCTCACCGTGCCCACCAGGAACACGAGACAAAACTCTGTTACTTCACGTCAGAGCAAACACATTTTTCACGACTTTTCCAAAACAAATTTTTACCTCCCCACGATTGATCTTTTCCTGCAACTTGAGAAATTGAAAACTTTTAAGGCCATAAGTAGACAGCAAACTTTAGAAATCACTTCCCCCAAGTGGATTTCCCCTGAGCCCTTCTATCCATAAATACCTAGCTTTCCCAAGTCAGAGCTCATCAGCTAGTGACTTTATTTTGATGGCCTTAGTTTTTATCTCCTAGATTTATTATTCAGAATGGGTGGAGGTGGAGAGGAAGGGGGCATTTCTCTAGAGGGTGTTTCTTTTCTAAATGTAAGGCAACGATTCAGTTCTATATTAGAGAGAGGCGAGTGGGGCTAAAGGTGGTGGGTCGGGAATGTGGGCAGGGCAGCAGCCGAGAGCTGCTTGAGAATCAAAGCGTGTGACCAGACTGGGAAAGGACAAAGCAAGGAGGCTGACAGACGAACTGTCCGCGTCTAAGCACCACCACACTTGGCCAGCCTTGCAGGTTCCTGTTAGCTGTCACATCCAGCCCTGCATCTGGCCACACCCGCTGGGTTTAAGGGGCACGTCAGAGTTCTCTCCAGGTTCACTGACTTCTGGCTCTGAACCTCGCTTCTCCCAGCCCCGCCTCCTGCCCACCCCCTTGTTTGAAATTCTCCCAGCATCTGAGCTCAGTGATCACCCACGGCTTGCGTTTCTGTCTCTAGCTTCACCTTGCCCTTTGGACCTGAGTCTTTGATAGAACTCTAGCTTCTGCCTTGGGCTCCTAGTGACTTAGATCAGCTTCCCTCCTGGAAGTCACAGCATACCCCCTCTCTCCTCAGTGCCACCCATCCACCCAGCCAAGTGGGATTCTCTTGCCTTTCCTTAAGATATTCAGAGGCCCCCAGCGTCTGGTATCTGATGCGTGATGAGCTGAGGTGGGGCTGACGTAATAATCGTGGAAGTGAAGTGCACAGCGGGGACCCAGGCTTGAGAAGCTGGGGACCCTCTCTGGCCTCCTTCAAGTTCTGCTGGGCAGAGCACTTGAGCTGAGTTGTGGGAGCACAGCCCTGGGTGGATGGGCTCCGGGCTGGTCGGCCGGAAATCAGCTGAGTGATATGGAGCATCTCAAGAAAAGCTGCAGCTTCAAGATGGGGGCTTAAGGTGGAAAAAAGCCTTC
>SJYG01000203.1:795950-818566 GCA_006410535.1 Litocranius walleri
GGTCAAGGTGCAGCACTCCTTCCCCACCTGCACATGTCAGCTCTGTTGGTATTTCAGTGTCTGACGGTTCAAGCTATGAGTCACTTATTTCCCTCGTGTGTGTGTGTGTGTGTGTGTGTGTGGCGGGGGTACTACTAGAAGGATTTTTAAAAAGTCAGTTCCCTCTCTGGTGTTTAAAGCAAACCTCTCCCAGGGCCTGAGGACGTGTGAGGAAAGAGGCCACAGCTCCTTTAGGACCACGGACCCCTTCCCCGCTTGCCCCTGAGGACACCTTACATACAGGGGCGTCGGCCACACCCCAGAGCAACTGAGGAGACCCTTTCAGGGCAGACCCAGACACCGCAGCGTTTTAAGTTCCCCAGGTGAGCCCACAGGCGGGCTACGGTCCGTAGGGTAGCAAAGAACTGGACACAACCGCAGAGACTCAGCACGCACGCATGCACGCAGGCAATCCCAACACGAAGCCAGATATGAACACGTGTTTGGCAGTCCTTGTTACTCAGCGTGTGGCCCATGGACCTGGCAGCCAGCTAGAGGAACACTCTCAGACCCCACACCGGTGCTCCCGAACCTGCAGGGCCACCTGGGTCAGGATCCACGCACCGACAAGATTCTCAGCTGATCCTTGTGCTTTTTGGAGGTCGGGAACTTAGGCTGACGCGGTGACTGGGAGGATTATAGCTCATTGCTGACAATTCCAAGCCCCCTTGCCCTCAACCCTAGCTAATTGCTCTCCAACTGCTCCCACCTGAGCCTGCGGGGACATGGACTAGTGATGCTGGCCATCCCATGAGTCAGCTCTGACATCGTCACCCGGACATGGCGCAGAAGGGTTAGTCCTGTGCAGAGCTCTGGTACCAAACCCCACCTGCTGGGCCACTACTGCTAAGAAATAATAATTATGAATAATTACTTTTCTTAATAATAGTAATACACTGGGGACTGCCTGGCAGTCCAGAGGCTGAAACTTCACCTTCCAATCCTGAGTGTGTGTGGAACTAAGACCCCACACATCTTTGGAGCCATAAAACCAAAACATAAGCCAGAAGTAATATTTTATCACATTCAATAAAGACTTAAAAAATAGTCCACATCAGTTCAGTTCAGTTCAGTCGCTCAGTCGTGTCCGACTCTTTGCGACCCCATGAATCACAGCACGCCAGGCCTCCCTGTCCATCACCAACTCCCAGAGTTCACTCAGACTCACGTCCATCAAGTCGGTGATGCCATCCAGCCATCTCATCCTCTGTCGTCCCCTTCTCCTCCTGCCCCCAATCCCTCCCAGCATCAGAGTCTTTTCCAATGAATCAACTCTTCGCCTCAGATGGCCAAAGTATTGGAGTTTCAGCTTCAGCATCAGTCCTTCCAAAGAAATCCCAGGACTGATCTCCCTTAGGATGGACTGGTTGGATCTCCTTGCAGTCCAAGGGACTCTCGAGAGTCTTCTCCAACATCACAGTTCAAAAGCATCAATTCTTCGGTGCTCAACCTTCTTCACAGTCCAACTCTCACATCCATACATGACCACTGGAAAAACCATAACCTTGACTAGATGGACCTTTGTTGGCAAAGTAATATCTCTGCTTTTTAATATGCTATCTAGGTTGGTCATAACTTTCCTTCCAAGGAGTGAGCATCTTTTAATTTCATGGCTGCAGTCACCATCTGCAGTGATTTTGGGGGCTCTGTAATAACCTAAAGGGTGTGAATGGGTGGGAGGTGGGAGGGAGCTTCAGGAGGGAGAGGTGTCTGCACGCATGGTTAATTCCTGTTGATGTAGGACAGCAGTCAGACCAGTACTGTAAAGCAATCATCAATCAATTAAAAATAAATAAAAAATTTTAAAATGGTCAACATTAAAAAAAAAATCTAAAAACAGCAGTATTATGTTTATGGAAAACCTGACACCCTGGAGAAGGGGATGGCAACCCACTCGTGTTCTTGCCTGGAGAATCCCATGGGCGGAGGAGCCTGGCGGGCCACAGGCCATGGGGTCACACAGAGTCGGACACGACTGAGCGACTTGGCACGCACGCACTGTGTGGCAGGCGCGTGGCATACAGGGCCTCATTTCGTCCTCTGGCAAACGCGTAGGTCAGTGTCACTGGCCCTGATTTACAGATGGGGTGGCAGAGGCTCAGGGAGGGAAGTCGCTGGTCCAACGAGCTCAGGCAGCAGGTGGTGCGAGGCTGGTCCCTGACCCCCTGCGCACTCAGAAGCCTCTTGGTAGGAGGTGAGAAGGAACCAGAGGGGGAGAATGAAGAGATGTGAGGGGCGATGAAGTGGGAGCAGGGGGCAGGGGGCTAGGGCTGTTTGTGACAAGAGACGGAAGCCTTGCAGACGCTGATGGAATCACAGATGGCTCAGCTGAGACGTCTAGAAGTGGCTGGACCTCAAGGCATGGTGAATGTCTTTCTCTCTTTTCCTCCATCTCTCAGCTTTTCTTTCCTCCGTGCTGACCTCTTCCATGGTGGGAAAATTGTCTTCCAACAGAGACAGTCTTCTGTGTTACCTGCTTAGAAGCTGAAGCAACCACTTCCCAAGAGCTCTGCTAAAATCCTTAGGGTCGACATCGGTTGGCTGGGCCCCGGTCACCCGCTCCTCCCTGCAGGCAGACGTGCGAAGTCGTCGCAGCCCTGGGGGAGCTGTTCTCAGGAGGACTGCAGGGCTGTGACAGGAAGCGGGGAAGCTGGGGTGCGCAGAGATGACGCGTGCCTCGGTGCTCCACGTCTGCCCCTTCAGATCTCGGCCACCCTCTCCACCGGCCTCTCTGCCCCTCGACTGATGTCTGCAAACATCACCGGCCTCCCTTCCCCTCTGACACTTCGTCTCTCTTTTCTCCCCACACAGAGTTATTAACGTATAGTTTGCATACTATAGAGTTCACGATAAGTGTAAGTTTCAGTGATTCTTAGTAATTTGATCACCACAATCCTGTTTCAGAACATTTCCATTACCAATCCCCATAGTTCACCCCAGCCTGATTGCAGTAGCTCCAGGCAGTTTCCAGAATTTACCTTTTCTGGACATACGGTATGAATTGTCGTCGTTTAGTCACTCAGTCGTGTCTGACTCCTTGCGATCTCATGGACTGCAGCACGCCAGGCTTCCCTGTCCTTCACCATCTCCCAGCGTTTGCTCAAACTCATGTCCATGGAGTCGGTGATGCCATCCAACCATCTTGTTCTCTGTCGCCCCCTTCTCCTGCCTTCAGTCTTTCCCAGCATCAGGCTCTTTGCCCATGAGTCAGCTCTTCACATCAAGAGGCCAAGGCATTGGAGCTTCAGCTTCCTCATCGGTCCTTCCAGCGAATATCCAGGGTTGATTTGCATAAATGAATCATGCAATACCACGTCTTCTGTCTGCTTCTTTCACTCAGCATAGCGTTTTTGAGGGTCACCACACTAAAACGTGTCTCAGTATTCTCTTCCTTTTTACTCCAGGTGGTGTTCCATGATACATCACCTGTGGTTTGTGGACATTTGCATTGTTCGCAGGTTAGGGTTATTATTAGTAAAGCTGCTGCGGACGCTGACGTACAAGTCTTTGTGTGGACGTATGCCTTCGGCCCCCTTGGGTAGCTTCTGAGAAGTGCAGTTGCTGGGTCACATGGTAAGGTTCTGCTTAACTGTTAAAGAAACTGTCAAACTATTTCCCAGAGCTGTTGCATCGTTTCACATACTCACCAGCAGTGAATGAGAGCTCCAACTACCGCACATCCTTGCCTGCACTTGGTACTGTCTGATTTTTAAATATTTCAGCCACTTATTACGTGTCTCATAGTATCTTATAATGGTTTTAATTTGTTCCTAGCAACTAATACTGTTGAGTGTCTTTTCATGTACTTATTAGTCATTTGTATTGCCACCTTTTTTTAATAAGAACATTTACTTTTTATTTTTTTAAATATGGACCATTTTAAAGTCTTTATTAAATTTGTTACAACATTGCTTCTGTTTTTTGTTCCGGTTTTTTGGCCTCGAGGCGTGTGGGATATTAGCTCCCTGACCAGGGATCAAGCCCACACCCCTGCTTTGGAAGATGAAGCCTCGGTGTTGCCGTCTTTAGTAAAATGTCCATCAAGTCTTTTGGTCACTTTTAATTCATTTAGGTTGTCTTCTTATTGAGTTGCAAGAGCTGTTTCTATATTCTTGGATGCGCGTTCTTTGTCATATATGTGATTAGCAAATATTTTCTCCCAGATGGTGACTTGTCTTTTCATTTTCTTAATCGTGTCTTTTGAAGTGCAAAAGATGTTAATTTTAATGATAGCCAGATTAACAACTGGCTTGTGGTTTTGGTGTCATGCCTGAGAAATCTTTTTCCTAACTCAAAGTCTGAAAGATTTTCTCCTGTGGTTTCTCCTGGAAGTTTTATGATTGCAGGTCTTACAGTTAGGTCTGTAATTCACCTTGAGTTCATTTTTATACACGGTATGTGGTAAGGGCCTGAACTAAAATTGTAATATATGAATATTTAATTGATAAAATACCAGTTTTGTAAAGACTAGCCTTTCCTCTCCCCTGTTGAACTGTCTTGGCATCTTTGTTAAAAATCAACTGACCGCAAACGCGAGGGTTTAATTTCTTTTCTGTTGGTCAGTATTCTGACCCTTGCTTCAGTGTCACATGGCCCTGTTTACTGTGCGGGCATCTTTAAGGAAGTTTTCATACTGGACAGTATAGGTACTCTGACTTTTTTTCCCTCTTCATAATTGTTTTGGCAAAGCTAGATTTTTTGTATTTTCGCATACACTTTAGGACCAGCTTGTTAGTTTCTTCAAAAAGTCCTGCTGGGATTTGGGTTGATGTTGCATTGAGTCTATAGATCAATTTGAGGAGATTAACATTTTAACAACAGTAAATCTTACAATCCATAAACATGGAATATGTCTCCATTTATTCATATCTTCTTTAATTTTTCTCAGTAAGGTTGAATAGCTTTCAGTGTATAGATATTCCACGTTTTGTTGTTAAATTTATTCTGAAGTGTTTATTCTTTTCTGATGCTATTGCAAATGAAAACTTTTAAAAAATCTAATGCTCAAATTGTTCATTATTAATATAAAAAATGCAACTTATTTTTGTGTATTGATCTTTTATCCTGAAAACTTGCTAAATTTACTTAGAATTCTAGGAGGATTTGTATGTGTGTACATTCAGTAGAATATAGGATGATGCCATCTGTGAATAAAAAGCTTTGATTCTTTCTTTTCAATCTGAATGCCTTTAATTTGGAGGCCTTCTTTCAATGGTTAGAATCTTTATTAATCAATAAAGAAGCCATCTTCATATCAATGGTTAGAATCAATGGCATGTTGTTGTTCAGTCGCTAAGTCATGCCCGGCCCGTGGACAGCAACACGCCAGGTTTCCCTGTCCTTCACGCTGTCCTGAGTTTGCTCAGACTCATGTCCCTTGAGTCAGTGATGCCATCTATAGAAATGGGGAGACTGGGCCTTTCTGCCTCATTTCTAGTCTTTGGGGAAAGCACTCAGTCTTTCACCATTAAGCATGCACTTCACCAGGTAGAGGAGATTTCCTTGTATTCCTAGTTTGTTGATTTTTTTTTTTTCTCACAAATGGGTGTTGTAGTTTGTCAATTGCTTTTTCTGTTGTCTCTGAGATGATTCGCCATCTGAGTGTGCCATCTGTTTCCTGGGAGGACCCTGACTGATAAAAAGTGCTCACTGCAAAATGCAATGTGTGTGATGGAGTTGGGTTGGCTAGTCTCTGCTCAGTGAATAATTAAAGTGACTCTTCTCTCAGCTTTTTGAGTTAAAGAGACTTGGTTTTAACATATGTCCACAAATTACTTGATACTCCTCCCTTTGAATGTGGCTTTGACTTAGTGACTCACTTCTAATGAGCAGAATATGGCAGAAGTGGTGTTAGCTGGTTTCGGAGACCAGGTCAGAACAGGCACTGGGCCTTCCACCTGGCGCCCTCCTTCGGTCTGCCCACTCCGCAGGAAGCCAGCTGCCGCGGTGTGAGGCCTCTCAGGCAGCCCTGCAGAGTGAGCCTTCCGTGCACGAGCCTCAAGCCTTCAGATCA
The DNA here is from genome assembly GCA_006410535.1 of Litocranius walleri. Classification (NCBI taxonomy): domain Eukaryota; kingdom Metazoa; phylum Chordata; class Mammalia; order Artiodactyla; family Bovidae; genus Litocranius; species Litocranius walleri. The sequence continues at coordinate 802,003 of SJYG01000203.1, forward strand.
CACAGCCCCAGCCAACATCTGACTGCAAACCCATGAGACGCCCTGTGCCCAAATCATCCAGCTAGGCCGCTCCCACACTCCTGACCGCCAGGAACCCTAAGATAATAATTATTGCTTTCAGTTATTTGTGTTTAATTGGAGTTGTTTGCTTTACAATATTGTTTTGGTTTCTGCAGCACAGCGACATGCGTCAGCCACAGGTATGGGTCCGTCCCCTCCCTCCTGCGCCTGCCTCCCGCCTCCCGCCCCTCCCGCCCCTCCAGGCTGGCTCCCGCTGGCTGGCCGCTTCACACGTGGTGATGTTCATGTGTCCATGCCTCTTTCCGTTCACACCACCCTCTCCTTCCCCCAGTAGTTACTGTTTCTAAGACGTGATGTGTTGGAGTGATTGTCTGTGCACTGAAATACAAGAGACATCGCCACTTGCCCCCCAGGTATGTTAAACTCTAAAACTGACCACAGTGGGTCTGAACGAACAAGAATTTCTGGACCCTGGGGGTTTGTTTAGAAGTAAATTTCTGGACCCTAGGGGTTTGTTTAGAAGTTAGGTCCCATAACGACTGGGAATTGCTCTAAGAAGGCTTGGTGAGCAATCCATATAAAAACATTTTGTAGGCAATAAATACCTCGTCGATTATCATTCCTAGGAGTGTCACCGTGGGATCCCAGATCCCAGATCAAGGCCATCTCGTCTACAGCCCTTCTTTTCATCCCAAAGTGTTGTCGTTCAGTCGCCAAGTCAAGTCCAACCCCAAGGAGCGCTAAGATAATAATTACTGTTGTTATTTATTTTTAATTGGATGATGTTTGCTTTACAATATTGTGCTGGTTTCTGCCACACATCGCATTTTGCGACCCCGTGGACTATAGCCCGCCGGGCTCCTCTGTCCATGGATTTCCAGCATGTCAGGTCTGTGGTAATCCGTGTTCTTCTAAGAAAGGAGAATGATCTGCTGACCAGGTACCCGATGTTGACACACGAGGCCACCTCCCATTTGGCTTCCATCAGTTCTTCCTTCTAGAATCATTGCCAGGAGGGACCCACACACTCTGAATTTTGATCACCTGCGGGAGGCTGACCCGCTTTCTAATTAGACTTCTCTGCCCAGGCACTTCTGCTGAAAGTTTTTACCCAGGAGGAAAGATCTGAAATGATCGTGTCAAAGGTTATGGAAGCATTTACACAGCAAGTGAGGTCTCGCTTAATAATCAGCAGCAAAAGAAGAAGAAGAAGGGAATGTTTGCCTCAGGCTGCCATTCTGCAATGTACCATTTGTCAAAAGTGGGAAGTAAGTTTCTGTTTTCTGCAAAGAGGACATGCTGCTACTGATGAGGAAGAGGTCATCATCCACCCCCTTTGCATACAAATTAAGAACTTTCTCATCTTTTTTCTTTCCAAGTAGGAAGAAAAGTTGACTTGTCATTCTAAGAAGTAGTAAGCTCTTCTCAGGTAGTCTTGTGTGTCTGTTACAACATTTTGAATGCAAGTGACAGAAACCCAACCCAGTTCTAAGTAGCTTAAGCAAAACAGGTGACTTTGTCTAACCGAACCATGAAAACAGAGAATTAAGCTGGGGGGAAAAAGAGAGATTCAAAGGTCATCTTTCTTATTTCCTCTTTTCTCTAAACTGATCTCTTTCTTTGTCTACAAGGCTGAAAAGTGTGTCAGTAGCTCAGTAGTGTCCAACTCTTTGTGACCCGAGGCTCCTCTGTCCATGGGATTTCCCAGGTAAGAATACTGGAGGGGGTTGCCATTTCCTCTTCCAGGGGATCTTCCCAACCCAGGGATTGAAACTGGGTCTCCTGCATTGCAGGCAGATTCTTTCCCACTGAGTCACCAAGAATCTCTTTCTTTGTCTACAAGGCTAAACTCATGGCCAGATGGATACCCTCAAACCTGAACTCCCGCATCGCACACTCAGTCCTCCGCTTCACGTCACCATCGGTGTGTCTGGGGGGGTGGGGGTGGGGCTCTCAGGCTAGGCTGGTTATAACTTGGCTCCTCCTCCAGCGTTCCCCTTCCAGGGTGGAATAGACGGTAGCACCCGCCACCTTCTCAGTCACTGCACAAGCTGGGAACTTTAGCACCATCTCTGAGGCCTCCCTCTCTCTTCTGCTCGGAGTCGCTCAGGAAATACCTTTCCAGCCCAGTCATCTCTCCTATTGCCCCCCACCCCCAGCCCCTAGCAGAGTCATCTCCCCCTCATTGTAGGTTAGGGTAATTTCCTTCTGATGCAGGGGTCCCCACACTCTGGGCCACAGACCGGTACGTCCTGTCTGATCACTGGAGGCATTAGTTTAGGAAGCAAGTGCACAATAAATGGAATACACTTGAATCATCCCCAAACCACCCTTCCCACCCTGGTCCAGGGAAAACCTGTCTTCCGTGAAACTGGTTCCAAAAGGCTGGGGACCGCTGTTCTAATGGATCCGTCTCTCATCATTCTTGACTCCCTCTGACTTTTTCTCCACTGGGTCACCATCGAGATCCTTAAAAATACAGATGGATCCTGCCGGTCCTCTGATGCATACCCTCCTCTTACTATTAGGATAAAATCCCACATCCTTCCCAGGGTATGGTCCTCCCCTTCCTCGTCTGGACCCAATTTCCTCTTTGTTCTCCGGCCACTCTCCTCCTTCCCACCCCACGACTATTTTGTATTTTTCTTTTTTTCCATTTTTTTTTTAAAATTGGGGTATGATTGCTTGAGAATGTTGTCTTAGTTTCTGCTGTACGGCAACATGAATTAGCTTTAAGCATATATATATATATGCCCTCGCTCTTGAGCCTCCCTCCCACCACCACCTCACCCCTAGATCATCACAGAGCCCCGAGCGACTCCTTGCACCATGCGGCAGCTTCCCACTGGCTGTCTATTTTGCACATGGTCATGGAATTACGTGAGTGTACTCTAATTCACCCTGCCCTCTCCTTCCCCTGCTGTGTCCACAAGTCCACTTGCTATATCTGTGTTTCTACTTGTATCCTGCAAATCGGTTCATCAGCACTATTTTTCTGGATTCCACAAACATGTGTTCAGTTCAGTCCCTCAGTCGTGTCTGACTCTGCAGCCCCATGCGCTGCAGCACGCCAGGCCTCCCTGTCCATCACCAACTCCTGGCGCTTGCTCAAACTCATGTCCATCACGTCGGTGATGCCATCCAACCATCTCACCCTCTGTCGTTCCCTTCTCTTCCTGCCTTCTATCTTTCCCAGCATCGGGGTCTTTTCCAACGAGTCAGCTCTTCACATCAGGTGGCCAAAGTATTGAAGTTTCAGCTTCAGCATCAGTCCCTCCAATGAATATTCAGGAGTGGTTTGATCTCCCTGTAGTCCAAAGGACTCTCAAGAGTCTTCTCCAACACCACAGTTCAAAAGCATCAATTCTTTGGTGCTCAGTTTTCTTTATAGTCCAACTCTCACATCCATACACGACTATTGGAAAAACCATAGCTTTGACTAGATAGACCTTTGTTGGCAAAGTAATGTCTCTGCTTTTTAATATGCTGACTAGGTTGGTCATAACTTTTCATCCAAGGAGCAAGCATCTTTTAATTTCATGGCTTCAGTCACCATCTGCAGTGATTTTGGAGCCCAAGAAAATAAAGTCTCTTATTGTTTCCATTGTTTTGCCATCTATCTGCCCTGAAGTGAAGGGACCAGATGCCATGATCTTACTTTTTTGAGTGTTGAGTTTTAAGCCAACTTTTTCACTCTCCTCTTTCATCAAGAGGCTCTTTAGTTCCTCTTCGCTTTCTGCCATAAGGGTGCTGTCATATTTGTTTTCCTCTTTCTGACTTATTCCTCCCCATATGACAGACTCTAGGTCCACCCATGTCTCTACAAATCACCCAATTTCATACACACACACACACACACACACACACACGCACGCCCCACATCTTATCCGCTCCTCCGCCGACGGCCTCCGTGCGCACGGCTCCCTGTGTTCAGCGTGTTCTTCCCTCTTTCCTTCTCTGCTTAGTCCCCATTCACACTGCAGAGCTGGCGTGTGAGTTTTAAAGTAAGTCACGAATCCTTTGCTATTCTTCCCTCCAAAGTGAAGCCTGACTCCCTCCCTTTCGAGTGGACTGGACTGCACTCTCTCCCGATGGAGGGAATACCGCAGAAGGGGCGATGCGTGCTCTCTGAGGCCAGGCCGTAACAGGCACGGTGCCTTCCCCTCTCCTCTCCCGGGGGACCCTCTTGGGAACGGCTGGCAGACGCTTTGGGGACACTCAGGCAGTCCTCCAGTTGGGTCTACAGCCAGCGGACCCTCTGCTTCCGGGGCAGCCTGTGAGGGAGTCTGGAAGGGATCCTGGTGCCCAGTCGAGCCTACCGAGGACGTGGCGCCGGCCCGCGTCTTGTCTGCAGCTGCACCCCAGGCTCAGCCAGGCCCGCCCGGCGGGGCCGTGGGAATTTTTGTGGTGATTCGTTGCCTAGCAGCCAACAGCTGATACCGCCCCTTCCGGTGTCGCTGCCTTTCCCGGCACCTATGACATTTATGCGTAACTAGCTGTGGGACTCAGTCTTTAGAAATGGGCCTCCCCTGGTGGTCCACTGGCTAAGAATCTGCCTTGCACTGCGGGGACGCGGGCTGGACCCCTGGTCGGGGAACGAAGATCCACCACGCCGAGGAGCAACTAAGCCGGAGAGCCCCAGCCAGAGGGCTGCAACGGAAGACCCCACACGGATGCAGATCCTGAGCGCTGCAGCGAAGACCCAACACGCCCAAAGGCATAAATAATACACGGAAACCACAGGCGAACATCTTCTAAAGAATAGAACTTTACCTAGATAAAAAAGAAACGTCCACTGGGGCCTCTGCAGGAGCGCTTGGAGGACACGCTTATGGGAACAGGCTTGTCAGCCCACACCCAGCTGGCTCAAGGGCACTGGGCGGCTGCACCGTGCCAGGCAAAGCAGACACCGAAGCCCATCGCTCATAGCAACCCCTCCTCTGAAAGACAAAACCATTTTCAGTGATAATCACAGACCAAGAATTATTTTCCTGAAACAGCCTTCAATTTTAAAACAAACAGTGAAACAACTCAGAAATAAACTTCTAAAGATATGAAGTCAGTGAAATATAACTCTTGCACACACTAACATTTGCACAAAGAAAAATATAACATTTCCAGAGGAAAATGTGAGAGCTCGCGAGTCCCCTTCTGTTTTGGTATTTTAAATGTTGAAAACAGAAACTCCAAGTGGCCACAGTGAACGGCAGAACCGGAGTCACTCACACTCCGGCTCCTTGTCGTCATGACAACCGAGCTGCTGTTTATTTTGACTCCACCGTTGACACACAGGAACGCGCAGCATCCCAGCGCCGTGGGCCTGACAGCTCCCAGCTGAGCCCTCACAGTCGCGAACCCTGGAGAACCTCCTCTTCAAACGGGCACACGCAGCCACGTTCCTGAGTGTGGGGGGCAAACGGTACAACCCTCCACATTGAATCCAGTGTTTATCAGAGGATGAGTCAGACAGCTGTGCCAGCCGGAAGCTACATCCCTGAAGCCCAGTGGTAACAGAGGAGAACCAAAACCAACGAGAGGACCCCGAGACAGAAGGGCATGCTGCCACAGGCGTTGCACAGAGGTGCCAGTGTCGGTGATAACAAGCAGGTCAGCTTCGAATTGGTTTTATTACTGTTTTCAAATTCTCTGCAGAGGACACTCTCCTTCCTGGGGCCCCTGGGGAAGACGCCCCCTACTCCCCTCCCCACGCATACTACTCCTGGGACAACCGAGGAATGATCTGTCCAGTTACGAACTATGCGCAGGACACTGTGGGGCCACATTTTTTCCTTCCTTTTTTTAAAAATTGAATTTCATGGGAGTACAGTCGCTTTATAGAGCACTGAACGCGCTCCCTGGGCCGCACTGCAGGTTGTCACGAGTCACCTACTGTACTCACAGCATCAACAGTGCATGTCCGTCAATCCCAGTCTCCAGTTCCTCTCACCCACCCCCCATCTCCCCTTGGTGTCCATGCCCCGGTTCTCTCTACCTGTGTGTCTCTCTCTCATTCGTGAGTAGGATTGCCTACACCATTTCTCTGGCTTCCGTGCTTATGTGCTGACCACCTCACCTCACCTCATATGATATTTGCTTTTCTCCTTCTGACTTACTTCATTCTGTATGATGGCCTCTAGGTCCATCCACGTCTCTAGAAATGAGGGGTCACTTTTTGAATAGACAGAGCTGGCGCCAGTGGTTTGGAGGCGTTTGTGCCGGACACTCTTTGGGGGTCTTTGCTGTCCTGCTCCGAGGACAGTGCTCCGGGAGGTGGTCCCCAGGGTCACCCCAGTCGTGGATGGTGACTGGATGGTGCCCACCCAGTCGTGTGGGTGCAGTCACCCATGCCTGTCTCCAGCCGCAGGTTCTGACGCAGCTCACGCATCGCGTGGAGGACTCAGGCCCTGTCTGCAGAAGCCCTCCCAGGGTGAGCGCAGGCTTGTGAGAGGCGCTCGGGATGTCGTCAGGTTATAGCCCCGCTTCCCAAGCAGAGTCTTTTAAATGCATTTAAATATTTCAAATTGTCTCTACATTTTTTAGAATTCATAAATTTGGAACAGTAACAAGATCATAAAAGAAAAAGCCTGTTTCTGACCAATGGGAGACAGAACAAACTTATTTACGTATTTATCACCTATATTCACGTCCCACCTGAATAGTCCCTGGAGACTTGATTTCTCATTTCCTGGAGAATCTAAAGACAGAAAGCAGAAGCTGGTGTTAAATAATCTTTACATCCATTCAAACTACCTGCAAGACACTAGTCATTTGTCCTGATGTACAAACATCAATCCAGGGAACATGAAATTTTAACTATCAATAAATATTCCAACATCCGCACACACAGAGCATCTAATTCCAGCGTGAAAATGCAGATAGGCATGAAGAGAGATTTGGATTTATGACAAAAGGAATCTTGTTGGGAAGCCCCTCCCAGAAAGTGGAGGCTGGGCGTGAAGTATTCAGGATGATGCCTGCTTCCCTCTGCACATTTCTACCAAGTCGGTCCTGTAATCCCGTTTAATTAATAATAAACATTGCAGCGTATTCCCCCCGCATTTAAATTATGCTTGAAATGAGATGACTGGGTGCTTCCTATAAAAATGCCTTGAAAAATAAACCATGTCAGAGATGAGTGATTTATTATCACTCAGAGTGCTGGCAGGGGAAATCTTGGAAGAGAAGAGAATTGCTGCTGCTTCCTGCTGGCATTTCTGCTACCCGGCAGGTTGGACGTGCTTTCCTCCCGGGGCTGTGCACGAGGCAGCTTTCCTACGAGCGGCTCCCTTCTGTCCACTCATGCTCCCTCTCTTCCCTCCGCTCAATCCTGGGTGTTTGGAGGCCAGACCTGTGGTTATGCTGCAGAGCCCAGTGGGGAGTGGGGAAAGGCCACCGAGTGTGTGGGGTGCTTTCCACTGTGCTCACCAGCCCTCTTCTGGTTGCCAGAGTCAATGGGAAGGAAGACGGAGCTTCCATTGCCTGGAAGACACTGAATGAGCTGCGTTCCACTGTGAAGCCTTCACGTTCGGCAACAGTCCAGGCCAAGGTTCCTGAACGCATTCCACCCACTTCAGAGCGTGGCTCTGTTTTTGATAGTCTGTTCTGTTAGGAACAGGAGCAGCAACTTATTGAGCACTTACTGTGTACCAGGCACTAAGATTTTTATCTGAATGATCTCTCTTGCTTTTCAAAATTGGTATGAATAGCATCCCCGTTTTACAGGTGAGAAATCCAAGGTTCACAGCAAGCAAGCGGCCAAGCCAGGAAAGAAACCCAGACAGTGCCTCCAGAGTCCAGACTCAATCCTTTCAATATACTATTGATTATTAACGATAATAGATGGCCATTTCTGAAAACCAGAGACCATGTGATGTGTTAAGTCCTTTGCGAATATTGCCTCCTTTCATCCTTACAAAGCCTATGGGATACAAAGTACTGCCCAGGTTTGACTGTTGAGGAAATGAGGTTCGGAGAGTGAAGTCTGCTGTCTGAGGAAAGGCTCAGAGCCAGCACATGGACCCAGCTCTTGCCAATGCCAGGGCTCATCCTCAAGATACTTATATTGGATCACTCCTCTTTGCTGAAATGGCCAGTGTGAGGCCTCTGGGGAGCCAGCATCAGATCTTTTAAATCTGGTTCCTGCTCTGCTTTTTGTTCCTTTTGCTATCTTTCATGCCTCCAACAGAGAAAGCCAAAGAATGCTGCTATGAAAAATAATATTTTTAAAAATTTTATTTATTTTAAAAATTATTTTTATTGGAGTAGAGTTGCTTTACAAGGCTGTGTTGGTTTCTGTTGTACAATAAGGATGTATACATATTTCTGCTCTTTTTTGAATTTTCTCTCCATTTAGGTCAGCACAGAGCATTGAGTAGAGTTTCCTGTGCTAGGACCTCATAAGTTATCTATTTTGTACATATAAAGATGTCCTTTTCATTATAGGGGACTGGAATGCAAAAGTAGGAAGTCAAGAAATACCTGGAGTAACAGGAAAATTTGGTCTTGGAGTACAGAATGAAATAGGGCAAAGGCTAATAGAGTTTTGCCAAGAAAACACACTAGTCATAGCAAACACCCTCTTCCAACAACACAAGAGAAGATGGACATCACCAGATGGTTAATACCAAAATCAGATTGTTTATATTCTTTGCAGCCAAAGATGGAGAAGCTCTATACAGTCAGAAAAAAACAAGACCAGGAGCTGACTATGGCTCAGATCATGAATTCCTTATTGCCAAATTCAGACTTAAACTGGAGAATGTAGGGAAAACCACTAAACCATTCAGGAATGACCTAAATCAAATCCCTTATGATTGTACAGTGGAAGTGAGAAATAGATTTAAGGGACTAAATCTCATAGATAGAGTGCCTGATGAACTATGGACGGAGGTTCATGACATTGTACAGGAGGCAGGGATGGAGAGCATCCCCAAGAAAAAGAAATGCAAAAAGGCCAAATGGTTGTCTGAGGAGGCCTTACAAATAGCTGTGAAAAGAAGAGAAGTCAAAGGCATAGGAGAAAAGGAAAGATACAAGCATCTGAATGCAGAGTTCCAAAGAATAGCAGGAGAGAGAAGAAAGCCTTCCCCAGCGATCAATGCAAAGAAATAGAGGAAAAGAACAGAATGGGAAAGACTAGAGACCTCTTCAAGAAAATTAGAGATACCAAGGGAACATTTCATGCAAAGATGGGCTCAATAAAGGAGAGAAAAGGTCTGGACCTAACAGAAGCAGAAGATATTAAGAAGAGGTGGCAAGAATACACAGAAGAACTGTATACAAAAAAGATCTTCACGACCAAGATAATCACGATGGTGTGATCACTCACCTAGAGCCAGACATCTTGGAATGTGAACTCAAGTGGGCCTTAGGAAGCATCACTATGAACAAAGCCAGTAGAGATGATGGAATTTCAGCTGAGCTATTTCAAATCCTAAAAGATGATGCTGTGAAAGTGCTGCAGTCAATATGCCAGCAAATTTAGAAAACTCAGCAGTGGCCACAGGACTGGAAAAGGCCAGTTTTCATTCCAATCCCAAAGAAAGACAATGCCAAAAAATGCTCAAAATACCACTCAATTGCACTCATCTCACACGCTAGTAAAGTAATGCTCAAAATTCTCCGAGCCAGGCTTCAGCAATACGTGAATCGTGAACTTCCAGATGTTCAAGCTGGTTTTAGAAAAGGCAGAGGAACCAGAGTTCAAATTGTCAACATCCGTTGGATCACTGAAAAAGCAAGAGAGTTCCAGAAAAATATCTACGTCTGCTTTATTGACTATGCCAAAGCCTTTGACTGTGTGGATCACAGTAAACTATGGAGAATTTTGAAAGAGATGGGAATACCAGACCACTTGACCTGCCTCCTGAGAAACCTGTATGCAGGTCAGGAAGCAACAGAACTGGACATGGAACAACAGGCTGGTTCCAAATAGTGAAAGGAGTATGTCAAGGCTGTATATTGTCACCTTGCTTATTTAACTTATAGGCAGAGTACATCATGAGAAACGCTGGCCTGTAAGAAGCACTGGAATCAAGGCTGCCGGGAGAAATATCAATAACCTCAGATATGCAGATGACACCATCATTATGGCAGAAAGTGAAGAGGAACTAAAGAGCCTCTTGATGAAAGTGAAAGAGGAGAGTGAAAAAGTTGGCTTAAAACTCAACATTCAGAAAACTAAGATCATGGCATCTAGTCCCATCACTTCATGGCAAATGGATGGGGAAACAGTGGAAACAGTGAGAGACTTTATTTTGGGGGGCTCTAAAATCACTGCAGATGGCGACAGCAGCCATGAAATTAAATGACGTTTGCTCCTTGGAAGAAAAGCTATAACCAACCTAGATAGCATACTCAAAAGCAGACACATTACTTTACCAACAAAGGTACGTCTACTTAAAGCTATGGTTTTTCCAGTGGTCATGTATGGATGCGAGAGTTGGACTTTAAAGAAAGCTGAATGCTGAAGAACTGATGCTTTTGGACTGTGGTGTTGGAGAAGACTCTTGAGAGTCCCTTGGACTGCAAGGAGATCCAACCAGTCTATCCTAAAGGAGATCAGTCCTGAATATTCACTGGAAGGACTGCTGCTGAAGCTGAAAATCCAATACTTTGGCCACCTCATGCGAAGAATTGCCTCATTTGAAAGGACCCTGACGCTGGGAAAGATGGAAGGTGGGAGAAGAAGGGGACGAGAGAGGATGAGATGGCTGGATGGCATCACTGACTCAATGGACGTGAGTTTGAGTGAGCTCCGGGAGTTGGTGATGGACAGGGAGGCCTGGCGTGCTGCAGTCCACGGGGTCACAGAGTTGGACTCGACTGAGCGACTGAGCTGAACTGAGCTGAGTGCCCATAGAGCATATGGGTCAATCGCAGTCTTCGAATCCATCCCACCACAAGCCCCTCCCTTCCCCCTTGGCATCCATACGTTTGTCCTTTTTGTGTCTCTATTTCTGTTTGGCAAATTAGATCATATATACCATTTCTCTAGATTGCTGAAAACTATCTCGAGGCCCTTGCCCCTCCCCCACCGGTGAGTGCATTATTCTAAGTCACTCGGTTGTGTCCGACTCTTTGCGATCCCATGGAATAAAGCCTGCCAGGCTCCTCTGTCCATGGGATTTTCCAGGCAAGAGTCCTGGAGGAGGTTGCCATTTCCTACTCGAGACCTAACAAATTGTTTAGAACAAGGAAGAAAAGCTGGACACTATTAAATGTCGGAGGGAAGGAATGGGAAACGCAATTCTCACGCTCTGATGATTGACTGCAAATTGACCCAGCCTTTCTGAAGAGCAGCTTGGCAGCACCCACTGAGGCTGGAAACACATGTGATAGAAGCCCGAAATCCCACGTGTGCATGCACACTGGCGGCATGAAAAGACAAACACTACGGAAAACAGAAACAGCTTCAATGTCTATCCAGAGGGGACAGAGAGCAAGCCCAGGCGTATCACTCCACAGGCATCTATAGGCAAGTGTGGTCGATAAACAAGGGGTACCAGATCAACACCGGTGATTATCACCACCATAACGTCAAGCGAGAGACAGCAAGTTCCAGGAATCTGAACACAGACCAAACAACATTACAGGTTGCTCACGGACACACGGGGAGGAGCACAGAAGTCTTCACGATGGCCTGATGACCCAGACTCCCGTCCAGAGGTGAGAGGGAAGGCCCCACCAGGGGTCGAAGGGAATGGAGCCTGAGCTGCAATGATCTGTTCATTTTACATTTTGAGAACACTCAAAAGACCCAGGAGAACCCGCCTGCCACTGTAGGAGAGTAAGAGATGTTCCAGACCTAGGTTCACTCCCTGGGCCCGGCAGATTCCCTGGAGGAGGAAATGACAGCCCACTTCAGCATTCTTACCTGGAAAATCCCATGGACAGAGGAGCCTGGCGGGCTACAGTTCATGATGTCACACAGAGTCAGGCACGAGTAAAGCAGCTTAGCACACAAAACACGGAAGACGGCATTCGTTAATTTAGGGTGATGCTGCTGCTACTGCTGCTAAGTCGCTGCAGTCATGTCCGACTCTGCGCGACCCCACAGACAGCAGCCCACCAGGCTCCTCCATCCACGGGATTTTCCAGGCAAGAGCACTGGAGTGGGCTGCCATTGCCTTCTCCAGAGTGGTGATGGGCCCCTGGGAATTTGTTCTATGGTCTCTGCCCTCTTCTGTGTTTTAAACATTTCAAAAAAATTAAACTGAACGACAAACTGCATCCTGAAATTATCTGACCCTTTTCAGTTCATAATGAGTTGTTCTGCAGCAGGTCTGATGGCAAAAGGAGAAGGAACACCCCTCCTAAAATGAGAGAGTTTCTTGCCGACACACCCTCCTCCCCATGAGGGAGCTGGCTGTTTTCATAGTTGCCTCCAGGAGACCTTTTTTTAAAAAAAAGTCTGGACGTGGTAGGCAATATTGATTCACATATACCCAGAGACGCAGATGGGGAGGAGAGCATTCAGGGCGGATCGATACATAAATGCGTTTCTTCTATTTCTGACCTTAGATCCTATGTGCTGATGGAGGGCCTTGCCACTTATTCCTAAAAGCAGTGTTAAATATTAATTATTAGTCATATGGCTTGGCCCCCCAGGGGGCCACCCTCCCCCATCCCGGGGTTCTCTGGGGGATCCTGCAGCCCCTCCCCGACTCGGCCACCTGGCAGCTTTAGATGAGAAATCACCACGATCCTTGTTCTCTCTACCAGCATAACCGTGGACAGGACAATTACGGAAACAGAATTCATTGTGGGAACAGGCTGAGCTCGTAATATTAGTGTGGATTTTTTTTTTAAATCACTTCTTGGCCAGGAATTAAAAATAGCTCACTTGCCCCACCCTCCCCCCTTCTCCCTCTCGCCAGATTTAGAATCTGAGAAACCTTGCTAGGTCACTGCTCATTGGTATTCCTGTAGCACCTCCTATTTGCCACACGCCTGAGAATCATCCCTGTAAATACCAGTTCTCTGCAACACTTCTGCACATGAGTTTCGAGTTATTAGCTTCATTGGAAAACGAAGGAGATGGAAGCTGAGAGGTGACTCCACCGAAACTCAGGACTTTGCCTCCAAATTTGAGAGGAATTTCAGCTTCTTCTCCTTGAAGGTCCCCTTGCAACCATCCATGGTGGATGCTCTGCCACCGTAGAATTAAAGAAAATAATTCAATCAAGGCCTTGACGGTGCTCTTTTTTTCCCGTTGATGTGGAAACTGAGGCCTGGAGAGGGAGCCCAGCCGGGAGAACTCACGGCAGGTTGCCCGTCTGAGGCTCTGGCCACGCCCTCTGCAGCTGTGCGGGTTCAATAGCATCTCTCGCCCCTCCCCCGCAGCCTTCTTGTCCACCCAGGACCTGGGGCTTGACCTTATTTGGAAATAAGGTCTTTGCAGATGTAATCATTTAAGTTGGGATGCAGGCACCCTCGGTAAGAAAGTTACATTTCTGATAAGAACAAAGCAGGAAGGCCACGCGAAGACGGAGGCAGAGACTGGATGGATGAACATGCCAGGAGCCACCAGAAGCTGGAAGAGGCCGGAAGCATCTTTCCCTGGAGCCTGCAGAGGGAGCCCCAGGCGGCTGGCACCTCGGTTTCAGACTCCTGGCCTCCGGAATGCCGAGAGAGCACAGTTCTGCTAGTTTGAGGTATTTTGTTACGGGAGCCGCAGGACCCTAACTCACCTGGGGCCTGACTGTCACCATCCACGAGCACCTCTGTCTCCAGGTGGCACATGCCTTCAGCCTCTAGCATCGCACCAGTCAGGAGTCCTGATGGGAGCAAGCTGATACCTTTTGTCCCACTTAGAAAAGCATACTGATGAAGTCCAAGACTTGGGGCTAGCTGGTGTACCTGCATCCTCAGGTGCTCAGTCATGTTTGACTCTGTGACCCCATGGACTGGAGCCCACCAGGATCCTTGGCCCAGGGGATTGCCCAGGCAAGAATACTGGGGTGGGTAGCCATTCCTTTGTCCAGGGGATCTTCCCGACTCAGGGATCAAACCCAGGTCTCCTGTGTCTCTGCGCTGGCAGGCAGATTCTTTACTTGCCGAGACACCTGGGAAGCCCTGGGCTACCTGGCACTGGATCACTATTGAGAAAAATAAACATTTCTGTAAATAAATGATGCTTTCCAACCAGCGACCAGGGTTGGAACGTTTCCCCAAAATAAAAAGCAGGTTTTACTTCAATTTTTTTCTTTCTGCTTCCTTCCTTCTTCTTTCTTTTTCTCCTCCTCCACCCGCTTTCATTATATCAGAATACCAAATTGCATGGTACATGATTTGGAAATCTAAGTTGACCAGATGTGAGGCAGAGAAAACCACCTGAGCACTTCTTTCAAGTTCACACACACTTTCTGAAAAAGTATTTGCTCAAATCTGACTGATCCGAAAACAGTGAGTAACACACTCACTCCAATACTTTGGGCACACGGTGCAAAGCACTGACTCACTGGAAAAGACCCTGATACTGGCAAAGATTGAGGGCAGGAGGAGAAGGGGCAGCAGAGGACAGATGGTTGGATGGCATCACCGGCGTGATGGACATGCGTTTGAGCAAGTACCGGGAAACAGAGAAGAACAGGGAAGGCTGGCGTGCCGCGGCCCATGGAATCACAGAGTCCAGCACAGCCGAGCGATTGAAAAACAGCAGCATAATTGCAGGCAGATCTCAGAGAGATTTGGTTTGGCTCCAGGACACCACAGTAGATCGAATGTTGAAATTAAGAAAGTCACACGAACGTTTTGGCTTCCCAGAACCCAGAAAGGTGGCGTTCACACTTTCACTGTGCTCTGTTAAGTACTACCATTGTGTCTTAAAAAAAGCAAAACGCACATGCCTCAGTTAAAAAGTTCATTCTTGCTGATAAATGCACCTCACCCTCTCAGCCTTCAGCAAGTCATAGTAGTAACTCAGATATCACTGTTCACATGTCCCCATAACAAACACAGTAATAATGAAAAAGCTTGAGAGGTGGTGAGAACGATCAGAACGTGGTGCACAGACAGGAAGTGAGCAAAAGCTGCTGGGAAAATGGAGCTGGAAGCCTTGCCAGATGCAGGGCTGACACAGACCTTGACTTGGTGGAAAGTGCAGTGTCTGCAGCAAGCGATAATGGAGGCGTGCCTGTGCACCTGAGTGGAACATTCCTGAAGGCTCAGCGAGGCCTCCCAGCTCTGGGGAGCTTGCTGCCTCGAAGCCCTGAAAACTGGCCCTGACCCAATGTCCCCGGGTCCCCATCCACACCAGAGCGCCAGCGTCGCTCTGGGTTTTACGTTTGAGAAGCTCTTCCCTAACCAGTCCTTCTCAAGTTCCAGTGTCCAGAGGGGTCACCTGCAAGTGTCCAGAAACTGCCGCAGGTGCTTCTAGCAGGATCAGGGTGATGCTAGGCTGGCTGGTGGTCTCCAAACCACACTCTGGGTGGCCAGGGTCTCCATCACCTGTCACCTGTCATCTCCGGCCAATGAAGGACTTCCTGGCTGCCCGGCTCACCTCTCTAAAGTCCAAGTCACTGATACCACCTTAAGGCCGGGCAGCAAAGGACACATTGGTGGCGCTTGATAGAGTACACAAGGCTTGGGCAGAGAGAGGTCACGCATTTGATTCCCTCTGCCTCCGGGGGCTGTGGAGCTGCGTCAGTGATGCAGAGGAGAGAACGGGAAGCTCTTCGTGAAGCACGCGGAGAACCCCTCGATGTCCCTGCGGACCTTTTGATAAACACACATCTTGAACCTAATCACAGCGGCACCATGGGCTTCCCGGGGGCACTGGTGGTGAAGGACTCGCCGGCCAGCGCAGGGGACATAAGAGTTGTAAGAGACGCGGGTTGGCTGCCGGGGTCGGGAAGATCCCCTGGAGGAGGGCAAGACAACCCACCCCAGCATTCCTGCCTGGAGGGTCCCACGGACAAAGGAGCCTGGCGGGCCGCAGCCCGCGGGGTCACACAGGGCCGACACGACCGAAGCCCCTCGGCTCGCGGGCTTCAGGGGGCCGCGGCAAGAAGCACCCTGTGACCGGAGGTGACGTGAGCTGCCTCAAACCGTGCTGCGCGGCTGCCTTCGGGACCATTTGCTACGCGAACAGGCGGGCACCTTTCTTCCAGGCGACGCTCACCCTGCCGAGAGTCAGTGCCGCTGTTCTAGTCCTGTGTCTGCGCCGGCTGCCGCATCCCACCACAGCCATTCGTTCCCGGCAGCGCAGCTCCAGAGGCGAGGTGGAAACCTTCATGTTCCGGAGCTGGGGGCCACACCACGGGGAGCAACCGTAAATTCAGAAATTAAAAGAGGAAATAATCACTACAACAGGGAAGAAATATCACACCCATCTAGGTGATTGCACTTAACCGTCAAACAAAGATCTTTAAGATGATGGAGCACGGACTGCAGTGGAGGGGGGAGAAAACCAAGAAGGCAAAATGCTGCCGCGATTTATTCTGACTAATCTCTCGCCTCGAAGGGACTACTTTCCGCTTCATAAGCATCTGCCAAGAAAGTTGCTGCTAGCTGGGGAGGAAGGACTCAGGTTATGGACACT
>SJYG01000203.1:819002-846817 GCA_006410535.1 Litocranius walleri
CCTCCGCCGCTGTCTTTGGGTTGTGGAACGGCAGCCCCAGGTCACGTCCAAAGAATTGGGAAGGAGAGTCGGCGGGGGAGACAAGGGATAGAGAGGAGACAGGGAGGTGCCCACTCTGACCAGGGCCGAATAGCTCATACCTCCAAGCTCAGAGAGAAGAGCTGCTTCGAGAAGCAAAAGCATGATGGTGATTTCATGGGCCCTCTCTGCATGCTGCGGGGGGTGCTTCTGCTGTGCTTAAGCGCCCAGGAAGCAGATCTGGGGAGGATAAGCCATCTGCAGGGCCGTTCAGCCTGCGTCGGCAGACCTCCGTGTGCACCCCTACTCACCATCTCACCCCAGTTTTGGATGCGGTGGATACAGCTTTTGGAATAATTACGGAAAGACGAGGTATCCCGAGTAAATTTTAAGTCACACAGAATTTTTGCCAGGTTTTCCTTAATGCCGTGTGTAGGCCGTACAATACCCTGATGCTGAAAATGAACTTTGGGGAGGAGGGAGGGGGGACGGAAAAGAGGCGAGGGAGGAGGGAGGAGTGGCAGCCGCTGCCCTCAATATGAGCATCGGTGCAGCTGTCAGAGAAAATGCTTTCAGCTGTTCACCACCGAGGATGACGCTAGCTGTGGGCTTGTCTATATGGCCTTTGTTATGTTGAGGTATGTTCCCTCTTATGCCCACCTTCTGGGAGCTGTTTTTTTAATCATAAATTCATGTTGAATTTTATCAAAAGCTCTCTCTGCATCTACTGAGATGAGCCCAGGGTCAGTTTGTTAATCGATTTGCAGATACGGATTGATTTGCAGATTCTTGCATCCCCGGGATAAAGCCCACCCGAGCATGGTGTCTGATCCTTTAATGTACTGGATTTGGTTTGCTTGTTGTTGTTGTTTTTTTTTGAGGAGTTTTGCATTTGTGTTCATCAGTGACACTGGCCTGAAGCTCCCAAATTCAACCAAACATTTAAAGAGTTAACACCTGTCCTTCTGAAACGGTCTCCAGAAATTGCAGAGGAAGGAACACTTCTGAACTCATCTTCTGAAGGCCTACATCACTCTGATACCAAAACCAGATAAAGGTATTGTGGGAAAGGGAAATTACAGGCCAGCACTTTGAAACAATCCTCGACTCGATTCGGCGCATGACGCCTTTTGCTCACATGAAGGCAACTACATCCCAGATCCACGCTGTCCTTGAGTTCTGTTTCAGTTAAATGCCGGACACTCACAGAGCTGCTAGTTAACTTAGGAAGCCTCCTGCGGCTCCCTCCGCTCCTTGCCCACCCTGCACGCACGCATTTCCATCGGTCACCAAGGATCTCAGGCTCTGTCCAGGGCCCCTCGAACTCCCTGCAACGGCTCCAAACTGCTCCCGTCCATTGATTCAGGTGCAGAAACCGAGCCAGGCGCGGATGCCCCGCAGGCCGCCCCGACACCAGAGCAGATACAGGCGAGGCTTGTCCCAGCCCTGCTGAACCCTCTTCACCGGCTTCCTCTGCCCAGGAGGCATCACTCAAGGCGCCCTGCAGTACCCAAGAGGACCCGCGTGCCAAGGCCCTGCTGCTCCTGAGGCCCTCTTCTCTCCAAGCTCACCAGACCCTGCCTCCCAGCCTCCGCGGAGCCCTGCTCCTCCGTTGCAGGTGCTCCTGCGCTGAGACACCCTCCTCCGCACGGCCCTCACCTCTCTGACCTGCTGCTGGGTCTCCTCCAGGCTCCCAGGGCGCTGATGCAAAGGCCCAGCTGGTGTTGCAAGGGGCTCCCTGCGGGGCTGCACAGGGTGAGGTGGCCTCCTGCGACCTGTCCCTAGCTCTCCCCCGCCTCCTCCTCCGTCCACGGTGCGAGCTCCCTCACTAAAAGCCTTGCGTGCTGCAGCTGGGTCTGTCTCGGGGCGCCCTACCTGGCCGGAGGCTGAGCTCATGGGCGCAGCCAGAGGAGCTGCAGGTGTGAAGCGGGGCCAGGAGTGGGGCAGTCACCTTGGGGCCCTCGAGCCCAACAGTCTGTGTCCCGGAGCCTGCGAGCCGTCCGCGGAGGCTGCAGGTGAAACAGGAAAGCACTGGGGCACGCTCCAGCCTTCCTGCGATTGTGCCCCTCCTGCCAACAGGTTTCCCTGTCCTCACCTGCTTGTTCAGCGTACAGGTGTGAACGTGCGTGCTCCATCCTGTCCGACTCGTTGCAGCCCCGTGGACTGCAGCCCGCCAGCCGCCTCGGTCCACCGGTGTGCCCGCTCGTATGCTCTGTTCTGCCGGTTCCACACCCGGGGCCTTGGTGACCCCGCAGGGCCCGCCCCTCCCCGGGCAGCCGGGTCCTAGAGACAGTAAACAGCTCAGCCGCGAGCACACCTCCCTGTGCAAACCAGCCAACCCGGAGCCCGCCGCTCCACCCCTGCCCACGGGCTCCTAGCCTCTGGGCCACTGTCCACCTGCCCTCTCCTCCCTGGGCAGGTTCCACACGACCGGGATGGGCCCTGTGCCCCGGACCCTGCGGGGACGATCCAGACCAGCCAGTCCTCAGCTGGCCACCCTGCTCAGGCTTGATGGCTGAGCAGACATCTGGCCGTGCCCATCAGACTGGGGAACCAGTGACCCACATGGACCAGCTGTCCCAGGCAGGGCCGTGGCCCTGGGGGACGCCGCTCCTGAAGGACTCACAGCTACAGCCTGTCTGCCTACGGCATTGCCGGCAGCTGGAGAGACATGCTTCCCACTGAAGGGGGGCCGGAGGGCGTCCGTTATGACCCCATCTGCCAGGCCTCTCAGATGACTAATCGGTAAACCACCGTTATGAGAACGTTTCCTTGTTCACTTTAGTTTGCTAAACCTTATTTACATTCACTGGGTACCTTTAACATATTGTTTGTTGTCTGCTGATATCACCGGGCACTTTAATTTGCAATAAAGGCAAACAATGCCATTGGACGTGTTCACAGGCCCCCTGGAGTGGGTGTGTGAAGTGTTAAATAATTAGGTTATTGATCTTTTAAATGCCTGATATTATAAATTCTCGGTGGGTTGTTTCATGATTATTGGAGAGAGCTTTAGTAATTTGGGGGACTTTGGGGGTTTTGAACCGGGAAGGCATTATATTACACCCCTTAAAATAATGGAATATAGAATGGCAACCTACTCCAGCATTCTTGCCTGGAAAATTCCATGGATAGAGGAGCCTGGCAGGCTACAGTTCATGGGGTCCCAAGGAGTGGGACTTTCCTGCATTGGAGAAGGAAATGGCAGCCCACTCCAGTGTTCTTGCCTGGAGAATCCCAGGGATGGTGGAGCCCGATGGGCTGCCGTCTGTGGGGTCGCACAGAGTCGGACACGACTGAAGCCACTTAGCAGCAGCAGCAAGGAGAGGGACAGGACCGAATGGCTGACAACAACATGTTTCCTATTAGCGAAAATGTTGCTCTCTGACCCATTTTCAGGAGCGTCTCAGGTTGTTTTTTCACTCAGCAATCTGGCATGTAGAACTGTAACTGGTTCTTGTGAACTGTTACATGGCGTCGTCCCTGGTGACCAGAGGTTAAGATTTCACCTTCCAGTGCAGGGGTGTGGGTTTGATCCCCAGTCAGAAGCTAAAAGCCCACTTGTTCTTGGCATGTGTATATATATCATATGTATAAAAATATAATATACATATATATGGACTTCCCTGGTGGCTCAGATGGTAAAGCGTCTGCCTACAATTCGGGAGACCCGGGTTCAGTCCCTGGGTCTGGAAGATCTCCTGGAGAAGGAAATGGCACCCCACTCCAGTACTCTTGCCTGGAAAATCCTATGGATGGAGGAGCCTGGTGGGCTGCAGTCCATGGGGTCACAAAGAGTTGGACATGACTGAGCGACTTCCCTTTTACTTTCATATATATATATATAAGCAATATTATAACAAATTCAGTAAAGACTTTAAAAATGGCCCACATCAGAGAAATCCTTAAACTGCTGCATGATATTCTGTAACGTGGATGCATAAAATGTTTTCAGCTCCTCTCTGTCGATGAATATTAAGTTTGTTTCCACTTCCCCACAGTATTAATACAAACAATCCTTTGACATCCTTGGATTGCTTCCATTTTTTCTCCACTACAATGCTGTAGGAATCCTTCTTTTTCCCTGCTTCCAACCATGCTACCGCAGACACCCTGATACACACCTTTCACGCACCACTGATCTGACTCATGTAGGACAGATTCCCCAAAGTGCAAATACTTGTTCAAAGGACACGCATTTAAAAATTTCATAGCTATTTACTGTGAGGTTAATTCCCGTAGAGGCTGCAGCAATCACGCCGTTTCACAAGGTCTGTGACCACCTGACTTCCCACATTCTTGCCACCATTGGAAGCTGCTGCCCTCTGAGCCGTTTGCTAACGTAACTGATGGAGAAGGGTGTCTCAAGGCCAGTGCAGTTTGCTTTTCCTTGGCGGCTTGTGAATCCGAGCAACTTTTCCTAAGCTTGGCGGGCAGTTTGGACTCTTTCCTCTGTGAACTGTTGGACAGCTTTTCTCTAACGTCTCAGTTTCCTCATCCATAAAATGGGGGAGCAACAGTACCTACCAAGGTTTGTTGTCTTCATGCGCGTGAGGCCCCTTGCGACACAGGAAGGGCTCTTCCCCTCGCTGGTGGGCACCAGGCTGTGATGGCCTATTCACCACCGCTCTCTCCATCTGGTGGGGGCCGGGTTAGGGTGAAGGCGCCATCGAGGACTGGTGGAAGGCAGGAGCCTGCAGCACTGGGACCGAGGGTAAGAGCTAAGCCTGGAGAACTGAAATAGGCGGCGACATTGGTGGGGCGTTTCGGGGTCAAAAATGGGGCTGATCTTAAGCAGTAGCCACGGGGAACAGTGTTCATGGAGCACCAACCAAAGTCCAAGGACTTTGCCTCAACAGCATCCCAGCAAAACAGGACCAATTGTTTATCCCCATCCTGAGACTCAGAGACGCTAAGTGACCTGCCCACGGTCACACAGCATCCCAGCAAAACAGGACCGATTGTTTATCCCCATCCTGAGACTCAGAGACGCTAAGTGACCTGCCCACGGTCACACAGCATCCCAGCAAAACAGGACCGATTGTTTATCCCCATCCTGAGACTCAGAGACGCTAAGTGACCTGCCCACGGTCACACAGCATCCCAGCAAAACAGGACCGATTGTTTATCCCCATCCTGAGACTCAGAGACGCTAAGTGACCTGCCCACGGTCACACAGCATCCCAGCAAAACAGGACCGATTGTTTATCCCCATCCTGAGACTCAGAGACGCTAAGTGACCTGCCCACGGTCACACAGCATCCCAGCAAAACAGGACCGATTGTTTATCCCCATCCTGAGACTCAGAGACGCTAAGTGACCTGCCCACGGTCACACAGCATCCCAGCAAAACAGGACCGATTGTTTATCCCCATCCTGAGACTCAGAGACGCTAAGTGACCTGCCCACGGTCACACAGCATCCCAGCAAAACAGGACCGATTGTTTATCCCCATCCTGAGACTCAGAGACGCTAAGTGACCTGCCCACGGTCACACAGCATCCCAGCAAAACAGGACCGATTGTTTATCCCCATCCTGAGACTCAGAGACGCTAAGTGACCTGCCCACGGTCACACAGCATCCCAGCAAAACAGGACCGATTGTTTATCCCCATCCTGAGACTCAGAGACGCTAAGTGACCTGCCCACGGTCACACAGCATCCCAGCAAAACAGGACCGATTGTTTATCCCCATCCTGAGACTCAGAGACGCTAAGTGACCTGCCCACGGTCACACAGCATCCCAGCAAAACAGGACCGATTGTTTATCCCCATCCTGAGACTCAGAGACGCTAAGTGACCTGCCCACGGTCACACAGCATCCCAGCAAAACAGGACCGATTGTTTATCCCCATCCTGAGACTCAGAGACGCTAAGTGGCCTGCCCACGGTCACACAGCATGTGAACAGCAGAGCAGCAACATGAACCCAAGATTGTCATGAACCCCCAACCCCCGACCTTTCTGCTGTTCCAGCTTAAAAGATTGAACTGAAGCCTCTGTGCTGTTGGTGAGGGACCCTGATCACCTGAGTCCATCCATAAAGCCCACATGGTTGCCTATTCTTAATTTCTTGGCTAGGGTTTTAGGAAGAAGATGGAAAGCTCTCACAGTCATTGTGAGGCTTCTGCGTTTCTGTATCAAGCAGGCGATGCATTTGTTACCACACTAATTGGAGCAGAAATTAACCGAAATGCTGAGTTTTTAGTAGAGAGTGATTCTGCTGCAGGTGTCAGTAATTAGCGAAGAATGAGTCATTTGATGTTTGTAGACACAGCCTTCTCAACTTTCTGTTCAAAAATAAGCTTTGTGGGCATATTGTTCCACACAGCTCCTGCTAATGCGTGTGTCTATCTGATGCTGTAATTCAGCATAAATATTTTAAATAAATCAATAACGTTGTCCTCCAGTGGCAGTACACAAATGAAATTTTCAAAAATGAAGGGAGAATGAAATATTTTTTGGTGAGAAAGGCAGACACCTGCAAGACAGCCACACAGAAATTACTGTTTTCTTGCAGTCTCTTCTTTTCTCTCTCTTTTTGTTTCTTGGGGGTATAAATAATTCACTTCCAATATCCTGTCCTGAGCAGGGACTGAACAAATAAAGAGAATGCCAGTGGAGGTCTGCAGACTTTGGAAACGGCCTAAGAAACCCCACTTAGACTAGACGCTCACTGGTAAGTCCCGGATGGCATTGCTTGGCACAGCATGAGTTCTGAGATGGGAAGAGAAGGAAGGAAAACTTATAAAGACACAGAGGTGCCTTGAAAAGAGAATCTATTCCTTTATCGCACCAAGCTGGTTGGCCAGCTCTGAGATGTGAGAGCATCTGTGTGTTTCAGCAGGTGGAATTGGAGCTTGGGCAGTTTTTCCCTTATGAGCAGTAGTTGTGTACATGTGTGGGTGTGGCGTGTGTGTTTGCAGGCTTAGGGCCAGTGTTTGCATCAAATATAACCTGATTAGACACACCCCTCAACGTGGGTACTTGGGTCCACATTCTCACTCTTTTAGGGTGCCTGGCCCTTCCTACCACCTGCCTGGGTTCTAGAACATTCTCTTCTTATGGCTGCTGTGTGAACCGTGCATCTGCACGTGGGCAAACCTCGGATCGGCCAGCTGGACTGCTGCAGCCTGTGGCAAGGTGAGGGGGCCCTGTCTTTCCCTGACCCGATCAGCCATGGTGGACGGCTGTTATGCTACAGGCTGCCAAAAGTGTAGGGGGAAGTTGGTCCAGTGGAATCCCTTCACCATCCAGCATCCTTAAGGATAGCTAGCACCATGGATCCAAACACATGAATGTTTGGGATTTTCCTTAGTGAAAAGTCTGTCTCTTTGAAAACAAGTCATAGCTATCATCCAGGAGGCAATAATGCACAGTGGTTGGAATATAAGTTTTGGTTTCAGGAAGACTTGAGTGTTCCCATCTATAAAATGGGCTGGTAACAGCCCCTCTCTCCCATGGCTGTTGGGAAGATTCCGTAAGATACTGTTGGTCTGGGGCTTGGCAAAGGGATAGATCCATGACTGCTCTATGATCCCTGGGTTATTTCACTCTGAAGAGTCCTATGGACTTGATCCATCAGGGCCCATGAGAGGGCTTCCAGCAGCTACAACAGGTGAGGGGCAGGTGGACACAGAGCAGGAAGACAGCTGCTAAGAAGAAACAGAAGGAGGAAAAAAAATCATCCTGTGGTTTGAGATCGTCCTGGGCTCTGGGTGACCCTAAGCAGTCCTGAGTGGACCTAGAGATTCAGTCTGGAGAAGGCTCGAGAGGCCCTTGGAGAACAAGGAGATCCGCCCTGTCAATGCTAAAAGAAATCAACCCTGAATATTCTCTGGAAGGACTGATGCTGAGGCTCCAATAGTCTGGCCACATGATGTGAACAGCTGACTCATTGGAAAAAACCCCTGATGCTGGGAAAGAATGGGGGCAGGAGGAGAAGGGGGCGACAGAGGATGAGATGGCTGGATGGCATCACTGACGCCATGGGCATGAGTCTCAGCAAACTCCAGAAGGTGGTGAAGGTCAGGGAAGCCTGGGGTGCTGCCGTCCATGGGGTCTCGAAGAGTCGGACACGACTTAGGGACTGAAAACAACAACAAGAGCAAGGAAAGGCAAACTTCTGGTAAAGGGCCTAACGCCCCCGGCAAGAAGACTGGCATGGGTTGCTATTTCCCTCTCCAAGGAATCTTCCTGATCTAGGGACTGAACCTGGGTCTCCTGCACTGCAGGCCGATTCTTTACCATCTGGGATGGAAAGCCACAAGGAAAGCCCGGTAAAGGATCAGGCACTAAATATTTACGGCTTTGCAGGCCATAGGTCTCCGTGGCAATGACTGCCTCTCCTCTTGGAGACTGAAAGCGGCCCTAGGCCGGGAGGAAGGAGCAGCCGCCGAGCTCCAGTAACACTGCTCGCAGAATAGCAGGGACTGGGCTGGGGCTGCGGTTGGGCCCGCCCCGCTCTCCGGCCCTTTTGCGGTCCAGGGGCCCTTCCTGTGGCTGTGCGCTGCTCTTTCTGGTCTGTCCCAGTGGCACCCACTCCTTGGTGGAGACCTGGCTCTGGTCCCAACCACACTTCCCGGGCCGTGGGACTTCGGGAGAGTCGCTGGACCTTCTTGACATCCTGTTTCTCTACTGGTACGAGGTGGACCTTCGCTCCCCGCCACCCCCAGCTCCCAGTACCTCGCCTTACCCATTCCCCGCTAGGGGACAAGGTAAGCAAAGGCCTTTGAAAACTTCAAAGCGCCCGGGAATCTAAGGATGCTTTGCATCCATTTATCTCATCCAAGGTAGAAAAGTGAACCGCTGGGTATGAAAGGCTGGAGAGGACCTGGGTGATTCATCACCTCACAGAAACCCTCCCAGGTTAAATCTCTTTTTCGGAGAATTTCCTGGGGAGAAGTCGGGGCTGCGTTCCAGCTAACAAATCCATTCCTCTGCTTTGATTCTGAACCAAATTCTGGGACCGCATCAAAGCCAGCCTCCCAGGGGCCTGCCTGGGGGCCGTCTGGGCCCCTCGCCCCCCAAGCCCTCCCCCACTTCAGCTCTGCAGATGGTGCCGCCTCCCCTCCCCCAGGCAGACCCTCTGTACCCTGCTGAGTTCCCCATGGCTGAGCCCCACGGGGGTGGAAGTCTTGCTCATTAAATTGGGGAGTTGAAGCGCGTCCCCTGCCTCATTCTTTAGCCTGGAGGGGATGAGGGCATGGAGCAGAGAGGTCATGTCCGGTCCTGAATCAGTTCCCTTTGGAAAGCAGAGAGTCAGAGAGAGGTGGCGGCAACCGGTGAGCCGGTGAGCCGTGAAGACATCCCTAAACTGAACAGGAGGGTGAAACTCAGCAAGCCCCTGAGGCTAGCTCGCCCCGCTCAACCACCAGGCCCGGGGAGGTTTCTTAGGAGGTAGGCTGTGATTCTTCCTCCAAGATGAGGCTGGTCCTGGGGGAAGGGGGCTTGTTAAATGGAAGTGGCTGACCCCGATGGGACCAGCCTGTGCTGCTTCTCCTTGGCCAGGTTCTGCCGCTGGGGAAGTGATTTCATCTTTTAAACGGACGCAAGGGACCTCCCTGGTGATCCAGTGGTTAGCACTCGGCACTTCCAAGGCAGGGGACCCAGGTTTCGTCCCTGCTCAGAGAACTAAGCTCCCACAGCGGTATGGCTTGGCCAGAAATAAATAAGTAAAAATAAAAGTTAAAGAACGAATAAAAGGAAGGACGGCCTGCATCTCACCAGGGGGCCCTGCCCCACAATGTCATTAAAAGAAGAGGAATTGAGACTTTTTTAAAACTTATTTTTACTCGGAGGACAGTCGCTTGACAATCTCGTGTCGCTTTCTGCCACGTGGACCAGCCGCAGGTTTTCATGTGGCCCCTCCGCCTTGAGCCCCCCTCCCGCCTCCCGCCCCATCCCTCTTGCTGTCCCAGAGCACCAGGCTTGCGACACACAGCAGACTCCCCCGGCGGTCTGTTTCTCCCATTGTGGAGTATATGTTTCGATGCCAGACACAGACCCCAAGACCAGGCCTGCGGACACTCTTAGAGCGGCCGGTGAGAGCCGCGGCCACAATTCCGGTCTGGGAACGCTCTGGTGGCAGGGAACCTCCTTCAGGTCTAGACCAGCTTCTGGAGGTGAGACGATTAGCAGGAGGCGGTTCCGCTCACCCTGGGGGCAAAGGCATTCTCCCGAGGTGGGAGAGGACTTGGCATTAATGTTGGAGGGATGAGGGGAGCCTCCTCCAAGGGAGCGGGGCCTCTGGACGGGTTCTCTGAATTTCTCCTTCCCTTGCCAGCAGGATGCTGGGATCACCTGGGGGTCGGGTCCAACCTTCTTGGGAGCTGCCAGCTCGGGGAGGGGGGCACCAGTGGGCATCCACGAGGCTGGGCGCATCTCCACAGCCAGCTGCCTGGCTTCGCGCCTCAGATGCCGACCGCGCTGCCTTTGGCTCCCAGGCTTGGCTGTGGCTGGCGGCCTGTGGCAGCCGCTCAGGCGGGAGAGCAGCTTGGCTTAGAAATGCCCTGCGAGCCGGCCTCCTGCCACCTGGAGAGCCGGTGGGCGGGCACAGGCTCCCCAGGTCAGGTGCCAGCGCGAACAGCTCCACGCCCCACTTTCTAGAACTTTCCTGAGGCGGCTGGGGTGGCTGCTGTTATTTCTGCCCTGGCCTTTATTGTTTGAGGTCCATTTCCAGAAATACAAGACAGTTTGTGGATCACGTTCCTCATTTCACTGTTTTTTTTTTTTTTTCCCTGCGAGGCTTGCAGGATTACTTCCCTCGCGCCCATGGCAGTGGAGGCGCAGAGTCCTCACCACTGGACCACCAGGCACGTTCCCACAGAGTTAATTTTTAAAAATTACTTTTATATATTGCAATAAATCGCATGTGTGCTTCAGCAGGTCTGTTTGCCTCAAATAAAGCGCTGAGTGATTTTAGTTTGCTGTTTAGCCAGTGAGTTGCGTCCAGCTCTTTTCGACCTCACGGACTGCAGCTTGCCAGGCCTCCCTGTCCGTCACCATCTCCGCGTTTGCTCAGATTCGCCTCCACTGACTCAGTGATGCCACGATCCTCTGCCACCCGCTTCTTTTGCCTTCAGTCTTTCCCAGCATCAAGGTCTTTTCCAACGAGTTGGTTCTTTGAATTAGGTGGCCTAAGTATTAGAGCTTCAGCATCAGTCCTTCCAATGAATATTCAGGGTTGATTTCCTTTAAGAAAGGAAATTTAGTTTCTATTAGCTAATTATGGGGAAAAAAACACTGGACCCGCTGTGTGACGTCCCTAGGGTAGGCAAAGTCATGGAGACACAGAGTAGAAAACACATCCTCAGGAGAGGGTTGGGGAATTAGGATTTAATCAGCAGAGTTTCCATCTGGGAAGATGACCAAGTTCTGGAGACGATGATGGTGAAACAACAGTGTGTGTTGAGCTGCTGAGCTGTGCACTTCAAACCAGTTAAAGAGGTGACGTCTGTGTCACGAATATTGCTCCAATGCTTAGGCCGCCTGATGCGAGAACTGACTCCTTGGAAAAGACCCTGATGCTGGGAAAGATTGAAGGAGGGAGGAGAAGGGGGCGATAGAGGATGAGATGGCTGGATGGCATCACCGACTCGATGGACATGAGTTTGAGTGAACTCTGGGCGTTGGTGATGGACCTGCTGTGATTCATGGGGTCGCAAAGAGTCGGACACGACTGAGCGACTGAACTGAACCGAACTGAACTGAAGGCGTCCAGTACAGCCCCAGGCGTACTTCTCATAGAGCCCAGCAGAGGGCGGCAGCTCACACACATCGCAGGCTGGGGCAGGCAGGGCGGTGTTTCTTCATTCTCCATCAAGGGAGGGCGGGGCGGGGGGGGCGGTGTCACCGTCTCCTCCCAGAGCTGTGGGAGTGCACCCTGCAAGAAGCCCAGCTCAAAAAGCAGCTCTTCCTTTTCCAAGTGCAAAGGAGGCTCCCTTATTTCTTTCAAGCTCCTGTAATGAAGCGGGTGGTGGGGCGGAGGCTGATAGCGGGCAGAGGGTGCTTGTAGTTCTCGGGGCTGGGGAGCCCACGATCAAGGTGCCAGCAGACTCAGCGCCTGGGGAGGGCCCATCTCGCTGGGTCCTCATCTGCTGGAAGAGGTGGGAGAGCTCTCGGGGGTCCCTTCTATAAGGGCACTGACCCCATCATGGGGCTCCACCCTCATGACCTAAGCCCCTCCCCAAAGGCCCCACCTCCCAACACTGTCACGCGGGACTTGTGGGTGCTGGGGAGGGACACAGACATCCGGTCCATACAGAGGTGGAGGTCATGTCCCTGGTCCAGTCCTGGCTTTCTGGACTGTTCCTTCAGACCCATCTGGAGAGTTCTTCCCTCCTGCCCTCCTGCAACGGTACCCCACTCCAGTGCTCCTGCCTGGAAAATCCCATGGACGGAGGAGCCTGGTGGGCTGCAGTCTATGGGGTCGCACAGAGTCGGACACGCCTGAAGCGACTTGGCAGCAGCCCTCCTGCAAGGTGGTGGGCGAGGGGCGGACGTGAGTGCTGTCCAGGCTGGAGCGTCTCACAGGCCCGCTTCTCAAGCTGTGATGTGCCCGGATGAGCTGAAGAGCTGGATAAAGTGGACTCGGTGGGCATGGGTTCTGGCTGGTCCCTGGAACACCTCTCTGTTAGCAAGTCCAAGACTCTTAGGATACCACTGGCAATGGCCCCAGGGAATCATGTGGCTTGGCAGAGAAATGACACAAGCGGGCTTTCCCTCCCTGGACACTATCCCCAGGGCTGGCAGAGTGGCATGTCCAGCCTTGCCGCAGCTACCAGTCAGCGGAGGAGTCTCCCTGGCCACGGGAGCCGAGTGGCTCCTTTCATGGAGAGAGTGGAGCTGGAAACTACGGAGGATGGCGTTTAGCTGTCAGGAGTTCGGGAGCAATTAGGAGCTCGAGGCAGATCCCACTCGACTTCATTGCCTGGGGCATCAATAAAGTCCCAGGGAGCGCCCCGGGCAGTAGAAAGTTCCGGATGCACCTCACAAAAACCTTTCTGCACTTGCTTTTGTGGCATGTTCCCTTCTAACAAGGAAGAGATAATGACCCTGTCTCTGCCCAGCCCAAGAATCTAACCGGAACTTTCTTGGGCATGCACTCTGGGGTGGGGGTGGACGGCCAGGTCTCAGTTTCCGTGGGGAGGGGGAGTCCTGCGTCTGCAGCCGAGGTCTGCATGGCCCCCCCACCCCTATCCTGGCTCTCAGTCTGTCCCTCCCTGGCCAGGAAGAAATGCTGGACTAAGTGAGGGAGGTGATCCCCACAATGGAGGGCTTGTTTCCCTACCTTCCTCGCCTGCTCAGCACACTCTCTCCCTCTGCTCTTTTAAGACATCTCTGGAATTCACTGAGACCAGAGTCTGGTCACCAGCTTTATCTGTCCCAGAGCACAAATCCTGCTTCCCCAACATGCAGCTGCAAAGAGGCCTTGGTGAGACTACATATTCCACCCCCAACCCAGAGAGGAGAGGGCTTCCCAGGTGGCTCAGTGGTAAAGAATCCGCCTGCCAATGCAGGAGAAACAAGAGAGTTGGGGTCGATCCCTGGGTCGGGAAGATCCCCAGAGAAAGGAAATGGCAGCCCACTCCAGTATTCCTGCCTGGAGAGTCCCATGGGCAGAGGAGCCTGGCGGGCTACAGTCCACGGGGTCACAAAGAGTCTGGACGTGAGTGAGCACACAGGAACCAGAGAGAAGGGTTAAACTCGCCAGGCAGCGGTTGAAATCAAAGCCCGGCACACCCTCATCACCTCCTAACACAGAGGTCGGTCCACAGCTGGCCGGGCGCTCACCTGCGGCCCTGTAGCGGTGCATCCTGAACGCGGGCCTCCGTGTTCCTCCCCCACGTCTGGAACTCGACAGGATAATGGCGGTTTGGTACCAGAAGTTCCCTTAAATGTTTTGCATTCTCTCTCCTGGGTGCTGCCTCAAAGGCTTTTAGTAATTGCTGTGTTTAATGGGAACTCCTTCCCCTCTTTAAATCCCCTCCTGCCGGAAGCCTGGTGCGTCTTGGTGAGGAGCCACCTGGAGAATCCGCTTGACCTGAACGGGCAGGTCACACAGGTGGGTGCCTGGCTCTCAGAGACTGCCCCTCCGCGCCCCTCCCCAGCCTCCTCTCTCTGGTTGGCACCTGGAGCTCTGCCCTGAGCAGGATGGAGGTGTGGGGGCAGAGAAAGTTATTCTGTGGAGGGACCCACAGAATAGGACACGGAAGCCGGTGGCTGCCAGGAGAGGCTGAGGCTCTCTGCAGGCTCTGGCTGTGCTTGGCCGGCTGGCACCATCTCTGCTGGCCCCAGGATGGGGCACTGAAGCTCCTCTGGAAAGCCCCCTGACAGCGCAGCAGTCAGCCGCCTGGCGCTGTGCAGCCAGCTCCCACGCTGACCCAGCTGTGTGCCTTGCAGGCGCGTTGAGGTCTCTCCCAGGCCCGCTGGTGGGTTACCTTGTGTTTCCAACAAGGCATGCTGAGGTCCTGACCCCTGTCCCTGTGGATGTGGCCTGACCTGGGGATGGGCTCTTTGCAGAGGTAATGGAGATGGTGAGGTCACTGGGATGGGCTGGGGTCCAGAGGACTGGAGTCCCTTCATAAGCGGAGAGATTTGGACCCAGAGACACGTGAAGAGGGGAGAGGATGTGGAGATGGACGCGGGGAGACCCACTGTGAGGACTGGACCGAGGCCACCATCAACCAGGGACAGCTGGGGCTTCCTGAAGCCGGCAGAGGCGGGAGGGGCTCTCCTGCAGGCCTGGGGGTGAGCATGGCCTTTCAGACACCTGGACTTGGGCCCTCCGGCCTCCAGATATGCGAGGCCATCAGCTTTCTAAACCGCCAACTTTGGGACTCCGGGATTATCGTGGGATTGTGTGCGACCCTAGAAAAATGCTTAGCAAGCTGCCGGCCAGCAGGGAGGGCTCGAAACTGGCAGCTTCGATCCCCAGGGGACTCAGGGCCTTTTCCCCAATCTGCTGAATGTGAGCTTGACCTTGGAGCTGCACTGCTTCAGTTTTATCTCATGATGCTCTATTTTGCTGGCTGGGAGTGAGAGAAGGGCAGGGAACTTGGAGACCCTGAATGTGAATGCATGTAAAATTGAAATGCAGTTTAGATCTCTGAGCCAGGAGTCCTGGGCCTCTTGCTCTGTCTCGTTCTCATTCTGTCTCTCCCCCCTCTCTGTCTCTACCTGTCCGTCTCTCTCCACACATGCACGCGCGTGCACACACACACACACAGGCCTGCACACAGGGAGAGAACCTGGCTGCCAGCCAGAGCTCACGAGAAAAGGCGGGGCAGGACTAGGCAGGGGGACCCGACTCCTCTTGCAGCTTCTGCCTGGGCAGGAGAGATTCCTTTCAGGTTCCTTCAAGGGAACCGTCCACTCTCTTCCGTCTCTCTGCCCGTGTCCCTCCCCACTCCCTCCCCTTCCTAGCAGTCCCACCTTGCAGAGACTCCTGGCTCCTGCGCCTCTCTCGTAGCATACTAATTAAATGTTTCAAATGGTTCTTATCCATAGTTAAGTGAAGATAAAATTTTAATGATTTAATTAGCAAGCTCAAGGAAAAAAAACATAATGAAGAAAGGCGTTTGCAACTGTCCTGGGCTTTGAACGTTTTGTGTGATGCTGCATTTGAGTTGCAGGGGATTGGGGCCTCCCTGGCCCAATGCAGAGATGATCCCCCACCCCCACCCGCCTCCCGCTCGTCCCCCAGAGAAGGAGGGCTGTCCGGAGCAGGGCTGGCTCTCATTTGTGTCGAGGGACCCCAAGGGTGCTGGGCAGAGGGCGCCCTGTGAAGGAAGGCAAGCAGCTTCACTGGGCTGTTAACTTGGAGGCCATTGGAAGCGCCCGGCGCTGTTTTTCAAAGGACACTGACACCTGGGCCCTCCTGACATTTTTCCATTTTCCTTTTGGCGTGCAGCTCTTATTTTCAGTGTGGGTGGCTGATTGACTTCCAGCCATGTTAATGTTCCATGTTTGGCGAAAGAAACCTCTCGTAGCATTGGGGATGTGGTTTGAGCGGGAAAATTAATTGCCTTGTTTGAAGATTTTTGGCATTTGCTCTCTGGAGGCTCCCACATTTCAGTGTGTAATCTATTTTAAATGCAAAGAAGCTGGCAGTGAGCGCCGCCCTCGTGATATGTCTTTCTCTGGGAGGTGCTATCCTGCCCTGCCCACCCCAACATCCCCTAGGGCATCCTTTATGCCACCTTCCCACCTCCCCTGCTGCCTCCACCCATTCCCTAGAGGGCCTCGTAGTGGTCATTCAGCGGAAAATGTCAGGTCCTGAAAAGCCAGGCGATGGCTGTGGCAGAGGGAAGAGCAATGTGTGTGCTCAGCTGCTTTGAGAACTGGTTCTGGGAGCAGACCCCTGGCTGCCCACTCCTGGCACTGACCCTAAGGGTTCCCTTGAAGTGGATGATGCCTGCATGCACGGGGGCTCCCGGTCCACCCGCCCTGAAGGCCTCGTGTCCGCATCAGATGCGTGATGACGGCAGGGACCCCTTCGCTTCCTGGGATTCTCCTGCGTTTGGCCCAGGTCTTCACACACAGGAGGTTCCGCTGAAAAAGTCGCTGTGAGTACAGCCTCCCCTTTCAAAGCTCTTCTCTGGCCTCACCATTTGTGTTAATCATTTGTTTCATTTTCTGAGTTCTGATGCTTTGACATGTGCGGTCCTGCTGACTCTGAAGGACTGTCCCTCCAGGGCCGGCTAATTCCTAAAGGTAGCACTGCACTGCTTCAGTTTTATCTCATGATGCTCTATTTTGCTGGCTGGGAGTGAGAGAAGGGCAGGGAACTTGGAGACCCTGAATGTGAATGCATGTAAAATTGAAATGCAGTTTAGATCTCTGAGCCAGGAGTCCTGGGCCTCTTGCTCTGTCTCGTTCTCATTCTGTCTCTCCCCCCTCTCTGTCTCTACCTGTCCGTCTCTCTCCACACATGCACGCGCGTGCACACACACACACACAGGCCTGCACACAGGGAGAGAACCTGGCTGCCAGCCAGAGCTCACGAGAAAAGGCGGGGCAGGACTAGGCAGGGGGACCCGACTCCTCTTGCAGCTTCTGCCTGGGCAGGAGAGATTCCTTTCAGGTTCCTTCAAGGGAACCGTCCACTCTCTTCCGTCTCTCTGCCCGTGTCCCTCCCCACTCCCTCCCCTTCCTAGCAGTCCCACCTTGCAGAGACTCCTGGCTCCTGCGCCTCTCTCGTAGCATACTAATTAAATGTTTCAAATGGTTCTTATCCATAGTTAAGTGAAGATAAAATTTTAATGATTTAATTAGCAAGCTCAAGGAAAAAAAACATAATGAAGAAAGGCGTTTGCAACTGTCCTGGGCTTTGAACGTTTTGTGTGATGCTGCATTTGAGTTGCAGGGGATTGGGGCCTCCCTGGCCCAATGCAGAGATGATCCCCCACCCCCACCCGCCTCCCGCTCGTCCCCCAGAGAAGGAGGGCTGTCCGGAGCAGGGCTGGCTCTCATTTGTGTCGAGGGACCCCAAGGGTGCTGGGCAGAGGGCGCCCTGTGAAGGAAGGCAAGCAGCTTCACTGGGCTGTTAACTTGGAGGCCATTGGAAGCGCCCGGCGCTGTTTTTCAAAGGACACTGACACCTGGGCCCTCCTGACATTTTTCCATTTTCCTTTTGGCGTGCAGCTCTTATTTTCAGTGTGGGTGGCTGATTGACTTCCAGCCATGTTAATGTTCCATGTTTGGCGAAAGAAACCTCTCGTAGCATTGGGGATGTGGTTTGAGCGGGAAAATTAATTGCCTTGTTTGAAGATTTTTGGCATTTGCTCTCTGGAGGCTCCCACATTTCAGTGTGTAATCTATTTTAAATGCAAAGAAGCTGGCAGTGAGCGCCGCCCTCGTGATATGTCTTTCTCTGGGAGGTGCTATCCTGCCCTGCCCACCCCAACATCCCCTAGGGCATCCTTTATGCCACCTTCCCACCTCCCCTGCTGCCTCCACCCATTCCCTAGAGGGCCTCGTAGTGGTCATTCAGCGGAAAATGTCAGGTCCTGAAAAGCCAGGCGATGGCTGTGGCAGAGGGAAGAGCAATGTGTGTGCTCAGCTGCTTTGAGAACTGGTTCTGGGAGCAGACCCCTGGCTGCCCACTCCTGGCACTGACCCTAAGGGTTCCCTTGAAGTGGATGATGCCTGCATGCACGGGGGCTCCCGGTCCACCCGCCCTGAAGGCCTCGTGTCCGCATCAGATGCGTGATGACGGCAGGGACCCCTTCGCTTCCTGGGATTCTCCTGCGTTTGGCCCAGGTCTTCACACACAGGAGGTTCCGCTGAAAAAGTCGCTGTGAGTACAGCCTCCCCTTTCAAAGCTCTTCTCTGGCCTCACCATTTGTGTTAATCATTTGTTTCATTTTCTGAGTTCTGATGCTTTGACATGTGCGGTCCTGCTGACTCTGAAGGACTGTCCCTCCAGGGCCGGCTAATTCCTAAAGGTAGCAAAGAGTTTAGCTGTGAGCACACCTTTCCAAGGCAAACCAACAGACCCAGAGCCCACAGCCCATGCCTCCTCCACTGGCTCCCACTCTGTGGGCCACCGTCCACCCGCCCTCTTCACCCTGGGCAGGTTCCATACAACCAGGGACGGGCGCTGTGCCCCGGAGCCTGCAGGAACAATCCAGACCAGCCAGTCCTCAGCTGCCCACCCCACCTTGTCCACGCCTTCTGCAGAAACCTCAGGGAGGCCTCCGGTCCACCCTCTGTCTCCTGGCTGACCCTGGTGCTGCCAGGTGTGACGCCGCATGGCCTAAGCCTCCTGGGTATAAATATCTTCCCTTTTTCTGTCTGTGTCTTTCCACACCTGGAATCCTCCAGACTTTGTGGAACCCAGCCCTGATCATCTGTCCTGGGGTTTGCCTGAGAGCTTTGAGTATCCAGATCCTTTTTCCTCTCTCCTTCCTGGATCTGTATACAGGATGTCTAATCTGTATGGACTAATCTGTCTTTGGCTTCCCATCGGGATCAACGGATGAGGGGCCCAGTGGAGACATTTCTTTTCCTTGGGTGCAATGCAAGGAATCCAAGCTGTGTGACTTTGGGGTTCACCTGACAGATGCGGGTCTGCCTCTGAGACTCGACATTCTAAAACAGCCTTGGCAACGCCGGGGATCGTTTCAGAGGGCGTCGATCCTCTTACCTTCCCACCTGGCCCCATCGCTTTCTCTTAGAGAGGAAGACCCAAGGATGAGCGATTTCTGCCAAAAGCCTTTTCCTGTCATTAATATGTTAACAAATGCTGTCAAATAACAGTTGCAGCGGGCGGAATTTGCTGTTGGCAGAGGCTGCCTGCTGCTAGACGAGGCTGCGTCTGTTCCATGGGAGCCAGGCTGCTTCTGCCAGGAGAGCTTGGCACCGGAGGTCACCGAGCCCGCGGTGGGGCCTACCTGCCCCGTCAATGGTGACAGCATCTCATGTATGAATAATGCCTTCACAGAGCGTTTCTAAATGCCTTCCTGCAAAGAAGGAGCAGAGATTCCCCAGGGAAGGGTGAACACCTGCTCACCTTCTACGAGGCCAGGAGAGATGGTGGGGGCAGCGGGAGGGCAGAAATGGAAGACAAGTGCAGGGAGAGGAGGGGACCAGGCGGGACGAGCCAGCTCTCTGTGTAAAGGGTGCTGCAGGGCCGAGAAAGTTTCAAAGGAGATGGAAGCATCGATACAAGGGGCCCACGGGGCCTGGAAAATCGATGGTGGAGCTGAAGGGTCTCAGGGAGTCAATACTAGCATAGAGAATGCAGAAGGGCAGCTGGCGTGTGGGTGGTGAAGCTTCAGATTAGCTGAAATGCACACAGGGCTCCCCGGGTATCCTCTGTGCTCCCAGTGTAGAGGCCTGGGTTTGATCACTGGTTGAAGAACTAGATCCCACATCCACAACTAAGAACATTCCACATGCCACAACTAAGACCTGCAGCCAAATAAATAAAACAAAAATTGTTTAAAAAATAAAAATGTATGGAATGGGAAGGACCAAGTGGTTCACGGGAGGGCAATGTATCAGTTAGCTATTTTTTGCTACATGACAAAGAAAGACCCTCAAGTTCAGGGACCTAAAACTCTCATTGTTCAAGCTCTCGGGGCTGAAGGTCAGCTGAGGACTGGATGACCCAGGCTGGGCGTGGCCAGGATGGCTCGGATCCCCAGGCTTCTCATTTTCCTCCTGGTTAGGGCTAGCCAGGCCTGTCCTGCTCCTGATGCTGGCAGAAGGACAGAAGTACAGATGCAGCCTTGCAGGCAGTCTTGAGGCCCCGGCTGGGAGCTGGCTGGGAATGAAACCTCACACCCTCCTTGCTCTGTTGGGCAAATCAGGTCCCGTGGGCGAACCCAGGGGCAGAATGTGGGGCAATATTCTCTGCCCACCTTGGAGCAGGAAATGGCAACTCACTCCAGGATTCTTGTCTGGGAAATCCTATGGACAGGGAAGCCTGGCAGGCTGAAGTCCATGGAGTGGCAAAACGAACATTACTAAGCAACAGGACACAGACACACACACATCCATTACCGGGGAGCAAACTCTCGAGACTCTCCACGTAAACTATCCTGCCTCCAACTTGCATTTTCCTAGGAGTCATGGTTTCTTTTTAAGATCCTCTCTGTAATGCCTCTTTGACTTTGCAGTTGTATTCTAAGAATTGGAATGACTCAAGTCAGACGGACCTTTAATCCCGGGCCTCACACGTCCAGAAGCCAGGAGAGGAAAACACTCTCTTTGCCCAGGTCCACAATGAGTATGTGTGATCACTCACCTAGAGCCAGACATCCTGGAATGTGAAGTCAAGTGGGCCTTAGAAAGCATCACTACAAACAAAGCTAGTGGAGGTGATGGAATTCCAGTTGGGCTATTTCAAATCCTGGAAGATGATGCTGTGAAAGTGCTGCACTCAATATGCTAGCAAATTTGGAACACTCAGCAGTGGCTACAGGACAGGAAAAGGTCAGTTTTCATTCCAATCCCAAAGAAAGGCAATGCCAAAGAATGCTGAAACTACCACACAATTGCACTCATCTCACACGCTAGTAAAGTAATGCTCAAAATTCTCCAAGCCAGGCTTTAGCAGTACATGAACTATGAACTTCCAGATGTTCAAGTTGGATTTAGAAAAGGCAGAAGAACCAGAGATCAAATTGCCAACATACACTCGATCATGGAAAAAGCAAGGGAGTTCCAGAAAAACATCTACTTCTGCTTTATTGACTATGCCAAAGCCTTTGACTGTGTGGATCACAATAAACTGTGGAAAATTCTGAAAGAGATGGGAATACCAGACCACCTGACCTGCCTCTTGAGAAACCTATATGCAGGTTAGGAAGCAACAGTTAGAACTGGACATGGAACAACAGACTGGTTCCAAATAGGAAAAGGAGTACATCAAGGCTGTATATTGTCACCCTGCTTATTTAACTTATATGCAGAGTACATCATGAGAAACGCTGGGCTAGAAGAAGCACAAACTGGAATCAAGATTGCCGGGAGAAATATCAATAACCTCAGATATGCAGATGACACCACCCTTATGGCAGAAAGTGAAGAGGAACTAAAAAGCCTCTTGATGAAAGTGAAAGTAGAGAGTAAAAAAGTTGGCTTAAAGCTCAACATTCAGAAAACAAAGATCATGGCATCTGGTCCCATCACTTTATGGGAAATAGATGGGGAAACAGTGGTAACAGCATCAGACTTTATTTTTTTGGGCTCCAAAATCGCTGCAGATGGTGATTGCAGCCATGACATTAAAAGACACTTACTCCTTCGAAGGAAAGTTATGACCAAGCTAGGTAGCATATTCAAAAGCAGAGGCATTACTTTGCCGACTAAGGTCTGTCTAGTCAAGGCTATGGTTTTTCCTGTGGTCATGTATGGATGTGAGAGTTGGACTGTGAAGAAGGCTGAGCGCCAAAGAACTGATGCTTTTGAACTGCGGTGTTGGAGAAGACTCTTGAGAGTCCCTTGGAGTGCAAGGAGATCCAACCAGTCCATCCTAAAGGAGATCAGTCCTGGGTGTTCTTTGGAAGGAATGATGCTAAAGCTGAAACTCCAGTACTTTGGCCACCTCACATGAAGAGTTGACTCATTGGAAAAGACCCTGATGCTGAGAGGGATTGGAGACAGGAGGAGAAGGGGACGACAGAGGATGAGATGGCTGGATGGCATCACCGACTTGATGGACGTGAGTCTGAGTGAACTCCGGGAGTTGGTGATGGACAGGGAGGCCTGGCGTGCTGCCATTCATGGGGTCACAAAGAGTCGGATACGACTGAGCGACTGAACTGAACTGAACACTGAGTATGACACATTTGAACTAGAATCCGGGTGTGACCCCCCAACCAAAATGTAGCTTGAGTAATCCCCAGACCCTACAAGGCTCTGTTCAGTATAG
The DNA here is from genome assembly GCA_006410535.1 of Litocranius walleri. NCBI lineage: Eukaryota > Metazoa > Chordata > Mammalia > Artiodactyla > Bovidae > Litocranius > Litocranius walleri. The sequence continues at coordinate 841,404 of SJYG01000203.1, forward strand.
GGTCACGTTGGCAGAACAAGCCATCAAATAACACTAATTGCAAGTAATTCCAATATTGGATCATGTTTCTCTTAAAATATTAAAGGAAAGAAAATTGTAAGCAGTAACAGACTTCTTTTTAAAAAAGAAAAAGCTTTAAAAGTCAATAAACAACTTCCGTAATGAGAAACTCTGGCAAATCAAACTCCACACCTAGGCACATCCATCAGGCCCCGTGTGCACTTTGATTGCGTTGGGAGGAACTGTGAGCCCCGGCACTGCGCTGCGCTCTGGGACTTTTACTCTGATCACTGCAGGGAGCAGGCTCTGTGTTCAGGGGGCGACCCCGTTTCCTGAGCAGCGTTCGCAAGCTTTCACACGGTGTCCAGCCCCATGCCATTCCGGGTGGGAAACTGGCTGGGAGACGCAAGTCGATGCCTCAAGAAATGTGCACAGTATTCCCATGAGCTCCACAGAAACTGACGTGTGCTGGGAGCCGACCCCCCCTCTTTCAATACAGAGTCTTTACATATCATTAAATAGGGGTAAAGTGCTTAGGAGCCTCATCAGGAGACAGGATAATTGGACAGAGCAGATGAAGGAATTTCCCAAAGCAAATTCCCTCAGCCCGTTACATGTTTCATCGACGGACCCGGGGTTCTCTTCGTCTCTGTCAGAGCCTGGGGGACTCTCATTTTTCCTGCTTTCACTCCCCAAGTCACAGCCGTCTTCCTGGGTTGGTGAGCAGGGTCGGGGGTGGGGAGAGGATTCCCTCCACCCTCCCTCAACTCACTTTCCACTCAAAGTGGAGGTGACTGCAGGGCTGAGGACACGGGCTTATCACCAGGGCGCCGGCCCCAGAGCACATCTTCGCCCCACTGACTGAAGATGGAAAGGGGGCTGGCGGGGCTGCGGAGAGGGTGGGAGGCGCCCTCTGTGTCCCCAGTCCATCTCCAGGCGGTTCATCTTGCTGACGGACCGCGGGCCGGGGGGCCCTGTAGGCTGCCTCTGCTCCGGGCACTAAGCGCTTTCAGATCTGTTTACTTCAAACCTCAGCTGAAGGGAAGAGGGAGGCTGAAGAGGTCAAAGCTTTCCCTGGATGGGAGCGTCCTTCCCCAAGTACAGGGAAGAAGAATTCTGTCTTCCCAGCAAGCAGACGGGAGGCCAGACCCTGGCCTCCATGGACCGTTTTGCATTGCCAAAGGCAAACAAAAGTTGGGTAGTGGCATCTGAATGTCTAAGGGGCCTTTTCAAGCATGACTTTAACTCTATGTGGTTTTTACTCTGCGGAGCTTTAGAATTTAAGCTCCAGGTAAACGTGCGACTCCACTGGACCAGGCAGCTGTATTGACAAAGCCTCCCCAGGGGGTCCCAGGTTTGGGGAGATCTTAGAACATCACTCACAGCCCCCCGCTCCTCCCACCTCCCTACCCCCCACTTCACCCATGAGGGGCTTCAGGAAGCTTCTGGTAGAGGTGGCCAGAGGGCTTTAGGTGTCAGCAGCGATGAGGAAGCAGCCAGGAAGCCTTCGGTGGGAGCGGCTGGCTTGGGCTTTCCGCCCCTAATTTGACTCGATTCTGAGACAAAGCGTTGGTGGGAATGTAGGCTGGTGGAGCCACTATGGACAGAAGAGTATGGAGTTTCCTAAAAAAACTAAAGCTAGGAGCACCATACCACCCAACAACCCCACTCGACACACGCCCCGAGAGCGCCGCAGCTCCAGAAGACACGTGGGCCCCAGAGCTCATGGAATACTGTTCACAAAAGCCAGGATATGGAAGCAACCGAAACGTCCCTCGGCAGATAAATGGAAAAAGAAGACGCGGCACATATGCACAATGAAATACTCCTCAGCCACGAAAGGAAGGACGCGGCATCATCTGTGGAGACGTGGATGGGCCTAGCGCCGCCACACAGAGTGCGGTAAGTCAGAGAGAGGAAATCCAGCATCGTTATGTTAATGCATGTCTGTGGAGTCTGAGGACTGTATGTGCAAGGGCAGGGATAGAGATGCAGGACGCGTGAGCACGATGGGGGAGGGGTGACCTGGAGATTGGGGTTGGCACACACACGACCGTGTTTAAAGCAGATGGCGAGGGGGGCCTGCTGCGAGGCACAGCGAGCTCAGCGCAGGGCTCTGTGATGGCCTGGGGTGGGGTGGGAGGCTGGGGGAGGCCCAGGCGGGAGCGGGTGTTTGTAGACATACAGCCGGTTCACTGTGTTGTTCGGCAGAAACTAACCAACACTGTAAAGCAGCTGCTGGTGGTGGGTCAGTCGCTCAGGCGCGTCCCACTCTTGTGACCCCGTGGACTGCAGCCTGCCAGGCTCCTCTGTCCCCGGGATTCTCCAGGCAAGAATGCTAGAGTGGGCAGCCATTCCCTCTTCCAGGGGATCTTCCTGACCCAGGAATCGAACCTGGGTCTCCTGCATTGCGGGTGGATGATTTACTGACTGAGCTATGAGGGAAGGCCCCAAACTCCCTCTCCAAAAAAGTACCTGGGGTCCCTCAGAAGGTCAGAGTCCTAACAACCCATCATACCTCTCTTGCAGGTTGTCCTCCCAAAAGGTAAGTCCAAGTCTTCACGCCTGGCACCTGTGCTTGTGACTGTATCTGGAAATAGGGCCTTTGCAGAGGTACTCAGGGTATGAGGAGGTCGTACTGGACTGGAGTGGGCTTTAACCCATCAGCTGAGCTGGTGTTCTGAGAAGGCGAGGGAAGTCTGGACACATGACCTGCAGGAGAGAGAGGTCCTGTGAAGACAGGGGCACAGGTTGATTCACCTATAAGTCAAGGTGTGTTAGAGGCACCAGCAGCTGCCAGAAACTAGAAAAGAGACGTGGATAGATTCTCCCTGGGCCTCCAGGAGGAAGCAACTCTGCCAGCACCTTGAACCTGGACTTCTGGCCCCCAGAGCTGTGAGAGAAGGCACTGCTGTGGTTTTAAGCCACAGCTCTTGGTCATGTTTCACAGTGGGCCCCAGGAAACAGGTACGACATGCTCGGGGAGCATTGGTGGTCATGCCCTGGGGGTCGTGGCGTAGATTGCAAGCTCTTGGGAAGGCGACCTGGGGAGATTATCCAAATGCCTAAAGCCCACGCTTCCTGAGCCAGCTCTTCCTCTCATGGGAATTTATCCCACAGATGTGTTCACACAGGTCGCCAGAAGCATTTGTACAGCACATTCTTTCCAGCATGGCAGAAATTAGCCAAAAAGGGAAGGCAACCCAAGTCAATCGGAGTCTGCTTGACGAAACCATGGTGCTCTCACTCTTTAAGAAAGAAGGAACAAAAAGAAATGAACAAGAGCGAGGAAGTTAAGTGCTGATCCGGAGCAGTATCCAAATCATTATTGCTAAATGAAAAAAAAAAAAATGGAGGTGCCAAAGGAAGTATGATTTATATCCATTCTGGAATTAAAGGAATTACATACGTGCATGCGTGTATAAACACATCTCAAGGCAGAGTTACAGGCGTGTGTGGAAGCACAAACATTGGTAACAGGCTCTGCTGCTGGGGAGGAGAAATGGGTGTCAGGACAGGGTGATGCCTGACCTTTCCCTGAACCCCCTTTGTATGATGAAATCTTTCTTCGAGTAGTACCTAATTTATTTATTTGTTTTTAATATTTTTAAAGTTTTTTGTTAATGTGGGCCGCTTTTATAGTCTTTATTGAATCTGTTACAATGTTGCTTCTGTTTTTATGTTTTTATGTTTTTTGGTTTTTGGCTGCCAGGCATATGGGATCCCTGGCTCCCTGGCCAGGAGCCAAACCGACACCCCCTGCATTGGAAGGCAGTCTTAACCGCTGGGCCGCTAGGGAAGTGCCCCTAAGTTTTTTAAACTGACTTTTTTGTTTCTAAGTTCTTGCGTGCTCTGCTTGGTGATATTATTCTTGGTTCATGAGCTGATTTTCAGTTGCGCAATTTGAGGATGAATTTTGTGATTAAGTGGAAAAGAAAAAGGTCTATTTCTTGCAAGTCGCTAGCCTCAGGGGGTGGGGACGGGGATTAGGGGGCTTTACGGGACGATCCCTGGTGAGAACACCACACACGTCACCCTGCTTGTGAGCATGCTCAGTCATGTCCAGCTCTTTGCCGCCCCATGGACTCTAGCCCATCGGGTTCCTCTGTCCGTGGGTTTTTCCAGGCAAGAGCACTGGAGGCAGAAAGGAAAGTTTCCACCAGTACAAAGAGGGTTCAGGGAGAGGTCAGTCATCACCCTGTCCTGACAGCCATTCCCCCCGACTCCAGAAGCAGAGACTACTCCTGCTTGTGAGACCTCTCCTGTTTAGGCTGACGCCTCTCGTAGCTCAGCTCACATTGCAGACACAGCCTTGCGTGGGACCACTTCAAAAGCCATGACAACACACCCTGCTCTGGCTTGAACAAGGAAGCAAAAGGGCCAGAAGTGCTGGTTTCACTCCTGGGACACCCCCCCTCCATCTCCACCCCCTCTCCAGAGCTGAAGAGCATCTTTCCTGTCAAAGCTTTGCATGCCTGCATTTGTAATCTCAGCCCATGCTGGTTACTAGTGAGCAGGGGTCAGGCCCCCCAGACCGTCCCCATTTGATGGATGGGGAAACAGGCAGGGCAATCTAAGTGGCGCGTCCACGATGACGGGGTGAGGGCCTCTACCTGGGCCTCCTGACTATGCATCTCCTGACTCTCTTCCTGACTCTCCTGATGCTGAAGCTGAAGCTCCAGTACTTTGGCCACCTGATGCAAAGATCCAGGTCACTGGAAAAGACCCTGATGCTGGGAAAGATTGAGGGCAGGAGGAGAAGGCAGCGACAGAGGATGAGATGGTTGGAAGGCATCACCAGCTCAATAGTCAGGAACTTGGGGAAACTCTGGGAGATAAACTAAGGATGGGAAGCCTGGCGTGCAGCAGTCCATGGGGTCTCAAAGAGTCGGACACAACTGAGCAACTAAATGGCAACAACCTATGGCTCTGTGCCTTCTCTGCAGGGTCCAAAACTGAAACTGGAAAATCAGAGACTGATTTTTTTCCCTGCAACAATTCACTGAGTTCAAAAACTTTTTAAACGTTGCTTTAACCTGATACACAATATTCTCCACCCAGCAGCCACCATGGGGGTCAGGTCACGTGGCTACTTGGCTCTGAAACCACGTCTCCACCATGCCCCGTGGGGCCCGCGACCTGTCCCCCCAAGATGGTCCGACCTCATCTGCCCTCTCTGAGCTCGATTTGCCCCCGAGTCCACCTCTCCTGCCAGGTGGCCTCCCTTCTGCGTCCTGGCACGCACCTGTGCCCTGTGCCTGCCTCTGCGCCTGCAGCCCCTCCGGGCCTCTGGGAGCCTGAGCGGCTTGTCCCATTGGAGTGTCACTTCTTACCCAGGCCCTCCTGGCCACTGCCATTCAATTTGCAAGCCCACCCTGCGCCCCTCAGCCCCTCTCCCCTGCCCCCCTCAGCCC
>SJYG01000203.1:847988-867221 GCA_006410535.1 Litocranius walleri
CCTCTCCCCTGCCCCCCTCACCCCCTCTCCAGCCTCCTTTCTCTTCGTGGCAGCTTCCTTCTAACATCGAGTGTAATGGACTTAACTCTTCTGTGCACCTCTTCCCCGTTTATGAACAAGATTGTGTCCATTCCTAATATTTATCTTGATGCCCCAGTGCATAGTGTGACTATATCTGGAAATGAGGCCTTTAATGAGGTGACTAAGGTTAAACGGGGCTTCCCTGGTGGTTCAGACAGTAAAGAATCTGCTTGCAAAGCAGGAGACCCCAGTTTGATCTGTGGGGTGGGACGATGCCCTTGAGACGGGAATGGCTACACACTCCAATACTCTTGCCTGGAGAATCCCATGGACAGAGGAACCTGGCAGGCTACAGCCCTTGGGGGTCACAGAGGAACACTTTCATTCTCAAGGTTAAATGAGATCGTAAGAGTGGGGCCCTGATCCAATAGGAGTGGTGGCCTTATAAGAAAGGAGGAGACAGCAAATATCTCTCTTTCTGGGTGTCCAGAGGGAAGGCCACCCAGAGGACACAGTGAGAAGGGAGCCATCTGCGAGCCAGGAAGAGAGGCTTCACTAGAAACCAACCCTGAGGCACCTTGACCTTGGACTTCTGGTCTTCAGAACTGTGAGAAAGGAGCGCCTGTTGTTTAAGCCTCTCAGCCTGTGGTCTCTTGTCATGGCAGCTGGGGCTGACGATACAACCACATCACCCCATGAGAACGTCAGCTCCGTGAAGACAGGCGTGTGGGTCTGCTGTCTCTTTTGCATGAATACCTCTTGCGAGAGCACCAAATACATATTTGCTGAGGGCAGAAGGTAGTTTGTTCCTGGCTCTTCCAGGGAAAGTAGGGGTGGGTCTGGGGGCTCCTGAGTGTGTCTGGGCACCACGGGGACAGCGAGGAGCCCACACCTGGCTGGTGACGATCACTGCTTTCCCCAGTTCCTTCTGGAGCAGGGTTTGGGCTCTTGCTTGTGGCCGCGCATCTGCCGCCCTGAGCCCGCCGCTCTGGGCTCGCCGCCCTGAGCATGCCGCCCTGAGCCCGCCGTCCTGAGCCCGCCGCCCTGCCTCTCCGCTGGGGCAGCGACTGAGTCTCTGGCTGGTTCAGATTTTCTAGCTCCGCATCACCAGATGTCCAGTTACCTTTTTATTAGTGTTTCGAAGGTGAAAACGGCCAAGAGCTGCCAGTTATGGAAAAGGTGGGTGCCCCTTCCCTTGGTTCCGGCGGCCCCACCTCGGGCTCCAGGATGTGCAGATGCCTGGGGACGCCCCTCTGAGCTGGGAGCCTGCCGTACCGTGTGGCGTCGAGACAGCAGAGACAGCACAGGGCACCCCCGCCTCACCCTGGATCGCACACACCGTTTATTTCCTGTGTCTACTGCCAAAACCTGAGACACAGGCCATATGTCCACTTGTTTCCGAGACTCTAGGACTGTAGACCCCTGGGTGGTGCTCGCACACACAGGGAGGTGTAATCATCGCTAACACACGGAGCCTGTGTGCCGGGAGGCCCCGCGATCCTGCCTGACCACATCAAACAGACACGTACGGTGTTGGAGGTGTCATAATTCCAGACGCATAGCATATGTCCTTGGAGCAGACAAGGCGCTAAATTAATTCTAAAAGCTGGTTGTAAGTTTCTTGCCCAAACGCTCCCTCACTGTATAAATAGCTTTTGCGTTCCATGTTTTAGACTGGTCTCTCCGGAAGCCCAGATATGTGATTCTGGCTTTATTTTTATAGCGCTGAGCATCTTCAAAATAGCCCTATCTCCATAGAAGGAAATTTGAGGGGGAGTGATTAAATGCTAAGCAGGGGATGTTTGCTCTATCCAGCTAGGAGTCCTTGCCTCCTGCTTCAGCACTCAGCCCCTGCAGGACGCTCTTCTAAACCGTCTAAGGAGGGACTTCTTGTCCTGGTTCTTTCTGTCTCTTCTCCAGGACAGGCTGTGTCACCGGACACCTGGCGTCCGGCCCAAGTCTTGCCTCCTGCATCTCTTCTGAATTGAAGGTTTTCTCCATGTCATATTGACCCACTGGGGCTTCTTTGTGAACTTGAGGTGTGCTGGATTTGGGAGCAGAGCAAACTAGAATCCTGGCAGAAGATGCAAAAGGGAGACGGAAATGACTTCCTGGGCGTGTGTGTTTGGGGAGGGGTGGGGGGTGGTGAACGAGGAGCAAGGACCCTGGTCTCAGCCTGAGTCTTGAGCTTTGGCCCCTCCCGCCCCCACCACTCCCCTCCCTCCCCTCCCCTCCTTCCTCTCCCTCCTTCCCCTTCCTGTTCCAGGCCTTAGTTCTCCTGCTCACCTTGCCCAGGACCCCCGCTGCTCCATGTGGATGTTAGAAAAGTGTCCCTCTCTGGGTGCACTCAACTCTGCGGGTGCTCACCTGAGCAAGTGAGCAACACCCTTTGAAAAGGAAAAGTCTGTCCTGCACAGATGCAGCTTCATACATGCGTGAACACAGAGCTCAGCGAATGGAGGATAGGATGGATGTCAGCTCCACTTGCCCTCTCGGCTAGCTGCCTTTTTGCAGTGCGTGACCTGAACAACAGTCCCAGGCAGTCCAGGAAATATATTCTTTTCCCCTTAGTCTAGCACAGATATTTCCTATTTGCTCTGGAAGTCGCGCAGCGACCCCATGGACTGCAGGCTTCCAGGCGCCTCCGTCCATGGGATTTTCCAGCCAAGAGTACTGGAGTGGGGTGCCATTGCCTTCTCCTCCCTTAGTCTAGCACAGATATTTCCTATTTGCTCTGGCCTTTGTGACAGATTCTGTTCTCCAAAGTATTGTTGCCAGGGACACCTCCCACTTGACGCGACCTTGCAGTGACGGTTCTTTCCTCTAGAGCTGGAGTCCACATTCCATCCCCTTGAATCTGGAGGGTGTATGACCTTGGCAGAGGTGACACTATGTGACTTCTGAGGTGAGGTTTAAAGGGCCATAAAGCTCCCTCTTGGTCTCTCGGAGGGCTCTCTCTGGCATATGGCTGCCATACTGCAAGGAAGCCCAGCTAGCCTGTGCAGAGAGACCTCAGGGAGAACCCGGGGGAGCATTCCAGCCAGCAGGACGGGAAAGCCCCTGCCAATAGCCAGCACCTGGTGAGACCTTGAGCAGAGACGGCCCATGGATCCATGAGCATAAGGAAGCGGTTCTTTTCTGCTACCAAGTTTCAGTGTGATTTTCTTTTCTTCTCTAAACCTGTTTTTTAAGATTTATTTTCAACTGGAGAATACTTGCTTTACAACATTGTGCTGATTTCTGCAGTACATCGGCATGGATCAGTCATTACGTATACACACGTCTCCTCCCTCTTGAACCTCCCCCCCCCCACTTCCCACCCCAGTCCAGCCCCTGCATTGTCACAGACTACTGGGTGGAGCTCCCTGTGCTACAGACCTGTTAGCTGTCTGTTCTACACGTGGTAACACATATTTCAACGTGGGGTATTCTTTTTTTTTTTTAACTTACACAGCAGTGGTAATTAGACTATCTTCAAAACTCGGCTCTGCTCCTCCATCAAGAAGCCCTCCAGGATGCCTAGGCTGGGTCAGGATATTCCTTCTTCTGGGCCCCTTCCCGTTGCTCCAGGCTCTTTTTACGCTGTGCAACTCCGTGAGCCAGGCCTCACTAGCCCCACTTCACAGATGAGGAGGCTGAAGCTTGGAAGGTTAGGAGACATTGCCCAGGTCCACAGCTGCCAAATCGGCAGAGCTGAGTCTCATCCCTGGAGGGAGGAGCTGTAGAAGATATGGAAATACATAAAATAAAATTCATGAGATTGCCTGGTACCAGGTTCCCAAACCTTCTGACTTGCACCTGTGGAACTCTTGGTTAAGGACCCCAGACAGAGGTGAACAAAGCCCAGTGTACCCCCTGAATTCAGCTCCCCTCCCACAAGGTAAGATGCCCCCCAAGCTCTCAGAGACTCTGAAAGCAAACCAGACGGAGAGAAGGTGGACCCCCAGCCACGAGGCAGTCAGCCAGGAACGTGGCTCCGACACGTGGTTGAGGCGGCTGCAGCCCACAGATCTGGGGCAGCCGGCTCCACACTGAGGCCGGGGCTCTGTAGGCTCCAGCAGGTAGGGAGAAACGGGAGTGGGTGGGCGAGAGCCACGCTGTGCAGGTGGAGGCCTGGGAGCTGCAGAAAGCAGCTCTCTGCTCAGGCTTCTCTGGCTCCCACGCTGAGGAATTGGAGGCCTTGGCCTTGCCTTGGTTGGCCTCTGAGCTGCTGCCGTTTCCTCACTGGCAGGGAAATTCATGCATCTGTGAAATGGGGTCAGGCGTCAGAGGAGTAGGGGGCAGGCGAACCACCTCTCTTACAATGAAAACCTTTCTTTCCACAACACAACCCTTTTATATATTGATTTTGAACATGAGTGGCTTGCATTTTAAGGAAATAGCACAGTGCAGCAACACACTGTAAAAAATGTCTTTCAAACAGAATGTAGAACGAGAAGTTCAAGTTTCTCCTCATTTCCAGCTCTCATTTTCTCTCTACAGAGGAACTATTGTTCACCCGGCAGTCTGTTTCTTTACGGTCTTTTCTCTACGAATTTGCATATGTGCAAACACGCATATGTACATACGTGCAGATATAAGGTTTGACGTAAGTGCAGTTATGTCATTTGCCTTATTCTGTGACTGGATGTTCACTGGGCTTTCAAAACCGATTGTCTTGGGGATTTTCCCATGTTCGGGCAGTTGGTGGTGAAATGCATTCTTTCTACAGCCGCGTAGTTTTCCACAGTGTGATTGCATCATGGTTTGTTTAACCAAGTTCTTGGAAGCGGTTTGGAAGGTTTCCCATATTTTTTTCCTACTACCATTGCTCCAAACCATCAGCTTCTTTCTCCTTGCTTCTTTGTGTGTTTGTACTGGCGTTCCTACAATACAGCTTGACTTGGCATCGTGAGACTAAAGGACAGGTACCTTAAAATTTTTAGTGATGCTGAGCACAGGGACGTCTACTCAATACCCTGTAATGACCCATATGAGAAAAGAATCTAAAAAAGAGTAGATACGTGTATATGTATAACTGATGTTCTACACGTGGTAACACATATTTCAACGTGGGGTATTCTTTTTTTTTTTTAACTTACACAGCAGTGGTAATTAGACTATCTTCAAAACTCGGCTCTGCTCCTCCATCAAGAAGCCCTCCAGGATGCCTAGGCTGGGTCAGGATATTCCTTCTTCTGGGCCCCTTCCCGTTGCTCCAGGCTCTTTTTACGCTGTGCAACTCCGTGAGCCAGGCCTCACTAGCCCCACTTCACAGATGAGGAGGCTGAAGCTTGGAAGGTTAGGAGACATTGCCCAGGTCCACAGCTGCCAAATCGGCAGAGCTGAGTCTCATCCCTGGAGGGAGGAGCTGTAGAAGATATGGAAATACATAAAATAAAATTCATGAGATTGCCTGGTACCAGGTTCCCAAACCTTCTGACTTGCACCTGTGGAACTCTTGGTTAAGGACCCCAGACAGAGGTGAACAAAGCCCAGTGTACCCCCTGAATTCAGCTCCCCTCCCACAAGGTAAGATGCCCCCCAAGCTCTCAGAGACTCTGAAAGCAAACCAGACGGAGAGAAGGTGGACCCCCAGCCACGAGGCAGTCAGCCAGGAACGTGGCTCCGACACGTGGTTGAGGCGGCTGCAGCCCACAGATCTGGGGCAGCCGGCTCCACACTGAGGCCGGGGCTCTGTAGGCTCCAGCAGGTAGGGAGAAACGGGAGTGGGTGGGCGAGAGCCACGCTGTGCAGGTGGAGGCCTGGGAGCTGCAGAAAGCAGCTCTCTGCTCAGGCTTCTCTGGCTCCCACGCTGAGGAATTGGAGGCCTTGGCCTTGCCTTGGTTGGCCTCTGAGCTGCTGCCGTTTCCTCACTGGCAGGGAAATTCATGCATCTGTGAAATGGGGTCAGGCGTCAGAGGAGTAGGGGGCAGGCGAACCACCTCTCTTACAATGAAAACCTTTCTTTCCACAACACAACCCTTTTATATATTGATTTTGAACATGAGTGGCTTGCATTTTAAGGAAATAGCACAGTGCAGCAACACACTGTAAAAAATGTCTTTCAAACAGAATGTAGAACGAGAAGTTCAAGTTTCTCCTCATTTCCAGCTCTCATTTTCTCTCTACAGAGGAACTATTGTTCACCCGGCAGTCTGTTTCTTTACGGTCTTTTCTCTACGAATTTGCATATGTGCAAACACGCATATGTACATACGTGCAGATATAAGGTTTGACGTAAGTGCAGTTATGTCATTTGCCTTATTCTGTGACTGGATGTTCACTGGGCTTTCAAAACCGATTGTCTTGGGGATTTTCCCATGTTCGGGCAGTTGGTGGTGAAATGCATTCTTTCTACAGCCGCGTAGTTTTCCACAGTGTGATTGCATCATGGTTTGTTTAACCAAGTTCTTGGAAGCGGTTTGGAAGGTTTCCCATATTTTTTTCCTACTACCATTGCTCCAAACCATCAGCTTCTTTCTCCTTGCTTCTTTGTGTGTTTGTACTGGCGTTCCTACAATACAGCTTGACTTGGCATCGTGAGACTAAAGGACAGGTACCTTAAAATTTTTAGTGATGCTGAGCACAGGGACGTCTACTCAATACCCTGTAATGACCCATATGAGAAAAGAATCTAAAAAAGAGTAGATACGTGTATATGTATAACTGGTTCACTTTGCTGTACACAGGAAACACATTTTAAGTCCATTATACTCCAGTGAAAATTTTAAAAAGGGGTTTTAGTGACACTGAATTGTCTTCCGCAAATGTTTTCTAGTGGCCCCTTCCCCCGATTGCACGCGAGAGCGCATCACTACAGCCTCACTGCCTGCATCGCCGTTCAGTCGCCCAGGTGGGTCTGGCTCTTTGCTTCCCCATGGACTGCAGCGCACCAGGCTTCCCTGTCCTTCCTCATCTCCCGGAGTTTGCTCAAACGCATGTCCACGGAGTCAGCGACGCTACCCAACCATCTCATCCTCTGTCACTCTCTCCTCCTTCCCTCAGTCTGTCCCAGAATCAGGGTCATTTTCAGTGAGTCAGCTCCTCGCATCACGTGGCCAAAGTACTGGAGCTTCAGCTTTAGCATCAGTCTTTCCAACAAATATTCAGGGTTGATTTCCTTTAGGATGGACTGGTTGGATATCCTTGCAGTCCAAGGGACTCTCAAGAGTTTTCTCCAGCACCACAATTGGAAAGCATCAATTCTTCTGGGTTCAGTCTTCTTGAGGGTCCGATTCTCACATCCATACATGACTACTGGAAGAATCATAGCTTTGGCTGTATGGACCTGATGTTGCCTGTTACCAGTCTTTTTACTCTTTATCAGTCTAATGGCCACAAACTATATCAGTTATTGCAATTTGCACTTCCCAATGTAGCTACTTAGGCTGAGCATATTTTCATGTGTTAATTGGCCAATCATATCTCATCTATAAAAGTGCCTATTCCTAACTGTAGTAATTAGGGTGCTTTAGGGAGCAAGGAACAGAAAACCATGACTCAACTGGCTTGAGCGATAAGGAATTTATCTTCTTATATTAAAAGAGCTGGAGATGGGTGAATGCAAAATGGTACAGCTGCTTTGAAAAACAGTATGTCTTTCTCTCAAAAAAAAAAAATAATAAACATAGACTCATTATATGACGCAGCAACCCCACTTCTGGGTTTATACCCAGAACTGAAGCAAGGACTTAAAGAGACGTTTGTTTACCCATGCTCACAGCAGCGTTATTCACAGCGCTGGAAGGCAGAAACGACCCGCGTGTCCATTGACGAATGAATGGGATAAACACAGTGTGGTCCGTCCAAACGGTGGGAGGTTATTCAGCCTTAAAAAAGGAAGGGAATTCTCACACACGTTACAACGTGGGTGAACCCAGAAGATGTGTGAAATGAGATGAGCCTGTTGCAAAGGGACAAGTACAGTGTGATGCCACTTACACGAGGTCCCTGGAAGAGTCGGATTCATGGAGACAGAAAGCAGAAGAGGCTGTGGGTGGGGGGCAATGGAGAGTTAGTGTTTAATGAGGACAGAGCCTCAACCTGGGGAGATGAGTAAGTGCTGGAGATGAGGATGGGGAGGCTGGCGCCACACCCTGAATGTGCTCAATGCTGCCGAGCTGTGCTCTTGAAAGCAATACAGCTCATCACTATGGCACATTTTACGTTACACGCACTTTATCACAGTTAGACACAACTTTTTAAGTAAAAACAAACAAACAAATCTCCTGGGTCGGTGAACTCTGCAGCCCAGTGGTGTCAGGGAGGCCCTGGTTCCTGCCATTAGAAGTTCTGCCCTGCCAACCTCGGGAATGTTGTCATCTTTAGCCATCTCCCCTCCTGGTCTAAGACCTCTGCGGCCTCTTCTGGTCTCACAACTTCACCACGGTGACAGCAAGCAGGAAAGGGGGCTTGTCTTGGCGGCGTCTCTTTATTGAGGTTGAGGAAGCTCTTTTCCTGGAAGTCCCCTGTCCTTCTCGCTTCCTCCCCCGCCCAGGAGATGGGACAAGTGGCATCACCTGCCCTTCACCTGTCCTGTCTATGGGCGCCTGGCCATGGTGAGCCCAGATCCCAGGGCACTGGGGCTGGGCCCTGTCCCAAGCACAAATCCGCGCGGAGGTGGTGGCCTGAGCAGGCCTGCGGCGCTGGGATGGGGATGCAGGAGTGGCCACCCCAGCAGGCGACCAGCACAGCTCAAGACCATGCTCATCACCCCTGTCAGTGCTGGGTGGTTGTTGTTTGCTTTTGATTTGTAGGAGCAATTTACATATGATCAAACGTAATCTTCCTTCTGTGAGGAGTGTTAACAATGGTTTTCCTAGTCTGATGCTTTCCTTCGAGTGGACTGTATTTATGTAAGGCCAGGAGTCAGCTATTGGCACCCCACTCCAGTACTCTTGCCTGGAAAATGTTATGGGTGGAGGAGCCTAGTGGGCTGCAGTCCATGGGGTCATGAAGAGTCAGACACGACTGAGCGACTTCATTTTCACTTTTCACTTTCATGCATTGGAGAAGGAAATGGCAACCCACTCCAGTGTTCTTGCCTGGAGCATCCCAGGGACGGGGGAGCCTGGTGGGCTGCCATCTATGGGGTCACACCGAGTTGGACACGCCTGAAGCGACTCAGCAGCAGCAGCAGGAGTCAGCTATGGTTTTTCCAGTTGTCCTGTGAGGATGTGAGAGTTGTCATGTGAGGATGTCACGAATGGATGTGGACTATAAAGAAAGCTGAGTGCTATAAAGAAAGCTAAGCACTGATGCTTCTGAACTGTGGTGCTGGAGAAAACTCTTGAGAGTCCCGTGGACTGCAAGGAGATCCAACCTGTCCATCCTAAAGGAATCAGTCCTGAATATTCATTGGAAGGACTGATGCTGAAGCTGAAACTCCAATACTTTGGCTACAAGATGAGAAGTGACTCATTGGAAAAGACACTGATGCTGGGAAAGATTGAAGGCAGGAGGAGAAGGGGATGACAGAGGATAAGATGGTTAGATGGCGTCACTGACTCAGTGGACATGAATTTGAGCAGGCTCCAGGAGTTGGTGATGAGCAGGGAAGGCTGGTGTGCTGCAGTCAATGGGGTCACAAAGAGTTGGACACGACTGAGCAACTGAACTGAACTGAACTGCGGAATCAGCTGGAAGTATGCTTTTCATGCCCAAGTCTTGATTTCATTAATAACACAGATGCTTATCTCTTGCTGAAAAACTAAATTGGAAGTAGCTGAGGCCATGCAGCCCTCGTCGTTGGCTTTCAGGCTTTAGACGTTTCCAATCAGAGGCAGATGCTGAGCCAAGTCACTGGGGGCTGCAGGTGCCCTGGCACTCTCGGGGCATCTGCCGGCACAGGAGGGCAGCGAAGCGACGGGGCCGCTGCAGCCACGTGCGAGGGCAGCACTGGAGCAGAAACTGCCCTGTCAGCTGCTGTGTTTGCACCAGGGGTTTCCCTAGGAGTGGAGGACCTTTTCCTTCATCCTCAGGGTACAAATAGGAAAAGGAGTACGTCAAGGCTGTATATTGGCACCCTGCTTCTACGAGTTGGA
Source organism: Litocranius walleri (assembly GCA_006410535.1). Taxonomy (NCBI): domain Eukaryota; kingdom Metazoa; phylum Chordata; class Mammalia; order Artiodactyla; family Bovidae; genus Litocranius; species Litocranius walleri. The sequence goes on from SJYG01000203.1 coordinate 858,035, forward strand.
CACGCCTGAAGCGACTCAGCAGCAGCAGCAGGAGTCAGCTATGGTTTTTCCAGTTGTCCTGTGAGGATGTGAGAGTTGTCATGTGAGGATGTCACGAATGGATGTGGACTATAAAGAAAGCTGAGTGCTATAAAGAAAGCTAAGCACTGATGCTTCTGAACTGTGGTGCTGGAGAAAACTCTTGAGAGTCCCGTGGACTGCAAGGAGATCCAACCTGTCCATCCTAAAGGAATCAGTCCTGAATATTCATTGGAAGGACTGATGCTGAAGCTGAAACTCCAATACTTTGGCTACAAGATGAGAAGTGACTCATTGGAAAAGACACTGATGCTGGGAAAGATTGAAGGCAGGAGGAGAAGGGGATGACAGAGGATAAGATGGTTAGATGGCGTCACTGACTCAGTGGACATGAATTTGAGCAGGCTCCAGGAGTTGGTGATGAGCAGGGAAGGCTGGTGTGCTGCAGTCAATGGGGTCACAAAGAGTTGGACACGACTGAGCAACTGAACTGAACTGAACTGCGGAATCAGCTGGAAGTATGCTTTTCATGCCCAAGTCTTGATTTCATTAATAACACAGATGCTTATCTCTTGCTGAAAAACTAAATTGGAAGTAGCTGAGGCCATGCAGCCCTCGTCGTTGGCTTTCAGGCTTTAGACGTTTCCAATCAGAGGCAGATGCTGAGCCAAGTCACTGGGGGCTGCAGGTGCCCTGGCACTCTCGGGGCATCTGCCGGCACAGGAGGGCAGCGAAGCGACGGGGCCGCTGCAGCCACGTGCGAGGGCAGCACTGGAGCAGAAACTGCCCTGTCAGCTGCTGTGTTTGCACCAGGGGTTTCCCTAGGAGTGGAGGACCTTTTCCTTCATCCTCAGGGTACAAATAGGAAAAGGAGTACGTCAAGGCTGTATATTGGCACCCTGCTTCTTTAACTTCTATGCAGAGTACATCATGAGAAACACTGGCCTGTAAGAAGCACAAACTGGAATCAAGGTTGCCAGGAGAAATATCAATAACCTCAGATATGCAGATGACCCATCCGTATGGCAGAAAGTGAAGAGGAGCTAAAAAGCCTCTTGATGAAAGTGAAAGAGGAGAGCAAAAAAGTTGGCTTAAAGCTCAACATTCAGAAAACGAAGATCATGGCATCCAGTCCCATCACTTCATGGGAAATAGATGGGAAAACAGTGGAAACAGTGTCAGACTTTCTTTTTTTGGGCTCCACAATCACTGCAAATGGTGACTGCAGCCATGAAATTAAAAGATGCTTACTCCTTGGAAGGAAAGTTATGACCGACCTAGATAGCATATTCAAAAGCAGAGAGATTACTTTGCCAACAAAGGTCCGTCTAGTCAAGGCTATGATTTTTCCTGTGGTCATGTATGGATATGAGAGTTGGACTGTGAAGAAGGCTGAGCGCTGAAGAATTGATGCTTTTGAACTGTGGTGCTGGAGAAGACTCTTGAGAGTCCCTTGGACTGCAAGGAGATCCAACCAGTCCATTCTGAAGATCAACCCTGGGATTTCTTTGGAAGGAATGATGCTAAAGCTGAAACTCCAGTACTTTGGCCACCTCATGTGAAGAGTTGACTCATCGGAAAAGACTCTGATGCTGAGAGGGATTGGGGGCATGAGGAGAAGGGGACGACCAAGGATGAGATGGTTGGATGGCATCACGGACTCAATGGATGTGAGTCTGAGTGAACTCCGGGAGAAAGTGATGGACAGGGAGGCCTGGCGTGCTGTGATTCATGGGGTCGCAACTGAACTGAACTCAGGGTACAAGTGGCTGTGCTCTGCCCTGTGGGGACCTGGTGGGGAGCATGCCCTTGGCCTCTCCCTGTGTTCCTGACTTATTGACCACAAACAAACCAAGTAGATGGAGACTCTCAAAGAATGTGATTTGGAAAAACAACCCAAGTGCAACAGAGACTGCATCTCTACACAAAGCCCACATAGACGATGCCGCTGACGAGCTTAACCAGATGGCAAAGCCAACTCGATGATCACAAATGTACAGACATCTCAGGCCACAGGAGCCACGCAGGCCTGGGCCTGGCAGGACAGAGCAGAGAGCAGTGCCCACCCCTCATCCTGGTTCCTGGCCTCTGCACACTCCTGGGAGGTGGTGGGATGGACTTCGGGGGCATGGAGAACAAGGGAGATGCTTTGCTGTCTCGTTGGTCTCACTTGACTTGTTCAGAGCCGAGGGAACAAGGGATTTATTTACTGGAGATCCCCTTGCAGCCCCAGGCCCCATCACCTGATTTTTGTGGACACAGGGGCTGGAGTGGCTACAGCTCCTGTGTGTGCCGTGAGTCCTGTGCTCCAGGTACTGTTCTCCTTGCTTTGCAGGTGTAACCACCTTATGAGGTTAGAACTGACACTGACCCATTTTACAGATGGGGAAACTGAGACACAGGAGGCCACGTAACCACAAGCAATGCTGCTGCTTTTGGAAAGCAGAAGCCCCTTTGCCAAAACCCAAGTAGGGTCTTCCACATCCTGACCCATCTGTGGTTGGCAGCTCACCTCCTTGCCAACTTTCTGAATCAAGGACGTTGACGACCAAATGGGAGGATGGAGATCATGAGAGAGGGTCTGGGGGAAGAGCAGAGAAGGGGTCCTGAGATACTGAGGAGGAAAGGTCCTCTTCTGAGGCTGGGGAAGGGCGTGGGGTGGGACGCAAAGGGCAGGAGCCTCGCCCCGCCTCGTGGGGCAAAGGTGAGGCCGGGTTCTAACCAGGGGAGGGGCGGGACACACGAAACAGCATGTGACTCTGGGGTCACATGTCCTTAGGGGTCCCCTGGGGCCCCCGACCTTAGGTCACACTGCTTCCTCTCCACTGGCCCGGCAGTTCTCTAATTACAGTGTCAGTGCAGTGCCTGGAAGGAGCTGGCAATGCACCAGGCTGGGGAGAAAGCCTTCACCTGTGCCCCACCGGCTGTGCTTCCATCTGGGACACGCAGGAACCCTCAGAGGCTGTGGGCGGAGCCACGGAGCATGTGACGCCTGTGGCTTCATGCATTTTTCTGCAGAAACCGTGTGCAGCTGTCACCAGCCTCCAGAAGGCATCCTCCACGAGGTTAAAGCCATGGTTCTCTGTCAACGGCTGTCCCTCAGGTGGGCAATGGCTCTGGACCGGGACACTCAGTGATCCCGGAGCTGCAGGCTGGACCTGTGGAGGAGAAGGAGCACTGGGTCAAAGTCACCCACTCAAATCCTGTGTGATTCCAGGCTGGTTTCCTACCCCTCTGCATCCTCAGTTGTAAAAATGAGAACCTCCTTCCATGCATGAGGAGTAAATAGTTATCAGCTTTGCTGGTGGCTCAGTGGTGAAGAGCCTGCCAAGCGGGAGACGCAAGTTTGGTCTGAGTTAGGAGGATCTCCTTTAGAAGGAAATGGCAATTCGCTGCAGCGTTCTTGCCTGAAGAATCCCATGGACAGAGGAGCCTGGTGGGCTACAGTCCACGGGGCCACAGAGAGTCAGACACGACGGAGGGCCAAGCACCCGAGCTCGGGGCCTGAGCCACACGTCCGGCTGCCCTCTTGCCTCCTGCACAGTCTTTCTCTTCTTGTCAGACTCCTCCTCCATCCGGTGTTCCGCCTCCATGTGCCGGAGGGTGGGACAAGGAAGAGATGAGATCTCGCTCATTTTACCACCTCTGAGCAGCTGCAGTTAATATCTAGGGGGGAAGAAGCTGAAATCATCATCTCGTTCAGGACTGTTTCAAGGATTCTCAGTGCCTCTCCTCAGATGACCCCTCCCTAGTCATGAATATTCGAGAGCCTGATGACCGTCCAGTTGCTTAACGCAACCACTGACAGCGAACATCTGGGCCCAGAGACACCACACCCAGAGGATATTAGCAGGAGAGGGAGGTGCCGGACACGCCTCCCCCTTGGCCACATTCCTGCCTAAGCCAGCCGCCCCCAGACGGCCCCCATCTGTGCTGGCCCCCAGAGGTGAGGGCGGGTCAGCACTCGGGGCCTAGGCCCATTAATCTCACTGGCGGCCCTGATGCCCGAGCACATTTATGGCCCAGTCAGTCCTCGGCCTCATCTCTGCTTTTTTTAACTTTCAGCTTCCATATTTTCTGGTGACAAACTAGGTCACATCCACAGCAAAGGGGGCTCCACCATCATATCATGCTTCACTATTAAATAAATGCACGCTGACCTTAGGTTGCTGGTTCATTCTTAATCTGAAGGGGAGGGTCAAGACCAGAATCACAGGCGGCCGAGCCCCCCACCCCCAGATTCCTCAGTCACACCCCTCATGCCTCAGGGGCGCCGTGTGACTGCTTCCGGTTGATGGGCGGCGGCCTGAGGTGGCATGAGGCACTTCCTGGCAGGAGTAGTTAAGAGCTGGCATGAGATGTTGCCACTCTCTTTTACAGAATGTAGGGGCCACGTGGTGAAGCGGAGAGCAGTATGGGACGCTCCCTGGATGGCAGAATCACTGAATGGAAGACTTTTAAAATATAGATTGATAGAAAATTCGAGGTACAGAAAGATCAGCAGGTCAGGAGACGTCTGCTCTCAGAAAGATTGCTTGTCACTCACAGTTCCCGAGAGGAAGGGGCACGCGATGCCAGGCAGGGCTGCACGGGGAGACCCCAGGACGGCTGGAGGCGGGGTGGGGAGGGTCAGGGCAGACCAGAGGCCTCACTGAGGTTTCTGCGGAAGGAGTGGACACGGCGGCGGGGACAGCTGAGGACTGGCTGGTCTGGATCGTCCCCGAAGGCTCTGGGCCCGTCCTGGTTGTGTGGAACCTGTCCAGGGTGGAGAGGACAGGTGGACAGTGGCCCGCAGTGTGGGAGCCCCGTGGAGGAGGGTGGTGGGTGGGCTCTGGGTTGGTTGGTTTGCCTTGGAAAGGTGTGCTCATGGCTGAGTTGTTTACTGTCTCTAGGAACTAGCAAGCCTTGGGAGGGGTAGTTCCCCCCACAGATGTGACAGCATTAGACCAGAAAACAAGGGACACGGTTAATACAAAGACAGCTCACGCTGGGCTTTGTGGGAGGGAATTAACTGGGGCTATGCCACATCAGGCTAGTGCGCTGTTGTAGGAACTCAAGGAGCGGCACAGGAACTTGGTGTGGAGCTGAGTCTCACGACGTTGTGACACCTAAAATGTTGATTCACTCACTCAGTCGATCCTATATTCAACCCGTGGTCACTGCACAGCAGCCGTGTGTCAGGCCCAGGGCTGGGTCTGGACTCACAGAGGTCACACTCTAGCCCTGCCCTCAATGGAACTCTCAGTTTTAAGAGAAAGTAAGATGCATTGAAGGGTAGGGTGAAGATGGCCAGGATAGAGGCTGGGCAGACCCAGAGAGAGGATGGGTCCACAGTAATGACTCAGGGAGTGATTCCTTCTCAGGTGGAGGAATTAGGGAGGGCTTCTCAGAGGAAGCGATGTTTGAGTCAGGTCTTGATGGAATGACATAAGAGTTTCCCTGCAGAGACAGTGAGCATGGATGCTCTAGGTGGTCTAGGAAAAGCAGATAAACATACATCCAGGCTTGGCAAAGGGCTCAGTGGGGCAAAAATAACTACTTTAAAAATGGGCAAAGAAGCTGAATATTTTTCCAAAGGCCTGCAAATGGCCAAGAGGTATATGAAAAGATGCTCAACGTCTCAAATCGTTAGGGAAATGCACCTCAAAACCACAGCGAGATATCACCTCACACCTGTTAGGATGACTATTATCATGAAGACAAGAAGTGACAGGGGTTGGCAAGGATGTGGAGAAAAGGGAACCCTTGTACACCGTTGATAAGAATGCAAATTGGTGCAGTCATTATGGAAAACAGTATGAAGGTTCTTCAAAAAATTCAAAATAGAACCGTCATATGATCCAGTTCTGGGTATATTAATATTAATACACACCAAAAAGAAATGAAATTAGCATCTTGAAGAAATATCTGCACTGCTGGTTGCAGTGTTATTCACACCATAGTCAAGACACAGAAACACTCTAAGTGTCCAGATAAATGGAGAAAGAAATTACGGACTATTTAGCCTTTAATAAGAAAGAAACTGTGCCATTTGTGACAACATGGAGGAGCCCAGAGGACACCGTGTTGAGTGAAATAAGCCAGACAGACAAAGACAATTAAAGCGGGGTCTCATCTATATATGTATGTGTGTCTCAGTGGCAAAGAATTTGTCAGCAATGCAGGAGGTAAAGGAGATGTGGGTGTGATCCCTGGGTCGGGAAGATCCCCTGATGAAGGAAGTGGCAACCCACTTCAGTATTCTTGCTGGGAGAATTCCATGGACAGAGGAGCCTAGTGGACTGGAGTCCATGGGGTTGCAGAGCCGGACATGACTAAGCGCACACACACACGCGCACACACACACACACACACACACACACACACACACACACACGCACACTTTGAAAAAGTCACAGAACCTGAGGCTAGAGCAGTGGTTACATGAGAAATGGGAAAAGTTGATCAAAGGGTACAGACTCCCAGTTACAAGATGAGTAAGTTCTAAGTCTCTAATATGCAGCATGGTAAGTATAGTTAATAATATTTGAAAGTTGCTCAGAGAAAAGATTTTATGTTCTCAGCCCCTCCCTCAACACACTCAAAATGCTAACTCTGTTAGGTGATGGGTACAGTAACTTGATTGTGGTAATCACACTGCATTGCATACAATATTAAATCATTGCATTATACACTTTTTAAAAGTCACATTGTGCAACCTAAATATATATATTTCTCTGTGTGCCATTAAACCTCAAAAAGCTGGGGGGAAAAAGGAGTCCAGAGCAGCTGGAACAGGAAAAGACCAGGAGTGTGGTCCAAGACATGGCTGGAAGCCCGGGTGGGCTGACACCCGAGGTGGCTCTGAGAGGAGGGGCCGGGCTCCGGACCTCCCGCTGCAGGTCCTGGAAGCCTGGGCCATGGACAGACCGGGGTAACATGATGAGATCAGCAGGCACAGCTAACGATGAGATTAGGGTCTCAAGGCCCCCTGCAGGGGCTGCACCATCAGAGTTTGGGGACACTATTGGTAAAGAACTTGCCTGCCAACCCAGGAGACATGAGACATGGGTTGCTGCTGCTGCTGCCGCCAAGTCGCTTCAGTTGTGTCCGACTCTGTGCAACCCTATAGACGGCAGCCTACTAGGCTCCTCTGTCCCTGGGATTCTCCAGGCAAGAACACTGGAGTGGGTTGCCATTTCCTTCTCCAATGCATGGAAGTGAAAAGTGAAAGTGAAGTTGCTCAGTCTTGCCCGACTCTTAGCAACACCATGGGCTGGAGCCTATGGGGCTCCTCCATCCATGGGATTTTCCAGGCAAGAGTACTGGAGTGGGTGCCAGTGGGTTAGATTACTAAATTGGGAAGATCCCCTGGAGGAGGAAATGGCAAGCCACTCCAGTATTCTTGCCTGGAGAATCCCATGGACAGAGGAGCCTGGTGGGCTCCAGTCCTTGGGGTCCCAAAGAGTTAGACATAACTGAAGGGATATATACACGCGCATTCTCTCCTGTTAAAGTAGGAGACAAAAAAGTCACTTAACCTCCTCTCCTCTAAGACAGGGAAAGTAAACACTCTCCTCTCTTCTTGTATTTATGGCGGATATAACGAATCAATAGACATTCTTTGGATTGGAGTCCATATAGAGCCTCAGAGGCTTTCTCAACACTATTTCAGGCAAGTACTACCCACAGGTCCAGATTGGCACACATGAAAAATTATGTGTCATTTAAGAGGTTAAGCATTGTGTCCTTTTTATAGAAGTATTAGTATTTTCATTTGGAAAAATAAGAACTGTCCTAGGGATGCAGAGTTTAATCAGAGGAATAAATCTCTAATGGTAGAGTTTTAGTAAGCAGAAGTTTGGAGAAGGGAGGGGAATTCTATGTGACTGCCTCACATCAGTCCTGCCTCACCCACTCGGAACGTTGTCCTGTGTGGAGACCAAGGACCCTTTTTTTGTTTCCTCACTTTCCTGCCTCCACTGTCGGCAAAACCGGTTTGTTTCCCTGGCCCTGGTAGACTCCTCGGAGCAGACGGGAGATGTTTCCATGGCAAGCTCCTCCCGCAGCATCTCCTTTTGTGTCCCCACAAAGCCCACGATCTGCAGGCAAAGAACAGACTCTCAATAAACATTTATTGATTGAATCTAAATTGCAATTTTGTCTACGGCCCTCTGGGAAGCCGGGCGGAAAGGAAATTCTCCCCTATATGGTGCAGAGATGCACTGACTACCTAGAAACCAACCGAGGACCGCCCAGACTCCGAGATGGTGTCTGTCGGAAGCCACACGCATCGGGACTCACGAGGCCCCTCGGTCAACTCTGGGATGCACCCTCTTTCCTTGGCTCCCCCTGTGTGAGCCCCGAGAATAGTAACGGGCTTTTTCCCTGCTCGGCGTCTTATGGCCTGGCCCAACACAGAGGACACTCTCAATGACAACTTGCGACTGCATGAGACAGTTGCCAGCGCCGGGAGAGGAACCGAGGGAGGCGCTCCTGCGCAGTCCGCTAGGAGCGTGGGGCAGCGGGAAGGCAGCGGGCGCGGGAGGTCGGGCAGGGCGGACTGTGTGATGCGCTCGGTTCTGAGCTCCGTGAACTTGGCTGGTGGGCCTTATTTGGGGAGCTTGCGGTTTGGGGGCAGACGCTGGTACCCTGGAAGCGACGGGGGACCCGCGGGGGCGGGGACCCCAGGGGAAGAGCGCCAGGAGAGCGGGAGAAGCCCAGCTCTGGTTCTGGAGCGGGGAGGAAGGCGAGGGACGGGGGAGGGGAGGCGGCCGGAGAGGAAAGCGGGGCCTCCGCGAGCGCCGGCCTCCCGGGCAGCAAGGGGGGAGACGCCCACGGGGGAGGCGCCGCCTGGACGGCGCGGGTCCTCCCCTGGAGCCCCTGCAGCCTGGAAGCCGCGCCTGGCGCAGGTGAAGCTGCTCGGTTCCCACAGAGCCGCAGAACCCAAGACGTTCTCCCGCCAGCCCGCCTCTTTCCTGGCCTGGCCCCTGGCCCTGGCCCCTGGCCCTGCGTCGGAGCTTCGCGGTGCGAGTTTACGAGTTGCCGGCGCCACCGCCCGGCAGTGCGGCTGGGCCCGCGTGTGCAGCCTCTGCTCCCGCTTCTCTGCCCCCGCGAGGGCAGTCGGAGGCCCGGGTGGTCCCGAGGCCCCGGATGCTCTCGAGGCCCCCCCACCTCCCTCCACCCCCCC
>SJYG01000203.1:867910-880786 GCA_006410535.1 Litocranius walleri
GGCCCCGGATGTTCGCGAGGCCCGGGTTGTTCTCAGCGCCCAGAGGCAGGGAGTGGGTCTGGGCCCCGTTAACTCACGGGTGCGGCTGCGGGCAGAGGAGGCGCCCGGGACTCCTCCGCGTGGAGACTAGAGGCTGAGGGCGCGGGAAGCCCGCGCATCGGGGACCAGGAGGACCCGATCGTCTCCATCCTTCGTGCTGGGAGCGGCGAGCGGCTTGCTGTGTGGGGGGCCTGCGTCTCACGCCGTCCGCATGGATGGGGAGCCCACTCGGGGCGGCTCTGCCGCTGTCACCGGGAAGGCAAGCGCCTCCTCACAGCCTCGGCTGCCTGGGCCAGACGGGGCGCGGGTGAGGGGCTGCGGGGTGGCCGGGAGAGACTCGCAGAGCACACTTCCCAGTGGAGTCTGGAGAACAAACCAGAGGGAAGCAGCAGGGACCCGAGTGCGGGGCCAGGGCGCTTGTGCCCGGCCTGGTGAGAGGCTGCCTCTTGTGGCGCGGAGAGGCTGGCTCCTAGGCACTTCTGGGAATTCAGGGCCGTTTTCCTGCGACTCTCTCCAACAACCGTGAGGCTCTGGCCTTTGCAAATCAGGCTGCCGTATGTGGGGCCCAGGCAGGAGTCCAGGGGCCGCGGGAGGTGACAGAGAGCGAGCCCAACACATCCCAGGGGGTCCAGGCCACTTAGGGATGGAGACTGGGAGGTTCTGGTAGAAGGCTGGACAGGCGGGCCAAGGCCAGAGCCTGGTGATGGCTGCAGGGCTTTGTCCTGCCTGCCTGGGGAGCTGTGGAGGGTGCCAGGGTAGCCTGTTCAAAAGCTCATTTCTCCCTACCCTGGGTAAGGGACTGCAGGGAGAGTGGAGGGTCCGCAGTCAGCGGTAAGGAACTCGCCTGCACAAGAGACGTGGGTGCGACCCCTGCATGGGGAAGAGCCCCTGGAGGAGGGCATGGCAGCCCATCTAGTATTCTTGCCTGGAGAATCCCATGGACAGAGGAGCCTGGCGGGCTGTAGTCCATGCGGTCGAAGAGGTGGACACGACTGAACAACTTAGCATGCAGCATGGAGGGGCCCTGTAGCTAGCTGCCACCCACAGCGCCCGCTAGACTGTAGTCTCCAGTTCTGAGCCTGCTGTAACCTCTGACCCCGCTCCTTGTGGGTCTCACAGCAGCTCTGACAGCCTCCTGCAACCCTGGGGGCTTTTCGATTGTCTGCAAAATGGTATCCATGCGTCTTTGCACAGTGACTTCCAGGCTCTTCCCATCTGCAGAAGACTCCGTTGCCCCACGCCCAAATCCTCGGGACTTGGCTCGGCCAGTAGAATTTGTCAGAAGTAAAAGATCCGAATTCTAAATGCGGGCCCCGTGACGTTTTGTGCGCTCTTCTCTCTCGACCCCGCAGCCTTCATGTGCACTGCTGCTGCTGAGTCACTTCAGTCGTGCCCGACTCTGTGCGATCCCAGAGATGGCAGCCCACCAGGCTCCCCTGTCCCTGGGATTCTCCAGGCAAGAACACTGGAGTGGGGTGCCATTTCCTTCTCCAGTGTATGAAAGTGAAAGATGAAAGTGAAGTCGCTCAGTCGTGTCTGACTCAGTGACCCCATGGACTGCAGCCCACCAAGCTCCTCTGTCCATAGGATTTTCTAGGCAAGAGTACTGGAGTGGGGTGCCATAGTCCAGGGCTATCACCTGCTGGATAATCAAGACATCACTTCCTGTATTGGTTAGCACTCGCAGCATAACAAATCACGCTCAGTCATGTCCGACTCTCTGCGATCCCGTGGACTGTAGCCCATCAAGCGCCTCTGTCCTTGGGATTTTCCAGACAAGCATACCTGAGTGGGTAGCCATTTCCATCTCCAGAGAATTCTCCAGAGACTCTTCCCGACTCAGGGACTGAACCCAGGTCTCCTGCGCTGCAGGCAGACTCTTACCCATCTGAGCCACCAGGGAGCCCTCAGTGCTGACCCTGGGCCAGAGCGTGTTGCTAGCTGCTCAGTTGTGCCCGACTCTCTTGTGACCCCGTGCACCATAGCCCGCCAGGCTCCTCTGTCCATAGGATTCTCTGGGCAAGAACACTGGAGTGGGTGGCCATTTCCTCCTCCAGGGGATCTTCCCAACCCAGGGGTCGAACTTATATTTCCTGCGTTGGCAGGTGGATTCTTCACCACTGAATCACTTGGGAAGTGTTAACAAATCACCCCCAAACTAAGCAGCACAAAAGCACACACGTGTGTGAACTCCCGGTTCCTGTGGGTCAGGAGTCAAGGCTTGGCTTGGCTGGGTCCTCTGGCTTGCAGTCTCTTGTGTGGCTGCACCCAGGGGTCAGATGGGACCAGAGTCCTAGGATTGACCAGGGGCAGAATCCGCTGCCAGGCTCAGTTCCCTGTTACTGCAGAATTCAGTTCCTCTCGGGCTGTTGGCCGGAGACAGGCCCCAGGCTCTGGCTGCATAATTTCACCATGGGGCAGTTTCGTAGCACGGCAGATGGCTTTGTCAGAAAGAGAGAGAGACAGAGAGAATGTCATCAGGATGTCAGTCAGACTTCTGTGTCCTCATCTCAGAAATGACGTCCCTCACGTTTGCTGTCATCTCGTCTCTGGAAGTGAGTCAGGGGGCTAAGCCCACACGCACCCTTGTTCAGTTCTGCCTCTTCTGTGGCACTTCCTCAGGCCCTCCTGCATTGCAGACCTCCCCTTGTCTGACCCCACTGCCTTTGGTGGCTGGGCCACCACTGGGCATTTCTCACTTCTCTCCAGGAACAGCTGATCATGTGTTTGGCACCACCTGGTCTTGGTGGCTCCCTCCGTTGCCTGCAAGATCTTCCTTACCCACCAATCCAGTTCCCTCTTCCCATGGAAGATGCTAGAGTGCAAGATCTGGGCTTTGTTTCCAGCTCCGAGTCCCCCTGGAGAAGGCAGTGGCACCCCACTCCAGTACTCTTGCCTGGAAAATCTCATGGGCGGAGGAGCCTGGTGGGCTGCAGTCCATGGGGTGGCAAAGAGTTGGACACGACTGAGCAACTTCACTGTCGCTTTTCACTTTCACGCATTGGAGAAGGAAATGGCAACCCACTCCAGTGTTCTTGCCTGGAGAATCCCAGCGACGAGGGAGCCTGGTGGGCTGCCGCCTCTGGGGTCGCACAGAGTCGGACACGACTGAAGCGACCAGCAGCAGCAGCAGCTGTGTCCCCCTGGCTCACCCAGAATCATGTCTTCCGTTTAGCATGAACATCAGGATTGATGAATGACATAACTTTGAGTCCCCTCTGTGTGTTACACAGGTGTGACCTGCTATAAAAACTCATTTTGAGACCATAGTAAATATGCATGTGGTGGTAATAAGCAAGCAGAATACTCTTACACCCTTCAGTTACTTTCCCCCAGTGAGACCAGCCTGTGCGACCTTATTACAACATCCCAGCAGGATTGTTCCCAGTTTCACATTTGTATGTCTATATCACGTGTGTGTTCGGGTCCACGCAGTTTTATAACTATGTGTATTGTGTGACTGTTGTCAACCACAGTCTACACAGTTCCATCAAAAGGACCTCTCATGGGAATTCCCTGGCCATCCAGTGGTTAGGACCCCACGCTCTCACCTGAGAGGGCCCGGCTTCAATCCCTGGTCAGGGAACTAAGATCCCACAAGCTAAACAATAGCAGCAGTCAAAAAAAAAAGAAAAATCCCTAGTGCTGCCTTTTTATAGCCAGAGCCACCTCTCCTCCCTGCTTCCCCTGGAAGGCCCTGGCAACCACTAATCTCTTCTCACCTCTAATTTTATCATTTCAAGAGAGTTATAAAAATGGAATCATACGCTATGTAATCTCTTGGGGTTTCACTTTTGGCACTTAGTACAGTTCTCTTGAGATCTGTCCAGGTTATCATATGTATCAATAGTTTGTTCTTTTTTCTCTTTTATTACGGAGTCGTATTCCATGGTGTAGACACATTGCCATTTGTTTAATCACCCACCCTTTGAAGAGTGTTTGAGTTGTCTCCAATTTGGGGCTATTTAGAATAAGCCGCTGTGGCCATTTCTGTGTAGAGTTGGTGTGAACATGCGTTTCCGTCTCCCGGGGACGCACGCCTGGGAGGGCAGTGGCCAGGTCGGATGGCGAGCACGCGCTCCGTTTTCTGAGGGTCTGCCGCCCTCCTTTGCATGCCCACGGCTGCTCTGCATGCCCACCGCTGTGTGATTCATTCCCTCCACCTCCTCACCGGCACTTGATCTTATCTTGGGTTTTCGTTTGCGCCATCGGATAGGTATGTAGTGACAGGTCATCGTGACTTTATAATTACGTTTCCCCACTAGCTGAGGATGGTGAGCCCCTTTCCCCATCTGTGTGTCCTCTGTGGTGAAATGTCTGTTTATGCTTTTGCCCAGTTTTCTAATTGGAGTGTTTATTTGCTGTGAATTTTGTGAGATCCTTTTTATATTCTAGACGGAAGCCCTTTGTCAGATATGTGGTTTGTAAATATTTCCCCCTTGTCCGTAGCTTGTCTTTCCATCCTCTTAACAGGGTCTTTCATGGAGCAAAGTTTTTAATTTTGATGAGATCCAATTAACCAAATGTTCCTTCTATTAAATGTGCTTTCAAGAAACTCTTCGTCTAGTCCTGTATTGTCAAGGCTTTCTCCTATTTTAATTCTAAGAATTGTATGCAGCTCACCTTGGATAGCACAGGTTTGAACTGCATGGGTCCACTTACAAGCAGATTTTTTCAATAGTAAAGACTACAGGATTACACGTGCTCGGCTGGTTCAGTCCGTGGATGACAAAATCATGGATACGGAGACAACTCCTGGATGAAGGGCTGTCTTTAAGTAAGCTATCATGGATTTTCAACTGGGTGGAGGGCTGGCGCCCCAACCCTCCATTGTTGAAGGTGTGTGTGCTAAGTCACTTCAGTGGTGTCCAATTCTTTGTGACCCCATGGACTGTAGCCCACCAGGCTCTTCTGTCCGTGGGGTTTCACAGGCAACAATACTGAAATGGATTGCCATTTCCTTCTCTAGGGGATCTTCCCGACCCAGGGATAGAGCCCACGTCTCCCACATGAGCAGGAGATTTCTTTGCCACTGAGCCACCAGGGAAGCCCCTGCATTGTTTAATCATTAACTGTAAGTGTCTTTTAAGTCCACAGCCCATTTCGAGTTAGTTCTGTATAAGGTGTATAAAGTGTGAGGCTTCGATAGAGGTTCATTTCGTGGTGGTTGTTATTTACAGGCGTCCAGTTGCTCTTGGAGACAGAAATGGCAGCCCACTCCAGTATTATTGCCTGGAGAATCCTATGGACAGAGGAACCTGGCAGGCTGCAGCCCACGAGGTCACAAAAGAGTCAGACACAGCTCAGCAACTGAACAGGAGCAGAGCCGCTCTGACACTGCTTGCCGAGCGGGCTGTCCTCCTCCACGGAGCCGCTTCCCCGCTCCCTAAGGCCAGCTGGGTGTGTGCGCGAGCCTGTCTCTAGCTCCCTGGCTTCTCTGACCTGCGCGTCTGACCCTCTGGCAGCTCCACACGGTTCTGAGCACCGTAGCTGTGTATGCGCGCCTGCCTGCTCCGTCGAGCCCCACTCTCTGCGGCCCGTGGACTGTAGCCCGCCAGGCCCCTCTGTCCGTGCATTTCCCAGGCAAGAGTACTGCAGTGGGTCGCCAGTTCCTATTCCAGGGGTAACTATGTAGTAACCCTCAATATTAGAAACATTTCTCCCAGTTTAATTTTTTTCAAGAACATTTTTGCTGTTTGAAGTCTTGTGCTTTGCCCCAGAAACTTTAGAATGATCTTATCTGTAAAAAATCTTGCTGGAATTTTGATGGTACTTGTATTAACCCTATAGATTAGTTTGGGAAGAATTGACATCTTCACTATACTGACTCTTCCAACTATGAATGTGGCAGATTTCTGCGTTTATGTAGGTCTTTTTCTGCTTGTTTTCTGAGTATTTTGTAACATTCAAGATACAGATGCTGTGCATGCTTTGTTAGACTTAGACCTGAGTATTTATTTTCTTTGAAGCAACTGTCACTGTTTCCAGTTTCACTCTTCACAGTTCATTGATATTTTGTTGAAATGTGATCGATTTTTGTAGGTTGATCTTTAACCCTACAACACTGCTGAACTCTTTATTAGTTCTGCAAGTTTTTTGGTAGACTCCTTAGAATTTTCTGTATAGGCAATCAGGCCATTTGTAAATGGTGACAGTTTCATTTCTTCTCATCCAAGCTATATAACTTTTATTTCCTTTTCTTGCCTTATTGTACTGGCTAGAACTTATAGTACTATGTTGAATAAAGTGGCAACAGAAGATATCCTTGTTTTGTTTCCAATCTTAGGGAGAAAACATTTAGTGTTTTACCATTAAATACAATGTTGGCTGAAAGGTTTTGGTATATACTTCTTCAAGTTGAGGAAGTTCCTCTAGTCCTGGTCTCCAGAGAGCTTTTGTAATGAATGCATGTTGGATTTTGCCAAATGTAGTGTTGTTGTTTTTTTTGCATAAATTATTAAGATCATATGATTTTTCTTCCTTAGCTTGTCAGTATGGGATATTGGGAGAAGGAAATGGCAACCCACACCAGTGTCCTTGTCTGGAGAATCCCACGGACAGAGGAGCCTGGTGGGCTGCCGTCCATGGGGTCACAGAGAGTCGGACACAACTGAAGTGACTTAGCAGCAGCATGGGAGATTACATTCACTTTCAAATATTAACCAGACTTGCATCCTAGAATAAAATTCCACTTCGTTATAGTATAAAGTTCTTTTTTACATATTATTGAAATCAATTTGCTAAAATTTTTGTTGATGATGTTTTAATCTAAATACATGAGAGATACTGGCTTGTGTTTTTCTTTCTTTTACCTACCTTTATCTAGTTTTGGTGTCAGGGTAATATTAGCCTCATAAAATAAGCTTAAAGTGTTCCTTTCTCTTCTATTTTCTGGGAGAGATTGTATAGAATTATTAATTTTTGTGGGGATTCCACTATAGAAACACAACTTTTTGCAGTCTACTAATATTGTTGCTTTACCACTTGGGTAAAATGTAAGCTTACTTTCACTGAGGTCTCTATTACTGCCTCATTTAAGAAAAAAAACTATATCACACACATACATATAATATGTGTATATACATGTACAATTATGTATATAATTGTCTTAAGTGTCTCTTACATACATGAAAGTCACATCAGATGTTATAATTTTGCTTCAGTTATGAAATACAACTTAAGATACTCATGAGAAGTAATAGTCTGTTTTATATTTATTATCCCTATTTCTACTCATTTGAAACTTTTTTTTTTTCTTTCTGAAGTACCAAGCTTTCTTGAAACAAATGAAAAAAATAGAAATTCTCAGTAAAGAAAAAGAAGTCCTGTTTTAAAAAGCTTCTGTTTATACCACTTCTTCCACCTAATCTTTAAGGATATGTTTGCCAACAATAAATTCTCTTGGTTTGCTTTCATTTGAGAATCTCTCTCCTTTCCTTGGTTTCTGAAGGATATTTTTACCAAATATAGAACTCACAGTTGACAGCTCTTTCTATAGCACTTGAAAAATGTTGAAAAACTTTCTGCTTCCATAGTTTGAAATGAAAAATCTGCTTTCATTCAAATTGATGTCCCATGTAAGTAATGCGTTGTTTCTCAATGTTTTTTAATATTTTTTCTTTACCTTAATTTGCAGATGTGTAATTTTTATGTGTATTTCTTTACACTTATTCTGTTTGAGATTAGTCAGCCTTTTGAATCTATAGTTTATTGTCTTTCTCCAAATTTGGCGAGTTTTCAGCTATTATTTCTTTGGATACTTTTTCAGTCCCACTTTTTCTTCTTTTGGGACTCAGAAGCTATAAATATTTATCCTTTTTCACTGTCTCAAAGTCCCTGAGAATCTTTTATTTTTCAACGTATTTTATGTTTGTATTAAGACTAGGGAATTTCGTTGCTCTAATCTCAAATTTGCTGATTCTGTCCTTTGTCATCTCCACTCTTCTATTGGGCCCATCCTGTGAGGTCTGTTCCTGGTTATTGTATTTTTCAGTTTTTAAATTTCCATTTGGCTTTAAAAAAATAACTTCTGTTTCTTTACTGAGAGTTTCTATTTTATTTGTTTCAAAAGAGTTTGAAATTGCTTCTTGAGCCTCTTTAGGATGGCTGCTCTTAGAGTCTCGGCTATTCCAACTTCCCATTCATTTCTGTAGGGTGCCTGTCGACTCTCTGTTTTTTCACCCAAGTTGTGATTCTCCTTGGTTCTCGGTAAGAAGGGTGACTTCTCCGTTCTGTCTCGGTCGCTGGGAGTATTACACCATGAGGCCCTGGTCCTATTCCAGCTTTCTCTCGAGCGGGCCGTCTCCTCTTTGGGAGGCAGCAGAGGGTGGACAGGCTGTGCGGCCGGTTCCCCGCTGAGCCCCCGTGCCATCCTGGCTGAAGTGGCTGCCGCCTCTCGCCACCTCGCTGCGGCTGGGTTGGCAGCGGTTTGCTTTCCCCTTGGCTCTGCAGACACCTTTGCAGTGAAAGCGGAGAACAGCTTCTGCCGTCTTCTGTCCCTAGCCCCGCTGCTAGGCTGTCCGACACAGGGGTGGGAGAAGTGGGGACGAGAATCCCCTGCTGTGTTGCTGCGGGTACACAGCCAGAGGCAGGGACGCTTCTTGTGCTTCTTTGCTCTGTCACGTCCAGGGGTCTTCAGTTGTGAGGAGTACTGGGAGCCCTGGGCCTCTCAACTTCATCCTGAGCTGGAAGTTCAGGTGTGAGAGGACCTTCCTATTCTTTCTTTGCAAAATGGCTATTAACATAATAACACTTACTCTGCCATCTGGAACTGTTCTGAGAATTAACTAAGAGGTACGTGTATATGGAAGTACACTGGAGACTCTGATGCTAATAGAGAATTTTATTATAACGATTTGTTATTTCTGAAACTAGAGTCTGGTAAGATGTAGCTTGAGAAGAGACAGGGAAGATAGTGGAGGCCCTCCATCTATCAATTTAATGTTGGCGAAAGCAAACTTCACAGCCAGAGCTCAGCCTTCTCTTGCCTAGTTCCATTTCTTTCGAGTCTGTGGCAACCTTCTCTTGACGATCAATAACCCAGGAGAAAGCGAGAGGAAAAGTGAAGATTAGGGTCATGGCAAGGAGAGAGCAGTAAAGTAGCTTTAAAGAGCCTAATAAACCAGGATAATTGAACGCAGTAAGGTTCGTGGCTAGGACAAGGGTGGTGTCTGCAAGCACCATTTCCAGGAAAACGATCACAAAAGGGAAAAAAAGTGCCGAAACTGGCAGGGAAGGAGCAAGTCACAAAGGGGACCTGAGTGGGTAGGGACAGGCATTCAGGATGGTCACCCTTGCTTAGGGCCGTGGGACAGGGCTACCCCCTGGAGTGGTCCCAGTGTTATCAACCAGGATGATCTGGGTCTCATGGGTTCTTCCTCCCTGTTCCAGGTAGACAAAGGGTTGTGTACTTCCAGTGTTTGAGTCTCAGCTCTGCCACCTTGAGTCTGTGTGATCTACGGTAAGTTCCTTAATCCCTCTGAGCCTCAGTTTCTCGTTCCATCAGCTGAGGTTGGCAAAGGTGCCAATCCCAACAGGTTGTTTGAGGGTCAAAGGTGAGGGTGAGCATGAGCGATCCAACTTGCCCGTAGTAGAGAGCCCATTTGTAAGGTGGTCCTCTTCCGGGCTCTGGGCCCAGGAACTGTGGCCTCAGCCGAGGCTAATAGTAGAGAAGGAAATGGCAGGCCGCTCCAGCCTTCTTGCCTGGGACAGAGAAGCCTGGCAGGCGACAGTCCACGGGGCCACAAAGAGTCAGACATGACTTAGCAGCTGAGAACTCAAGCGAGGCTGAAAGACAGGAGACTGTCTCTCCAGTCATTTTTGTTCCTCCACAGTCCTGACCCACTGCCAAGAGTAACGCCCACTCCCTTCCTTCTTGGGACTGGCTTTTCTGGTGTGTGGGCATGAAGGTACAACGGGTCCACCTGAGGCTCTGGTAAGGCTGGCAGGATGCCTGCTTTCTTACCGGTTTCTCTAGAGTTTTGTGCAAACCTGGGCCGTGGAGCTGCAGATCTGTAGCCCCCTGGAGGCGCGCTTCGGCCAGCCGGCTGCCCCTGGCTTGTTTCTTAATCACCTTCCTCTCTGGAGCCAAGTCGTGCTGAGGATGATGTTCTTCCCATCACTGACTCGGCCAAGAGGCGCCTGGAGCCCTTTGGTTTGGGGGAGGATGAAGTCTTTGGAGTGTCCTGAAATTCCCACGTCACTTCTCTCAACATTAAATAAACACTTGGAGTAACTTTTGTTATTTTTACCCTTTGAGAACCAGTGTTTTGACTAATAACAGTACATGACATGTATTGAAAAGCCTGCCCACACTACGTGCCAGGCATGTTTCATCTTATTTAATCCCCCAACAGTCCTATGGAGCAGAACCCCATACTGTCCCATTTTAGAGATGGGGCACTTGGAGCTCAGAATTTAAGTCATCTGCCAACGGTTAAACAGCCAGCCGGGTGAGTCACTTCCCCAAGGGCCAGAAGCTCAAGTGCCAAGAGCCGAGGCAGCACACTTTGTCTGCTGAGATCAAACTGTAGATATTCTAGGCACCGTGGGCCAGACAGGCCCCGTGCAGCTGCTCGTGTCTGCCACTGGAATGCGAGCGCCATCACGGGCAGTCTGCAGACGACTGAGCGTGTGGCGTTCTAAAGAATCTTTATTTCGGGAAACAAGTGTTGGGCCAGGTGTCACTGTGTGCTGACCCCTCACCTGAAAAGGCCAGCGGATCAAGTCAATGAGTAAAACAGGAGCAGAACAAACGAAAAAGCAACCCACCCTGATACACACCCTGACATGTTCCAGCCCCTCTCCTCCCCAGACGAGGGGGAGACAGCGGACGCAGCACAAGTGCCTGCTCTGTGGCCGCCAGTGCGGGGAGGGGGTGGTGCCCACGAGCCCATCGGTGGGCAGTGGCCGGTGCATAGCCTCAGCCACTCGCTGACCCCCACCTGGACACAGGCTGGTTCCCAAGCGAAGGCACAGGTCTGGATTTGAGGGGAGCGTGTGTGTGTGTGTGTGAGAGAGAGAGAGAGAGAGAGAGAGAGAGAGACCTCTGTTTTCTGATATTGTAAATAAGTAAAACAAATCCCCGAATCCTGTGCAGACCCAAGTAGAAGATGCCCAACCACTGGCCGTGGTCCACCGGCTGCCAGCGTAGGACCTGTGCGCTCTGAAAGCTTCCCCAACAACACTGCATTTATTAAGTAATAATTCATCTGTTTTCCTATATATTTTATTTATCAAAGACCTCAGTAACTGTCAAGCAGAGTTTCTTATCAGCAGGAACTGACCAGTGGACAAGTGTTACCTCCCAGGCTAGATGATCAATCCGGAGGAACCAGGGAGCCCTGACATTTTAATTATCCAGAACATCCTTATCAGCGGTCGGCACTGGACACGGCACTCACCATTGTTCGCAAGCCCCTAATTGGGACTCTCTGACCTGGTCCCTCCAGGGGCCCCCTCCCCACGGCTCATCCTCACTGCTTCACTCAGGCGCTGCCTTTATATTATTCAACAGACCGCAATGCCGGCACCTTCAGAGTGAGCCGCTCTCCTCCATGTCCACGCACGGTGCAGCATCCTGAGCCTCTGAAACTAAAAAAAGGAAAAAGGGTTTCTGTTTGCTGCAGCACCAGCAAAAATATAGAGGTTTTTTTTTTTTTTTTTTTTTACATAGAACAAAGAATTACTCCAGACCGAGCAAGGCAGTGCACAGATTTCCTTTTACTGGGGCTGGTGGTCAAACTGCAGAATTTTGTAGGGGAGTCAGTGCTGTGCAAAGTTACTTTAAGTTATTCTCCATGCATCATGTAAAATAGAAAAAATATTAAAGTGACGTCCTGGGAAAGTGGAGGAATGAGCAAATAAAGCAGCTGAGGTTAGGTTTACACTTGCTTTTAAAGAAGAGTTCATTTTAGTTGCTAAGAGGCCTGTTGGCTTTCTTGAAGCCTCCTTGAGGGGCGGGGGAGGAAATACCCATCGCCACTGGCCCCACGTGTGCCCCCTCTGAAGAGGATGCCTCCTGCTGCCCTGCTCACGTGACCTCACCTGGCTGGGCAGGTGGGGCCAGACGTGGGGACTTTGCCTCATGCAGCCAACGCAGAGGGTGACAGAAGTCAATGAAGACCTGGTGGGATTCCCGGTGCAGGAAACACGCAGGGAAGCTGGCTGCTGCCCTGGGCTCCAGGCTGCAAGGCCGTGGGGCATGTGGGCGGCCTGCTCACCAAGTTCTGGCTGACGTCCTGGGGTGGCTGAGACAGGAGGAGGCAGAGAGAGGACGGAGGAGCCACGTGGAAAAGAAGGGGGTGCACCAGGAGAGGAGAGGCGAGGAGGCGCCCACCTCCCAGAGGCACCTGCAAACACAGCCCCTCTGGGGAGACCGGGCCGCGGGCGGGGTCCTCTGTGCCTTAAAGATCGAGAAAGCCGCCAGGAGCAGAGACAGGCCTCAGCCGTCTAGAAAACCATCACTCTTCGGAGACCCCACGCCGAGGTTTCCGTCTCTGTTCAATAAAAAACAGGTCTAGATTTCTTATGGCAAGACTTTATCTGGCGGGATCATTGTGAGCAGGGAGGTGGGGCAGGGGGGTCCTCACAGTTTGGGGAACACTGGCCGCAGGTCAGCATCGCGAGGTCTTTCTTTTACGGAAAAGAGTGAGTGGGGTTTCCCTGGCTGTCCAGTGGCTGAGACTCTGTGCTCCGAACGCAGGGGGGCCAGGTTTGATCCCCGGTCAGGGAACTAGATCCCGCATGCCGCAACTAAGACCCGGCACAGCCAAGTAAAAACTGTTTTCAAAGAGTCAGCAAGGCCAGGAAGGAGCCTGGGGTTGGGGGACGGGGGTC
>SJYG01000203.1:884878-934633 GCA_006410535.1 Litocranius walleri
GTGTGTGTGTGTGTGTGTGTGTGTGCGCGCATTCACGTGTGTGTGTGTGCGTGCCTGCGCGTGTGCGGCGGTGTGGGCTGATCCGAGGCCCTGCATTCGTACTGCGTTTCCTTCGAGCACAGCATTGTGGCAGCTTTGGCCTCTGGCCCGACCTCTTGGGAGAAAGTGAACACATAAAGACCTGGTAGGTCCCAGCATTCCTGCCCTCACCCTGCCCTGCCCCCCTGCCCCCAGCACACATCTGACCTCTTTTGATGTGTCCCAAGTTCTCCTGCACCCTGGAAAGAAAACCAGTTTAAGAACTAAGGGTTGTGACACTGCCCTATTTCCCCTCTTATTTAAAAAAAAAAAAGGTGAGAAACCTTCCCTTCTCGCATTCCTGCACCGTCTCCTCTTTCTGTCCCTCAATTTCTTAGGAATGAAATCACCCAAGATATAAATAAAATGTTCTAAATAAAGCTCTGCTCTACTGCGGCATAAGACGTATCTGTGGATGTATGTGACTGTCAGCCAAAATACATTAACCTCCAATGGAAGTCATTTTCATGTAATTAATTATTCCTGTATCAGCTGAGACAGGTGCGGCCACTGGTGTGCTTCGCCCGGACTTCTCAATGAACTTTTTGAGACGGCTCCGCTTAAACACGCCGAGTGACTGGTAATGGCATCTATGGCTTTTCTTCTGACACTGTTTCTTGACTTGGAGCCTTCATTTCTCAATTACTGTAAACGGAAAACAAAAGAAGTGACATCAGAGGCATTTTTGAAGTACAGGATGTGCTAATTAAGCAGCAGGAACACAGTATCCTCTGTCAGCTGATGTTTGCCTTCTCCAGCTTAAGAAAGGGGTTTAAGCTGTTTGGGGCTTTACAACAAAACAACTTGTGATGTGGTTAAGTCTGTTATTAACACAAGTTCTCTCTGTGTCTTGGCAGTCAAAGCCCTGGCATAGTAAGATATCCGGATAAGCTGGGGAAATGGGTGAAGATGGCCAGGTGACTGCGACTCAGAGAATGAAAGTGTCCAAATAAGGACGAGTAGGGAGTAGGTGTCTCCAGCGGATCGCCTGAGGACTCTTTTCTAAGCCTTTTTCTGAAGTTATTCAAGGCTGATCAAAGAGGGGCCTGTCACGAAGCAGGGCAGAATCAGACTCATCGACAGGCCAGAATGACGGGCCTATTTAACAAGTTGCTGTTTTCCAAAATAAAATTCTGTCCTAAGGATAAGAATAATAAAAGCAGCTCCAGGGTGTACAAAGATTAACAGCCACCTTAAGATTTTAACCTTTCTGAGTCATTGGTTTAAGTGTGTTTCCTGTTTACAAGCAACATGTGAGTCTATTTTAAATCCAACTTGATATTTAATATGTGAGTTTAGCCCAATCGCATTTATTGTGATTGCTGATATGTCAGGATTTACTTCTGTTGTCTGATTTTGTATTTTTTTCCCTGTTTGCCGTGTTCCTGCCCCTTCCTTTCTCCTGTGTACTGATGAGCTGTCTTTATTTTCGTTTGTTTCTTTCACTGTGAGGACAGCTTATGTTTCTGTTCTTCCTTTGTTACTCACAAAATCTTAAACATAGATACTTTTCTCAAAAGCCTAAAGGTATACAGCGTCTCAGAGAAGGCAATGGCACCCCACTCCAGTGTTCTTGCCTGGAGAATCCTGGGGACGGGGGAGCCTGGTGGGCTGCAGTCTCTGGGGTCGCACAGAGTCGGACACGACTGAAGCGACTCAGCAGCAGCAGCAGCAGCAGTGTCTCCGTTCTTCCGAGCAAGAAGAGGGCTTTAGCAAACTCAGCCTCTCCCCTCCCAGTTTCCATGCTGCCATTCTACAGACGTTCGTATTTATCTTTCGTAAACACGAAAGTAGCTTTTCTTACAATCAGTAGTTAACCAAGACTTATCGAATCACTCAAGGATGCTTTTGCTCACTCTGGCTTCCTGTGTCACACTCCTTCGCCTTTTCTTCCTTTTTCTTCTGGAGTCCCTCCTTCAGTAGCTTCCTCATGTGAGGGTGGGGCCATCTGTGGGAATGAACTCTTTTACTCATTTTATACGTGAAAATATCTTTGCCCTCACCTCTGAATGACATCTTATCTGGGTATATTATTCTAGACTGCCTTTTTCTTTTTCTTTTTTGTGCTTAGCAGTTTCATGGTATCTCATGTTGCTGATGAGATTCTTCCTAATTGTCTTTGCTTTGTGGGCAATCAGTACCCTCTCCCTGGCAGCTATGAATCTTTCTCTGCTTATCCTTAATAGTAGAATCCAGTTCCACTAGAGTCATCTGAGTGAGTTCATTTGTATTTTTCCTACTCAGCACAAGATGTGAAATTTCTAATTAAGGATCCAATATCTTTCTTCAAAAATAAACTTGAGCAAATGTAAAGACATTGCTTATTCTTGTACAGGATGACTCAATGTCATGAAGATGTCAATCCTTCATAAACATACCAAAAATTTCCCCCTGAAACTACACAAGTTGATTTGAGTGCTCAAACAGAAAGATAAACAAGCAAAAACGGGAAAGTCACAAGAAGGGCAATAAAGGCTATGACTCTTCAAGATATTAAAACACATTATGTAGCCTCTATAACTAAGAGGGTTGTTTTGGTGCATAAACAGGCAGAAAGGATGGTAGGAAATTGTTCAGAAATAGATACAAGGACATATGAATATTTAGTATGTGGTTAATGTGATATCTTAAATCATGGGGGACAGGATAGACTTCCTTTTTGTTGTTTTCAAGTGTGGTTGCTGTAAAATATAGAAGTTACATGTGTATAATATAGTGATTTACAATTTTTAAAGGTTGTACTCTTGCCTGGAAAATCCCATGAACGGAGGAGTGTGGTAGGCTTCAGTCCATGGGGTCGCTGAGTCAGACACACCTGAGCGACTTCACTTTCACTTTTCACTTTCATGCACTGGAGAAGGAAATGGCAGCCCTCTCCAGTGTTCTTGCCTGGAGACTCCCAGGGACGGGGGAGCCTGGTGGGCCGCCATCTATGGGGTCGCACAGAATCCGACACGACTGACGTGACTTAGCGGATACGCCATTTATAGCTATTATAAAATATGGGGTATATTCTCTGTAGAATACATCCTGTGGCTTATTCTACAAACTTTTTGCTTGCACGTCTTAATCATCTACCCTAATATTGCCCCCGTCCTTTCCCTCTCCCCACTGGTAACCACTAGTTTGTTCTCTAGATCTGTGAGTTGGCTTCTTCTTTGTTAAATTCACTGCTGCTGCTGAGTCGCTTCAGTCGTGTCCGACTCTGTGCGACCGCATACACGGCAGCCCACCAGGCTCCCCCGTCCCTGGGATTCTCCAGGCAAGAACACTGGAGTGGGGTGCCAATTCCTTCTCCAGTGCATGAAAGTGAAAAGTGAAAGGGAAGTTGCTCAGTTGTGTCCAACTCAGCAACCCCATGGACTGCAGCCAACCAGGCTCCTCTGTCCATGAGACTTTTCCAGGCAAGAGTACTGGAGTGGGTGCCATTGCCTTCTCTGGTTATATTCACTAGTTGGTTGTATTTTTTAGGTTTCACATATAAGTGATATCATACAGTATTTGTCTTTCTCAAGACAGACTTTCAAATAAACAGTTTTGTGATATGTATTTGGATATAGAATCAAAAGTTAATCCATTTCTCATATCATATGCTACAATAAATTCAAAATGGATTAGAAGTCCAATGTAAACAATGAAACTGCACAAGTCTGTTTTTTTTTTTTTTTTGGATTATGGATGGATTCTTTTACAACTTGGCTATGGAGAAACTCTTTCTAATTATGATGAAAAATCTAGATGTAATAAATAAAAAGATTGGTAATTTGACTGCATGAAAAATATATACCTTTTATGATTAAAAAAATCAATGTAAGCCAAGTAAAAAACAACAAATGAGAAGCCAGGGGACAGGAGTATAACTTACATTACCGATAAAGGGTTAATATTCCTAAATATAAAAAGCTTTTTAAAGGGAGGGATGAAAGCCTGCAAACTTGAATGAAAAATGGGCAAAAGATATAACCACATACTTCATAAAAATCAATACACAAATAGCCCTTTCAGACAAATGAAAAGGTATTCAACTTTACCCTCAATAAGATATATAAATTGAAACTGCACTGAAGTATCATTTCTCATCTTTCATTTTAACAAAAATTTAAGAAAAACCGAGTAACACTCTAGGGGAAGATGTGTGCATCCTGCTAAGTCGTGTCCGACTCTTGCAACCCCAAGGACTGTAGCCCACCAGACTCCTCTTTCCTTGGATCCTCCAGGGACGAATACTGGAGTGGGTTGCCATGCCCTCCTCCATGGGATCTTCCCAACCCAAGGATCAAACCCAAGTCCTCGCATCTCCTCCCCTGCAGACAGATTCTTTACCCACTGAGCTCCCTGGGAAGCCCCCAGGGAAGATGTAGTGGGGTGAGTGATCACCCCCTGCAGGGAACTGGACGGTATTCAACCAAATACCAAGCACCTGTCTTTGTCTCACCAGCTTCACCCTGAAGACTCATCTCCACAAACATGAAATGACTTGATGGGAGGCAGTTACTGCAGTCTCGTTTCTAATGCCAAAATATCAGGGACAACCTAATTACCCATCCATAGACGATGGACTGATAAATTAGAAACGCAATAGATTACTAGGCAGCTAGAGAAAACAATGTGGACGATCCCCAAGAGTTGATAGAGTGATTTCCAGAATATATTGTTAAGTAAAAAAAAAAACAAAGTTCAAAAGAGTGTTATAATATGCTGAGTTTTGTATGTATGTATGTATTTGAATTTTTTTTTTTCTGTAAAGCAATACAGGAAACAAAAGCAAAAGTTAGTGAAAACAGTTACCTAAAAGGTTTAGGAGACTGGGATAGGAAATGAGATTTCTCGAGTATAACTTTTTACAGTTGGATTGTGTACCTATCAGATTAATTTTGTTGTTTCTTTGAGTTGTGTCCGAGTCTTTGCACCTCCATGGACTGTCACCTGCCAGGTTCCTCTGTCCATGGAATTCTCCAGGCAAGAATGCTGGAGTGGATCGTCATTTTCTCCTCCAGGGGATCTTCCCAACCCAGGGATCAAACCCACGTCTCCTGCTTGGCAGGAGGATTTTTTTACCACTGAGCCACCTGGAAAGCCCACCATATTTATAATTGTCTTTTATTCACACCCCTTCTATCTCTCTCTTTTTTTGGGGTGGGGGGTCTTTGTTGCTTCTCCTGCCTTTGCCACCTTGAATTAAGCATTTCATGTGATTCAATTTACTCTCCTCTATTAGCATGTGAGTTGTTTCCTTTAAGAAATGTCTCAGTGGTTTCCGTGTGTATTTACAGCTAGTCCAAGCCCACCTGCAGATGATACGACACTACATCCTTACCGCAGAGCATCCCCAGTTTCTGTGATAACACTGGTGTCACGCATTTCACGTCTCTGTTAGTTGCAAACACCCAATTCATTGTTGCTGTTATTATTTTGAAGTTATCTTTCAGCTCAGTTAAGAATAGTAAAATATTTTAAGCTTTCATCTTCACTTATTTCTTCTCTATGGGCCTTCCCTTCTTTATGCAGGTCTGAGTTTCTGCTCTAAAAATCATTTTACTTCTCTCTGAAGGATTTCTTTTTAGCATTTCTTAGCAAGGTAGGTCTACTGGCGATACATTCCTCATTTTTTGTTTGTTCGAGAAAGTGTTCCTTCTTAATTTTTAAAGAGATAACTTCACTAGATACAGCTTCAAGGCTGGAAGTCTTTTTTTTTCCAACACATTAAACAGTCCACTCTATTCTTTTGTGCTTGCATGGTTTATGAAGAGATCTGTGAGGTAAATGCTCGTTCTTATTCCTCTCCAGGTAAAGTGTTTTTGGTGTTCTCCTGTAATTGTAGTTTGGTGCATGTCATTAATTTTGAAAGGTCCTCAGCCAGTATTTCTTTAAATCTCCCTTTTATTTTTCCTGTTTCTTTCCCCGTTGTCCCCATTACACAAAACTTTGCACCTCTTGTAATCATCCCACAGCTGTTGGGCGTTCTGTTCCTCGTTTCTCCCCACCGATCTTTCTGCTTGTGTTTCAGTTTGGGACGTGTCTTCCGGCATTTTTCAGGCTCCGTGGTTTTCCTTGACCGTGTTCAGTCTGCTGACTCGCCCGGCACAAGCGCCCTTCGCAGAGCTGCCCTGCTGGTCCGGCGGCGCGGGCCTCGCCCCCAGCTGAGACCCCGCATGGCCCAAGGCCAAGAGCGACGCGGGACCGGGCGCCACCGGGACAGATTCAGCGAGGACGAGCAGTGGGCCTCGCCAAAAGCTCTTTAAGAAGTCCTTCGCTTCGGTTGCATTTTCTGCAGCATTTCCCGGCGACGCAAGCAGAGACGGACACGCTTGCAAAGACTCCCGTCTCGGCTCGCATCCCCCTGCCCCTTAGCATTGTCGCCGAAAGCCGCAGCCGGGCAGCTTCAGCGCCTGTGTCATGCCTGAGTCAGGTCCTGGCGCTTGTTTCAGTCTCTGAATCCCCCCTGGCCTTTTCTCATGCCTGTAGTTTTTCTTGAAAGTCAGGCACGCATACCAGGCCGCGGGGGCTGAAGCGAGGCGGCCCTCGCCTCCGCGCGGTTCTCTCTACCGGCTGGAGGTCAGGCTGTGTTGACGCTTGCAGCAGCCTCAGTGTCAGAGGCTTCCTTGCCTCGGGTGTCCTTGCTTTTTCCCTCCCGGTGTCTCTGAGTTTCCGTGGAAACTTCTTTTTAAATAGAGCCGGTGTCTTGCGGATGTCTCAGCTGTAATTCACTGTGATTATGCTGGGGCCCCACTGAGGTGGCGGTGAGCATCTTACGATCAAATCTCAGGCCTTTTTCTGTTTGGGTTTTGGTTGTTTTTTGTTTTTCAGGGGACCTGAGTCCATGGACTGCACCCTTCAGGAGTGTTTATCAGCTGTTTTCCCCTCAACTTACGTGAGATAGGAGGGCTAGAGTTGGTTCCAGTTGTCTAATTGCCCTTACCCTAAGATCAGAGAGGGTCTGGAAGTTTCCTTTGAGAACAGGCCTGTGTGGCTGAGAAGTGACTGTTCTGGGTGTAAATAAAAGATAAAACTTGTATAATTGGGGGACCCCCAAAACTGGGCCCCTAGGAATTTTAATTCTCCAGGCGCTTCTGTTCCCCATAAGCTGTTTTCCCTTGTATTCACCCATCTCTCCAGATTTCAAAGCAGAGGTTTGCCCTGTGACCTCAGTTCAATGAGGGATCTGAGAAGAGCTGGTACTGAGTTTGTTCAGCATTTTTCTTCTTGGGATGATGGGAGTGATGGCTTGGGAGGGTGGGAACTGAAAGTTGGAGATCGGGTTCCCATTTCCCTTCCTTGCTCTCTTACAGGCCACACGGCAGTCTTTTTATTGCCATTTTGTTGCAGTGCCTTTGATGACGGCGTCTCTTTTATACATATGTTCATTGTTGCTCTAGGTACTATGTTATATGTGCAAAATATTTAACAGTCTACCGGTGTCTGTATTTTAGCAGATTGAGCAAATGTAGAGATTTTACTTATTTTTGATATTCCTTTATCCTCCCCTATTATGATAAAGCAGTCATGGAGAGTCACATCAGTGTTATACTTTTCGTTTTAGCCATCAAGCATAATTTGGAGATCTCAAGAGGAAATGTCCACTGTGCTCTTTGTTATTTCCTTGTGTTTTGAGATCTCTTCTTTCATCATTCCCTTTCTGTTTATAAACTCCCGTTAGCTATTATTTCAGCATTGTTCTTCTGGTGACAGATTCTCTTAGCTTCTAGTCATTCCAAAAAGTCTTGGCTTTCCCTCCATTCCTGCGGGAGTTCTCGCTGGATATAAAATTCTGAACTGGCAGGTCTCTTCTTTGAGCGCTTGAGAAACGTCCTGTCGGTGGTCCTGGCCTCTGTGGTTTCTGGTGGGAAATCCACTCTTGTATGAATTGCCTTTTCCCCTTTAGATAAGGCCTCATTTCTCTCACTGCCATCAGGATTTTTTTTTTATTCACTTATTTCTTCTCTATGGGCCTTCCCTTCTTTATGCAGGTCTGAGTTTCTGCTCTAAAAATCATTTTACTTCTCTCTGAAGGATTTCTTTTTAGCATTTCTTAGCAAGGTAGGTCTACTGGCGATACATTCCTCATTTTTTGTTTGTTCGAGAAAGTGTTCCTTCTTAATTTTTAAAGAGATAACTTCACTAGATACAGCTTCAAGGCTGGAAGTCTTTTTTTTTCCAACACATTAAACAGTCCACTCTATTCTTTTGTGCTTGCATGGTTTATGAAGAGATCTGTGAGGTAAATGCTCGTTCTTATTCCTCTCCAGGTAAAGTGTTTTTGGTGTTCTCCTGTAATTGTAGTTTGGTGCATGTCATTAATTTTGAAAGGTCCTCAGCCAGTATTTCTTTAAATCTCCCTTTTATTTTTCCTGTTTCTTTCCCCGTTGTCCCCATTACACAAAACTTTGCACCTCTTGTAATCATCCCACAGCTGTTGGGCGTTCTGTTCCTCGCTTCTCGCCACCGATCTTTCTGCTTGTGTTTCAGTTTGGGACGTGTCTTCCGGCATTTTTCAGGCTCCGTGGTTTTCCTTGACCGTGTTCAGTCTGCTGACTCGCCCGGCACAAGCGCCCTTCGCAGAGCTGCCCTGCTGGTCCGGCGGCGCGGGCCTCGCCCCCAGCTGAGACCCCGCATGGCCCAAGGCCAAGAGCGACGCGGGACCGGGCGCCACCGGGACAGATTCAGCGAGGACGAGCAGTGGGCCTCGCCAAAAGCTCTTTAAGAAGTCCTTCGCTTCGGTTGCATTTTCTGCAGCATTTCCCGGCGACGCAAGCAGAGACGGACACGCTTGCAAAGACTCCCGTCTCGGCTCGCATCCCCCTGCCCCTTAGCATTGTCGCCGAAAGCCGCAGCCGGGCAGCTTCAGCGCCTGTGTCATGCCTGAGTCAGGTCCTGGCGCTTGTTTCAGTCTCTGAATCCCCCCTGGCCTTTTCTCATGCCTGTAGTTTTTCTTGAAAGTCAGGCACGCATACCAGGCCGCGGGGGCTGAAGCGAGGCGGCCCTCGCCTCCGCGCGGTTCTCTCTACCGGCTGGAGGTCAGGCTGTGTTGACGCTTGCAGCAGCCTCAGTGTCAGAGGCTTCCTTGCCTCGGGTGTCCTTGCTTTTTCCCTCCCGGTGTCTCTGAGTTTCCGTGGAAACTTCTTTTTAAATAGAGCCGGTGTCTTGCGGATGTCTCAGCTGTAATTCACTGTGATTATGCTGGGGCCCCACTGAGGTGGCGGTGAGCATCTTACGATCAAATCTCAGGCCTTTTTCTGTTTGGGTTTTGGTTGTTTTTTGTTTTTCAGGGGACCTGAGTCCATGGACTGCACCCTTCAGGAGTGTTTATCAGCTGTTTTCCCCTCAACTTACGTGAGATAGGAGGGCTAGAGTTGGTTCCAGTTGTCTAATTGCCCTTACCCTAAGATCAGAGAGGGTCTGGAAGTTTCCTTTGAGAACAGGCCTGTGTGGCTGAGAAGTGACTGTTCTGGGTGTAAATAAAAGATAAAACTTGTATAATTGGGGGACCCCCAAAACTGGGCCCCTAGGAATTTTAATTCTCCAGGCGCTTCTGTTCCCCATAAGCTGTTTTCCCTTGTATTCACCCATCTCTCCAGATTTCAAAGCAGAGGTTTGCCCTGTGACCTCAGTTCAATGAGGGATCTGAGAAGAGCTGGTACTGAGTTTGTTCAGCATTTTTCTTCTTGGGATGATGGGAGTGATGGCTTGGGAGGGTGGGAACTGAAAGTTGGAGATCGGGTTCCCATTTCCCTTCCTTGCTCTCTTACAGGCCACACGGCAGTCTTTTTATTGCCATTTTGTTGCAGTGCCTTTGATGACGGCGTCTCTTTTATACATATGTTCATTGTTGCTCTAGGTACTATGTTATATGTGCAAAATATTTAACAGTCTACCGGTGTCTGTATTTTAGCAGATTGAGCAAATGTAGAGATTTTACTTATTTTTGATATTCCTTTATCCTCCCCTATTATGATAAAGCAGTCATGGAGAGTCACATCAGTGTTATACTTTTCGTTTTAGCCATCAAGCATAATTTGGAGATCTCAAGAGGAAATGTCCACTGTGCTCTTTGTTATTTCCTTGTGTTTTGAGATCTCTTCTTTCATCATTCCCTTTCTGTTTATAAACTCCCGTTAGCTATTATTTCAGCATTGTTCTTCTGGTGACAGATTCTCTTAGCTTCTAGTCATTCCAAAAAGTCTTGGCTTTCCCTCCATTCCTGCGGGAGTTCTCGCTGGATATAAAATTCTGAACTGGCAGGTCTCTTCTTTGAGCGCTTGAGAAACGTCCTGTCGGTGGTCCTGGCCTCTGTGGTTTCTGGTGGGAAATCCACTCTTGTATGAATTGCCTTTTCCCCTTTAGATAAGGCCTCATTTCTCTCACTGCTATCAGGATTTTTTTTTTCTTTTCCTTTTTTCTTTTTCAACCAAAGGGTTTTCATAAATTTGCTTCTGATGTGGATTTCTTTTAGTATATCCTATTTAGGGTTTACTCAGCTTCTTGAATCTGTAAATTTGTATCTTTTGCCAAATGGAGGAACTTTTTAGCCATTATTTCTTAGAAGACTTTCAGTCCCACCCATTTCCTCCTCTTTTTCTGGAACTCAGAGAACATGAATGTAAGTATTCTGCTATCGTGCTGCAGATCCCTGAGCCTCTGTTCTTGTGTCTGTGTATTTTCTCTGTGGTTCTGATTTGTTCATTTTAATCGTTCTCTGCTCTCATTCACTCTTTCTGCCTTCTGCATTCTTCTCTTAAGCCTATCCACTGAGGTTTTTATTTTGATTATTGTATTTTTCAGTTTTTAAATTTTTATTTTTAAAATTATTTTCCATTTCTGTGCTGAGCCTTTCTTTCATTTTCACTTGTTTCGAGTCTGTCCATAATTGCTCGCTGAAGCATTTTGATACGAGTGCTTTAAAATCTTGGTCAGACAGTTCTGACATCTGCATCACCTCCGTGCTGGCATCTGGCTCAGTTTTCCAAGGCTGTCGCAACAAATTACCTCACGCTCAGTAACTTAAAGCAGCGGTATTTATTCTTTCGCAGTTCTGATGGCTGGAAGTCTGAGGTCAAGGTGTCAGCAGGCCTGGCTGCTTCTCAGGGGTCTGAGGGAGAGACTGAGGGGTGCTGGTGGCTGCCAGCATCCTTGCCACTCCTTGGCTTGCAGGGCCAATGTCTGCCTCTGTCTTCATATGGCTTTCTTCTTTGTCAGTCTCGCTGTGTCCTTACTCCTGTAAGAATAGGAGAAGTGCGCACGGACTCAGTCATGTCCAGCTCTTTGTGACCCCATGATTTGTAGCCCACCAGGGTCTTCTGTCCATGAAATTTTCCAGGCAAGAATACCGGAGTGGGTTGCATGCCCTTCTCCAGGGGATTTTCCCAACCAAGGGATTGAATCTGTGTCTCCTGCACTGGCAGGCAGATGCTTTACCACTGAGCCACCTGGGGCTCCGATAAGGTTAGGAAAGGAATCACCGAAATGCGTGATGATGTCATCTTGACATCCTTAACCAAGGCTGCTGATCTGCAAAGACCCTGTTTCCAGATATTGAATTGACAGTGTTAGTCGCTCAGCTGTGCCTGACTCTTTGTGACCCCCTGGACTGTAGCCCACCAGGCTCCTCTGTCCATGGAATTCTGCAGGCAAGAAGACTGGAGTGGGTTGCCATTCCCTTCTTCAGGGGGATCCTCCTGGCCCAGGGATCGAACCCAGGTCTCCTAATTGCAAGCAGATCCTGTACCATCTGAGAAACCTGGGAAGCCCATTTCCAGAGAAGTCAGATTCTGAGGTTCCTGGTGAGCATGGACTTTGGGGGTGCCCTTCAATGCAGGGCAGCATCTGCTGGTTCGCTTTTCCTCATTCAGCCTGAGTCTTGTTGGTTCTTTATATGAGTAGAATCTGATTGAAACTTGACATTCTGAGTGTTTGTTATGAGAGTCTGGATCTTATTTGAACCTTCTGTCTTAGCACGCCTTTCCCACACTCCTTCGGCTGTGGGAGGGGTCCTTCCCTCGTTGCTCTCAGTGTAGGCGGGGGGAGCGCAGGTTTCCCATTTGGTGTGGAGTGACTTCAGAGGGAGAGGTGTTCCTGGCTGGAGCTGGGTGGAGCCACCACCACTGCCCCGGCTGGTGAGCGCGTGACATTCTGTACTCCTTTCTGCGTGGTGTCCACTGTCATCAGGCGAGGGCAGCCTTGTTGCCACTGGATGCTGCCACACGGTCTGATTCTCCTCTTGGCTCTTGTGACGCCACTGCCGCGGGGAGGTGGACGTCCGTGCCATCCTCCCGGGCACACATGGACCTTCAGGGTCCCCTCCGTGGCCTCCAGTGACACCATGGGGTGGGGCCTCATGCCCGCCTCAGTGAGGGTGAGTTCTGGCTTTCACGTGGCCTTTGTTGGTGGCCTGCTGAGCGCAGGAGGGGCCACAGTGTCTCCTGTGACGTTTACCTGCAACAGAGCAGCTATTGATTAAAGTTCTCTTTCTGGGCTGCCCCTTTCCTGGCTCATTAGTTAGAGAAAGCCAGCTTTCCTTGGGACTCTTTTTGGTCTGTGCCTTTTGGTGCTCCCAAATTGCTAGCTTTTCCAGTGGGATGTACAAGGGATAGATGAAGCCGATGGGAACTAAAGCACTCAGAGCTGTATCTCATTTCTCCTTTCCTCAGAGCTCTGCCTTCTTCTTTCTACCTTTCAGCTTCTTCATGTATTTGTTTTCAATATAATGTACAAGGTTTTTAGGGAAAAGTCCATGAATTCTATCTTCCTGTGAGTGGGAGTTCCTATTGCTAAGATTTCTTAATTTTTTAAAACCTTGCTCTTTCACTCATTCTTGTCTGCTCCGTTTCCTTGGTCGTGTTCACTGGGTACCATTCCTCTCTTTATCTCTGAGGACTGTAATCATACTTATTTTAAATCCATTCCATGTCACCAGCACATTTTCATCTCCTTGGGATTGATGAATTTGTTGTGCATCTCCTATGAGACGTGCTGTGGAGTTTTCATTTGAAAGCTCATCTTGAATTGAAGTTCTCTGTGTCTTTGGGTACATTTCCCCTCCCTGGGATTGCCCACTGTGACTGCAGTTTTTCAGGGGTCTCCCCAAGCCCGTTGGGCTTCTGAGTAGCAAGGGGGCTTTTACAGTGGCCTTGAGCAGGTGTGATTTGACTTCAGCGCCACAGGTGCCGGTCCCTGTCACCCCAGGCAGTCACCCCGGGCCTCAGATGCAATGTCTGAGCGCTGTTCGTGGATGGGAGTGGCCTCCCCAGACTGGACCCTGTTCTGGGATACATGGAGACCATTTTCTGTTCTCTTTGTCTTGCAGGATTTAGCGCCTAAAACATCTATATATTTTTCGAAGGCAGTTACGTCTTAGAATGTGTTTATACTTTTGTTCATTGTTTCTGTGATTTTGAAACTTGGAAAGGAGAAGGGCTGTGTGAACTCACGTTGCCGTTTTAATGGAAAGTAACTTCCCCTGCCCGCCTGCGGAGCAGCAGGGCCTCACGGAGCATGGATTGCCTTGGCGTTTCAGTTGCTATCTTAATTAGTTTGTAGTCAGGCGTTGGCTTGATAACTGTATTAAGTCTGGATAATGATAACAATACTTTAAACAGATTATTGACCTATACTTTAGATTTCTCAATCGAAAACCTTAAATTGCAAAATGACATATTTCAGGCATGTATTACCTTGGGTAACAAAGGCAGAGAGGCCACAGAGAATCTCTGAACATCGCTGAAGTTCCTGCTCTGGTGCACAATTATGGTATTTTTGTAAAATTACAAAGAAAGGGAGAGGATGTGATATTTCACTCTGAAAGGCAGCTTCTGTTTCCAGCACAGACTCAGGCTTCATAACCCCCAAACCCAGGCAGGGTTTCTGCCCTCTGGTCCTTCTGACGGTTGTTCACATTCAGTGCAGGTGATCAGCCAAAACGCGTGTGAACGAAAATAGCAGTTCCACCCACCCTCAATCCACTTTCTTTTCTGTCCCCCATCGCCACTCCAATTTGGCCATAATTGTGCTGTTCCCATAACAACAGCCAAATAACTGGATCTTTGTGGAGGGCTTATAACAGGGTTGTCCACAAAGCTGCTGGCAGTGCCGCTCGGATCCTGCATATCAGTGTCTCACAAAAGAGGCCGCTATCGGGGAGGACGCGTCTTGGCAGCTCCGAGTCCAGCCTGCAGCGGATGCTGCCGCTGCGTTTCTGAGCAGCAGCCCGTCTTCCTCCTGCGCTCTCCACAGGCACGAGGCCTTCAGATCGCCGCTCCCTTGTGGCCTGCCTGGGACAGTTCAAAATGCACGCGCAGAGAGAAGCACACAACAAAACTCCGCTGTGTGTATTTCACCAAATTGCCGCAAAAATCAAAGAATCACATTCTCCATCAGGTCTCAGGGCTGTGCTTCAGGCAGTGTGGTAGCGCGATGCCAGCGCCAAGAATCGAAACATGTTCAAGTGCCTCTCTGTATACAAAGATGGAGAGAGACAGAAAGACAGACAGACAGAGGGAGAGAGACAGAGACAGAACAGAGGGAGGCAGAGAGGCAGAAAGAGAGACAGGAAAAAGACAGAGGAGACAGGCAGAGGGAGGAGACAGACAGAGACCGAGAGAGAAGGGGAGAGAGAGAGAGGGCTCTCCTTTCTGCTGTGCATCTGTGTGGCGTCAGGGAGCAGGCTTGTCCGTCAAGGTGGAAGAGCTGGCTGAGTAGCAGCCCTCTTGTCCCGGCCCGCAGGTGCATCAAGCCAGGTGTCACGTGTCCCTGCCAAGAGCTGTCTTGCTCTCAGCAATAAATGAGGCAGCCACTGCGGGTAAACTGGGAGCAGAATCCTGCATTCCATCTGAACTCAGAGCTGGGACTTTGCAAACGGACAGCTCCCGTCCCCTTGCCGGGGAGCTGCTGATACACGAATTGTCTTCATCCAACTCTGGGGTGGGCTGGGGGTGTTGGTGAGAAGCTGAGTCCTGCTCACCTTCAGTTGCTGACTCTGGCGGTCTGGTGGTAACGACCATGTCACCCCTGGAGCTGCAAGGCTAAGAGCCTTTGGAAGGAAACTTAGAGCCCCAGGTCACCCTCCTGCAGAGTGAGATCATGGCTGATGCCTCTGGTGGCCCTGGGAGTGGGGCTGGGCCGGGCCGGGGCAGAACCTGACACCTGGCAGCTCAGAGCTTTTTTTGGCCTCAGGTTGGACCTCTCAGAAAGGCATTTCAAATGCATCACTTTAGATGAAAATTGGTGGCGCTAGTGGCAAAGAACCCACCTGCCAGTGCAGGAGACGTAAGGAATGCGGGCTCAACCCCTGGATCAGGAAGATCCTCTGGAGCAGGGCGTGGCAACCCACTCCAGTGTTCTTGACTGGAAAATCCCATGGACAGAGGAGCCTGGTGGGCTACAGTGTGTGGGTTTGCAAAGAATCAGACACGACTGAGCAATGAAACAGCAAGAGGACTATTGCCCTCACCCCTTGTAGAATGCTGCCAGCCCACCAGGGAGCTCTCCCACATGACTGTTACTTGAGAGAAATGGAAGCTGTAGTCCTTGCCCTCAGGAAGCTTTGAAATTCCTCTGGGACAAAAAATCTAAAATACCTGAAATTGTTAGTAAACAGTCGTCAGTGAATGTATGTTCAATACTGTGTTTTGGGCTGGCGTCTTAGTCCATGCAGGCTGGTAAAATGAACTTACCTTAGACTGGGAGGCTTAAACAATAGACATTTCTCGTAGTCCTGGAGGTTAGGAGTCCCAGGTCAAGATGCTGGCAGATCTGGAGTCTAGTGAAGACCAGAGTCCTGGCTTGTGGACAGCTGCTTTGTTGCTGGGTCCTCACGTAATGGAAGGAGCAAGGGATCTCTGGGGCCTCTCTATAAGGGCACTGATGCCATCAGGCTTCCTGGTGGCTTAGCGGTAAAGAACCTGCCTGCCAGTGCAGGAGGCATAGGAGATATGGGTTTGATCCATGCTCTGGGAGGATCCCCTGGAGAAGGACATGGCCACCCACTCCAGTATTCTTGCCTGGAACCATTGGGTCATAAAGAGTCTGACACAGCTGAGCGACCAAACATGATCCCAAGCTTGAGGGCTCTGGTCTCATGAGCTTGTCATTCCCCATCACCTTGGGGGCTGGGATTTCAAGATACGAATTTTGGGAAGACATAAGCATTCACTGCTTTGCAGCTGGCATCTTTTAATAGTGGAAGTGAGTGTGATGAGTAGATAGAATTGGGGAAGATTTGAGGCAGGCTGTGTGGACAGAGAAACTGAACTCTCCCCCCTGTCGAGGTGAGGCAGGAATCCTTCTCCTTCTCAGATGAAGACTCTTGAGAGTTAAGCTAGTAAAACAAATGAGATGAGATTTTTTTTCATCTTCCTCGTCTGTCCTTCTCTGAGATTACTCATTAGGCGTGGAGGATGGCTCAGAATTTCATGACTACTAGTCATAAATCCTTTGTAGGGTCTTCATAAATTTGAGAGGTAGGTAGTTTTACAGGTGAGTTCAGGGAAGACTTCCTGGAGAGGGAGGAGACCCTGGACATGCTTCTTGAAGGATGAGGCCACAAAGGGAGACGTGGCAGCAGCAAGCATGCCTGGTTCTTGCAGAGCAGATCTGTCGTGCCCAGCCCTGGCACAGTCCTTGATGTAGATCCCTGTGCATTTATGAGCTCTGGGGTGCGATACGTTTGAATGGTTTGAAACTCTGGGTTTTGCTTTGATGGGAGTCGAGTACTGTGGGTTTGGTAAGTCCTCAGCCCTGTGTGGGAATAAGTCACTGGCCAGCCCTCTCTGCATTTGCCAACTCCCGACAGAGGATGGCTCAGCTGAGGGAGCAGTTAGTCCTTCTCACCCGTGCCCTCTGGCAGTGTTGCTGTTCCTGAGTCGGACCCGTCAGACGTACATCTGTTTGAAGGCAAGAGAGGAGGTGCCTCTTCCCTCGAGCTTCTCCAAGCTGACCAAGACTGCCGGTTTACTGACAGGGCACAGCCTGAGGAAACGGGGGCCCATGTTTAATGAATAAAAGGCCGCCTGTGCAGACCTGCCCACTTCCAGGCAACGCGCACATGGTGAGGGTCTCCCTCGGGGTGGGTGGTATGGCAGGTGGGAAGGGCACAGGCGAGACCTCTGCCCTCGAGGACCCTTTTTCAGTGCTCTTGCTGCAAGAGAGTGCCTTGCCAGTCATTCAATCGCCCTCTGGCTTGTTAACGCAAGTATTTATTGAGCACCAGCTGTGTCCTAGGCATTGCATTGAGTGCTGAGACTACAGTGCGCTGCCAAAGCAAAGAGATGCCGGGTGACTTATTTAAAATAGTGCGAGCTGTGAAGCCCAGATCTTCTAGCACTCTTTTAAAGGGCCAGGATAATAAATGTTGCTGATTTTATTATGTGACTACTCAGCCAGATCATTTCAGCATGAACACGCCATACACAGTGTGTAAATGAATGAGCATGGCTGTGTCCCAGTGAAATGGTACTTATAAAAACAGGCATCAGGCTGAATTTTGCCTTGTGGCTACAGCTTGCCAACCCCCGATTGCGAAAGATCACACCCCCAATACCTAGAACCACAGAGAATTAGAATCAGAAGGAACCAGATAAATCTTCAATTCCTTGCAGAAATTGTCTCTAATTGCCATGTGATCCAGCAGCCCCACTCCTGGGCATATATCCAGAAGAAACTTTAATTCAAGAAGATGCATGCACGCCTGTGGTGCATAGTCAAGACATGCAAACGATGCGAATGCCCGTCAACAGATGAATGGATACAGGTGTGGTGCGTGTGTGCAGTGGAGCACTACTCAGCCACAGAAAAGAATGGAATAATGCCGTTTGCAGCAGCACAGATGGGCCTAGAGATATCACTCTAAGGGAAGTTCATCAGAGAGAGAAAGACATGTCATGTGATATCGCTTACATGTGGAGTCTAAGATGTGAGACCAGTGAACTTATCTGTGAAACAGAAGCAGACTCACAGACACACAGAGCAGACTCGTGGTTGCCGGGTGTGGGGTGCGGAGAGGGCAGGACTGGGAGTGTGGGGTTCACAGACGCAAACCACGGCCCACAGGCTGGACAGACGACAGGTCCTGCTGGGCAGCGCACGGAGCCGCAGGTAGTGTCCTGTGATTGACCATAATGGAGCGACACGAAAAAGAATGTATGCATGTGACATGTGTCCAGTTAGATCAACATGCATGACATGTGCACTCAATTATATACATTAATACGTATTATGTATTCAATATATATTCATATATATGTGAATCAAACAATCACTTTGCTGTACAGCAGAAATTAACACAACACTCAAATCAATCATGCGTCAATAAAATAATTTCTGAAAAATCGTCCCTAAGACATCTCTAAGAAGTAAGCGGCCGGTTCTGTTCAGGCATAGGGACTATGCCCCGTGCGAACCATGTCTGGACAGTCCAGCCGTTAGCAGGCCTCTGCCGAGCACATTTTGTTCCTGGATATAGAGAAACAAGTATCTGTGTCCCACATCTACCCCAACACAGTCTGTTTAATGAGAACTCAGAAGTAACCCAAATGACCATTAGTATAAAATATAAATAAATCATAGGTATGCATA
Organism: Litocranius walleri; assembly: GCA_006410535.1. Taxonomy (NCBI): domain Eukaryota; kingdom Metazoa; phylum Chordata; class Mammalia; order Artiodactyla; family Bovidae; genus Litocranius; species Litocranius walleri. The sequence goes on from SJYG01000203.1 coordinate 903,521, forward strand.
TAATGAAATATCATAAGCAGGTAATATATCCATACTTATCAGAATGAATAGATCTCATAAAAGAGAAATTTCAGAATAATGTGAAATATTTGATGTCATTTGTACAAAATTGCAAGATATACAAAATGATACCATTACTTATGATAGCCTATATATGTAGAAAAATAAAATCAAGAATTAATGTGTTTATACCAAATTTTTAATGCTAACTGCTTCCAGAGAGTGGAGGGAAATAATGGAACTCGTACAGGAGGTAAAGATAACCTCACTTTCACTTGTAATTCTTTACCTCATTATTAACATTTTGAAGAAAGGGATAAAATTATGGCTAATGATGGGTTGCTGCCTAACCTCTGCCTTCAGTTCCCATCGTGAGAATGCCAGGGCACCACTGGGGAGTTTTAGGTGGGCTCTGTGACACTGTCAGGTGTCTAAATGCTCCCTCTGCAGTGGAACGGGTGGACTGGAAGGAGTCACGGTTGGTGAGGCTGCAACAGCCAGTGGCCACTGCAGGTGGCACGGGCAGGCTGGGCAGATGTGGTGGCAGCGGCAGAGGTGGTAGTGAGGGCGATGCAGGTAATGGAGGTGGTGGTGATGGTGGTGATGGAGGTGATGGTGGTGGTGGTGATGGAGGCGATGGTGGTGGTGGTGATGGAGGTGATGGTGGTGGTGGTGATGGTGTTGATGGAGGTGGTGGTGATGGAGGCGATGGTGGCGGTGGTGATGGAAGCGGTGGTGATGGAAGTGGTGGTGATGGTGGTGATGGAGGCGATGGTGGTGGTGGTGATGGAGGCGATGGTGGTGGTGGTGATGGAGGCAATGGTGGTGGTGGTGATGGAGGCGATGGTGGTGGTGTTGATGGAGGTGGTGGTGATGGAGGCGATGGTGGTGGTGGTGATGGTGTTGATGGAGGTGGTGGTGATGGAGGTGATGGTGGTGGTGGTGATGGAGGCGATGGTGATGGAGGTGATGGAGGCGATGGTGGTGGTGGTGATGCAGGCGATGGTGGTGGTGGTGATGGAGGTGATGGTGGTGGTGGTGATGGTGTTGATGGAGGTGGTGGTGATGGAGGTGATGGTGGTGGTGGTGATGGTGTTGATGGAGGTGGTGGTGATGGAGGCGATGGTGGCGGTGGTGATGGAAGCGGTGGTGATGGAAGTGGTGGTGATGGTGGTGATGGAGGCGATGGTGGTGGTGGTGATGGAGGCGATGGTGGTGGTGGTGATGGAGGCAATGGTGGTGGTGGTGATGGAGGCGATGGTGGTGGTGTTGATGGAGGTGGTGGTGATGGAGGCGATGGTGGTGGTGGTGATGGAGGCGATGGTGGTGGTGGTGATGGAGGCGATGGTGGTGGTGGTGATGGAGGCGATGGTGGTGGTGGTGATGGAGGCGATGGTGGTGGTGGTGATGGAGGCGATGGTGGTGGTGTTGATGGAGGTGGTGGTGATGGAGGCGATGGTGGTGGTGGTGATGGAGGCGATGGTGGTGGTGGTGATGGAGGCGATGGTGGTGGTGGTGATGGAGGCGATGGTGGTGGTGTTGATGGAGGTGGTGGTGATGGAGGCGATGGTGGTGGTGGTGATGGTGGCGATGGTGGTGGTGGTGATGGAGGCAATGGTGGTGGTGGTGATGGAGGCGATGGTGGTGGTGTTGATGGAGGTGGTGGTGATGGAGGCGATGGTGGTGGTGGTGATGGTGTTGATGGAGGTGGTGGTGATGGAGGTGATGGTGGTGGTGGTGATGGAGGCGATGGTGATGGAGGTGATGGAGGCGATGGTGGTGGTGGTGATGCAGGCGATGGTGGTGGTGGTGATGGAGGTGATGGTGGTGGTGGTGATGGTGTTGATGGAGGTGGTGGTGATGGAGGTGATGGTGGCGGTGGTGATGGAAGCGGTGGTGATGGAGGTGGTAAAGGTGATAATGGTGGTGAGGATCTGGAGGGGGAGTGTAGACGTGATGGAGGTGGTGGTGATGGAGGCGGTGGAGGTGCGGTTGTGATGATGGAGGTTGTTGTGATGGTGGCTGTGGTGGTGACGTGATTGTGCTGGTGGAGATGAAGAGCTGTAGAGGTCTGCAACATGCTTAGAAGGTAAAATGAACAAGATTTAGTGATTCTTAGTCACTTAGAAATGAAGAATGAGGAACAAGGACAAATCAGGTATATTTTGTAGAAAGTCTGGTAATGACCTTAAGCAGCTCTCAGTATGGTTGTAAACCCACCTCTGCTGACCTGCCTTTCATGGTTCAGCCTCCCAGTGTGCCTCCAACAGCACCATTCAGGCTCCAGAAACACCTCTGCCTTGCACGTGTTCTTGGTTGCTTTGGGGGGTTCAAGACAGCTGTACATGTTCTTTGACCATCTTTTCATCAAGATGAAAGGGGTTTCTCTCCCTTCCTCCGAGACCTGGGCTGGCGTGTGATTGTTTTGACCAACAACTTGTGGAAGGACTCTTTCCCATAGCGTCTTGCCCCTGAGGGGGAGTCGAGACTCGGTGATGGATGCTCCATCCGCCAGCCTGGTCCCTGGCATGCCGTGATGCATTGTCTAGTCACTGAGGGTGTTTAAATTACTCAGTCTGAACACTCCTTCCCATGGAAGAGCTTAAATCCCAACTCACAGGAAGATACATGAGAAGCAAGGGGTAAAAATCTGTCAGCGGTTCTCTTGCTTACTAACCCTCAGCTTATCGGAATGCTGCCTCCTAAGTGAGGGTTCAGTGTAAATGCATATGTAATTTCGAGGCTGCACAAAATGAGGAAAATAAGTTGATGATTTCATGTGGTGACTCTTAAAAAATCTAAAGAGTTCATTTATGTTATTCTTGTTAACATTTTCATTGTAAAACAGCATTTCTTCCCAGGATGAAAGCTCATTGAAATGATGCCTTCCTAGGAGCATATGTGCAAACTTTACACTCGGCTAATTTTATATCCGATTAAAAGTTAAATGCATGAAGACATCCTTTGGAATAATTAAAGACACTTCAGTAGAGGCATAGAAATGTGTCCGAGTACATCTGAACTCAGCAGAGATGGAGCTGGGGAAATCAATATGGCCTTATGTCATTTTATGGTAATTTGGAAGGAAGCAGAATTTAGCTTTCAAAGGACATGCTTTTCCATTTGGGGTAAAATAAGGTGCATTCTCCATTCAAAGTAAGTGTATAGTTAATGTATAAAGGACAATTTATCTCCAGGTTGTTGGTGGGAAAGCAATCATTTAAGGGGTGCTGGTGTTCCCTGGGAAGGGAGCCTCGCAGACAGTTTTGATCCGCTGATGAGCGCTGTCTAATACGCTCCCCGAGGTACAGTTTCCCTAAATCTATTAGCCTTTTACAGTCTTCCAGGAAGTGCAGTCTGGAGATGCTTCATCACACTGTATTAACTTGACAACATAATGGACTGCTCTCTCTTTATTTTCATAGGAAGTTCTAGGATTTGACCTTGAAACTCTTAACCACACTTTATAATCCTCAGCCTATCCTGGCACGGAGGGGCCCCTAAGCAGGGTTTGAGTCCGTGAGACTTTGGATTTGAAGGACGGAAACAGGAGGTGTTGGAGAGTGGGGGTCCTGGTGGCTCTGTCTGGACGGATGGGGGCAGATGAAGAGGGGAACTGAGTCACAGGTAACCTGTGGGCTCTCACCTTGTGCCAGACGCTCGCTTCACAGGACTATGCTGTTTGCTCCTCTTGAAGTTGACATTAGTTTGGCTCTATTGATGAGAAACCTGGGGCTCAGAGAGTTTAAGGAACTTACCCAAGGACACCCAGCTACTAAGTGGCAGAGCCGGGATTCAAACTCAGGTCTTTTAAAAAATTTTTGTTTATTTATGTTTCATGGGAAGACGCTTTATTTTAAATATAGCAGTGTGTGCATGCCAATTTCAAGCTCCCAGTCTATTCTTCCCCCCACCATTCCCCCTGGAAACAATAAATTCATCCTCTAAACCTGCACAACTCAGGTTTTTTGACTCAAAAGTCTGAAATCTTAAGCATGATGATGTAAGCGGTCATGTTGAAATAAAAGCTCTGCTTTTGAGGAAAGTAAGTTGGTTTGGGCTGTGTTTCTCCACTGAGTGCCTTTGTGTATCATCATGTAATCTTTGCTTCACTTACCCTAAGCCAATGGCTGAGCTGTCCCTTCCTGGCTTCTCCCAGGAAGAAGGATCCTTCCTTGGGGGCTGAGGACAGTGTTGTTGTTTTTCAGTTGCTAAACTGTGTCTCTTTGCAACACCATGGGCTGCAGCACGCCAGGCTGCTCTGTCCTTCCCTGTCTCCCAGAGCTTGTTCAAGTTCATGTCCATCAAGTCGGTGATGCCTTCCAACCACCTCATCCTCTGTCGTCCCCTGTCTTCCTGTCTAGTCTTTCCCAGCATCAGGGTCTTTTCCAATGAGTCAGTTTTTCCCATCAGGTGGCCAAAGTATTGGAGTTTCAGCCTCAGCATCAGTCCTTTCAGTGAATTTTCAGGATTGATTTCCTTTAGGATTGACTGGTTTGATTGCTTTGCAGTCCAAGGGACTCTCAAGTGTCTTCTCCAGCTCCACAGCTTGAAAGCCAGCGGTGTGCCAACTTTTATTTCCTGCTCTGGGTCTCCAGAGCAAGACATTCAGTGGGGCTGAAATGGTCCCTCTATGCAAACCTCCTGGATGCTGAGCCCATTCAGAGCTTTCTTTTGCCTCCCTGGACTGATTGGGGTTTGCTTCCAAACCCCAAGGGACATCCTAAAGTGCTTGACTCTGCGGAGACCAGTGCCTTTGGATGGCTGATCTGAGATCCTGAGGGTCACGTCAGAGGTGGCCCATCACCATCCCCTGGTGGGTGTGTCTTTGGCTGGAAGCAGTGCCCAGGTCCATGGTTGGCACTCCCAAATTTGCTCCCTTCTGCAAGCCATAATGGCTTTTAATTACTGAAGAATGATTCCTGCGTCCAGCCAATTTATCAGCCTCTGGCAAGAAGGAAGAGTCCACTGGCTGTGAATCCTACCTGATTACTAATAAGAATCACATAAAATGACACTGTACTGAGGAATGGCCTTGCTTGGCCCCAGCCAGTGCAGTCCTGGATGGGCCGACCCCAGCTGAAGACAGCGCCTGCTTCCCCTGGCGCAAGGGAGAGGCTCCCGAAGACGAGCGTTCACAGGGCCATGGAGGACTGGGAAGTAGGCGAAGACGGTTTCCAGCAGGTCCCCCAGGGCCACCCCCTGCCGCCCCATCCCGGGAGCAAGTTCACTGCCTGCAGGCTGCCAGTCCCTCCTCGGGGTGAAGGGCCAGCAGCGCTTCCTCAGCCGGAAGCCCAGGACTTGGTGTTCACAGGCGCTCACATATGGGTGATGCGGATTGGAGCCCGGATGCCTGGGTTCAAGTCACACGATAAATATCCCAGGTGCCCACCAGCGAGTCAGTGGACAGACTGATTGTGCCATATCCATACAATAGAAACTCGTTCATCCGTGAAGAGGAGTGATGCTCGGGTACACACTGCAACGTCGCTGAACCTCAAAAACATGATGCTCGGTGAAAAACTGCCAGACAAAAGGTCACGTATGGTATGTTTCCTGTTCTCTGAAATGCGCAGAACAAGAACCTAGAGGCAGAAAGCGGGCTGGTGCTACCAGCGTGTGCGTGCTCCTTAGTGTCCGCCTCTCTGCGACCCCATGGACTGTAGCCCACGAGGCTCTTCTGTCCGTGGAGTTTTCCAGGCAAGAATACTGGGTGGGTTGCCGTCTCCTACTCCAGGGGCAGTGGCGGTGAGGAGCAACTGCTTGGTGGGTGAGGGTTTCCTTTTGGGGTGACAGAGTGCTTTGGAGCTAGATAGAGGTGAGGGTCGCACGACGTTGGTAATATACGGAAGGCCCCTGCATTTTTCACTTTGAAAGGGTTATTTTATGTCATGTGACTTTTAGTCCAAAAAGGAAAGCAAGTCAGGTCATAGTGATGCATTAAACAAGGTAGGGAAATGTTTTCCCTCCCAGCAATGGCCAATAAGACACCCGGGTTCGGGTTCAAGGCCAGTCTGGGTTCTAGGAAAGCTGTGCGCTCCTGGTCAGCATTCAGGCAGCTGGCCTCACCTCTGCTCCCTGCTTCTTCCTCCCTTGAACACGGCTGCCCTGACTAGGGCAGGGGTTCCCAACTCCAGGATCTAATGCCTGATGACCTGAGGTGGAGCTGTTGTAATAATAGTAGACATTAAGCGCACGATCAGTGCACGCCTGGACCAGCCCATGACCGTGCTCCCTCTCCTCTGCCCCGCTTGGGTCTGTGCAGAGACTGTCTTCCATGAGACCTGTTCTTGGTGCCAGAGAGGTGGGGGGCCGCTGGTCTAAAGTCACAGGAGCCAGTCATTGTGCGGTGATGGGAAGCCCTGGAGGACCGCAGGGAGGTGGGCCTGCCTCTGCATGGCGGCTGCTGAATCAATGCTAGTAAGGACCCACCACTTGTCCTTTTGTTATGGAGAAGAATCAATTCTTATTTATTTAATCCTCTCTAAAAAAAACAGCAGAAGCATGGATGGGGAACGCCAGCTGGTGGGATTTGTTCCCCATCCTTGTCTAGACTCCTTAGTGCCTATGAACATTCATGATCGCAACGCCACTCATCCTCATTCTAATATTTCTTCTCTACGTGCGTGCTGCCTGCCAAGTCGCTTTGGCCGTGTCCAACCCTTTGTGACCCCGTGGACTGTAGCACTCTGGGCTCCTCTGTCCATGGGATTCTCCAGGCAAGAATACTGGAGTGGGTCGCCATGCCTTCTCCAGGGGGATCGTCTCCACCCAGGGACTGAACTCATATCTCCTGCGGCTCCTGCATTGGCAGGTGGGTGTTTCTCTACTGAACACAAGATCTATGTTATTTCTTATTTTTTATTGTTTTCCCAAAACAATAAACACACTGAAATAAAAAACAGAAGCAGTCACCTGGCAAGAGCTTGCTGTGGGGCCCTCCAGAAACCCACAGAGTGGGGGATGGTCTATGAATGAATCCAGGGGTCCTGGGGGTATGTTCCAAGACCCCCAGGGATGCCTGAGACTGTGACTAGTACCAGACCCTAGTTGTATTATGTTTTTTCCTACATGTACATACCTATGGTGAAGTTTATAAGTTAGGCAGAGTAAGAGAATATCTGAAATGCCAGCATCACTACTCTGGCACTTCGGGGGCAATTATTAAATAAAACAAAGGTGAGTTGCACGCAGGCCCTGCGACGTCGTGACAGTAAAGCTAATAACAAGCACGGCTCCTGAGTGACTAACAGCAGGCGTGCAGGACAGAGCAGTGGCTCACGCGCTGGAGGAACCGAGCAGGGCAGCAGGTTTCATCCCACCGCAGTGAAGACTGAGGAACTGTCTAGTTCTTGATTTTCCATTTAGCATCTTCTGATAGAAGACCACAGGCAGCTGAAGCTGAGGAAAGGGAAACCAAAGGTGAGAGGGGACAGCTGGGTGGCAGGATCGCGTGGTAACTGCAGTGCATGAGTTACAGTCGGGGATGCTTGGGAGCCCAGAGAAGAGCCCCCTGACCCTCTTGCCCAGGTGGAGGGGGCTCAGTCGGGGAAGGGCTCTTCCTTGGGCCTGAGCCAGCAGTGGGGCTTGACGAGGAGAGTGCGGGGAGCAGCAGGGTGCTTGGGGCAGGTGGGGTCTTACGTGGCGCAGCCTCCGCTGGACAGTTGCCACTGGTTTGGTTTGGCTGGAAGTGCAACACGAATGTGATCAGGACAACAGTAGTCAGCACCCGTGTTTCCACCATCAGACCTCCCCCCTGCTCGACGTGGCCGTGCTAACCTGGCCAGGAGCCGAGCCGACGGGGAGGGCCCCAGGGCTGGCCGCACTGCTGCCCCGAGGAGGGAGAGCAGGGAGAGAAGGGTGGCATTTGAGAATCAGTGGAGGAGAGAAGCAAACGAGATGAGCAGCTCCCATAAGACGGGGGCCTGAGGTGACAGAGTTCAGTGCCTCGGGGGTGGGATTCTCTGCTGGGTGTGCTATGGCTATTGGAGACTTAGTCTCCTTCAAGGCAGGAAAATGAAGTCTGGATTTAAGGTATGGGCCTTCCCTGATGGCTCAGCTGGTAAAGAATCTGCCCGCAAAGCAGGAGACGTGGGTTTGATCCATGGGTCGGGAAGATCCCCTGGAGAAGGAAATAGCAACCTGCTTCAGTATTCTTGCCTGGAGAATCCCATGGACAGGGGAGCCCGGCGGGCTGCAGCCCATGAGGTCACAAAGAGTCGGACACGGCTGAGTGACTGAGCCCAAGACGCCCAGTGAGGTAAGACGGGGGATGGAGGTGAGGTGGATGGCGAGAGGGTCCCCCCATGATGCCCTTGGGTCATCTCTAGCATCTAGGACTTTATCCTGATGGCAGAGGAGGACTCTTGGATCTTGAACAAATCAGCCTCCCTAAAGCTCAGCTGCTGCTGCTTTAAGACAGAGGTCATAATGACACCTGTCCTAGGGTTTTGTCGTGGGCATTATAGAAAAGCACAGAGAATATAGACCGAGCAAGCTTCCTGGCACAGAGTAGCCTCTCAATTAATGCTTATTGAATCTGGACCTTTATCTGCCCCATGTCCTATTCATCTAAGACCAACCCTCTCTCCAGAGCTGATCCATATTCTGGATCACAGAATGCCCGGGATGTGAGTAACATGATGATATCGTGTTTCATAGCCGCCTTTGCTCCTTGAGCCAAACGAGGGAGCAAAGTGGACATTTTCGCAGGCAGAGGAGAAATAAACACACAGTCTGTTTCATTCCAAGGTTCTGACTCTTGAGCGGGCTCTTTCTAAGATCAAGGGCCTGAAATGAGTAACAAAAGGCCCAAGAAACAGAGATTAACTAAAGGGATATCAAACCTGCGTTGCGCGTCTGCCCGCTGTGCCCTGTGCTGTATCTCCCTTCACCTTCGCCCCGGCTCTGTGACGCAACACTTGTACTGAGCTCCTCTTTACCGATCAATAAGCAGCCCAGAGAGGTTAAATAATTTGCCCAAGGTCACACAGGCAAGGAAGCAGCAGGTCCAAGACTCGAGTCCAGACTGTTTACCATCAGTCTGAGCTCTTGAGTCGTCTTTCTCAGGAAAGCCGGGAAGGCTCTCTGGCGGGGGAGTGAGGACCCAAAAGTGCATAAACCGAAGTCCTGAGCTGACCTTGATGAGAGCCCATAGAGTTAGCATTAAAAAAAAAAAGGCGTTTATATGTGCATCTTCACCCTGTAACCCATTCTGCTCAGATAGATCAGCTGTGCTCAGCAGTGCAGAGAGGCAAGGAGCAGCCCCCAGTCAGATGGCTCCACGCACACGCAGCTTCTCTTGGGGGATCAAGTCCTGGAGGCGTTTCCTGCAGCCCAGTCACTTCGAGTGTGGCCGCTGCAAAGCACAAATAGGATTAAGAGGAAAACATCTGTGTTATTCAAGGCTGCTCTAATTCAAAGACAAACATACTGTGGAGATACCCAAATGCTCAGTGACTTTTGCTGTGGAGAGGGGTGATGACCGTCTGGGCTGGGCTTCGATTGGAAGAGGTGCAGATAACGCCCTGGCATCCTCACGCCTGAGTCTTTTGGGTGGCCCGGAGCATGACGTCAGGGGCGTGAAAGCATATGTATGTTCCATAATGTCAGATTGAGTTAGAGGCCATTTTTTTGTTGTTGTTGTTAAAGTCAGTGAGTCCTTAATACGTTTCCCTCCCAGGATGAAGTCTTTGGGGCTGTAGAAATACTCCAAATATGTACTACTATTTTATTAACGAGTCTCGCATCCCATACAGGGCTCTGAACTTCAAAGAAAGCTAGCGAGGATTTGATCTTCAAAAGAAGAGAGGAGTCTCCATTAAGATGCTCCATGCCTCAAGCTATGTGCTGGGTCCAGAAAAAGTCTCATTTTGGGAGGAGAAAAGGAAACTTAATTACCAATGAATGAAGCAACTCTCAGAGCATATGGTTTTCGGGTTTGCCAAGCTCCAAAGCCAATTTGTTACTTTATTATTATTGTTGTTGTTAATCTTCACTTGAAAGATGTCTTAAGCCACTGAGTCAGTCTCTTTCCTGAGGATGCAAAAGCTGAAATGTCTCTGGAAGGCAAAACCGAATGGGATGGCAGATCAAAATAATATTTTTGTCATTTATCGACATTCAAGGGTGACTGTAAACTGTGTCCCATGATGGTTTTTTCCCCCCTCCTAACAAAGAAATAGCCACTCTCCCTTGTTTGGGAAACCTACTTGGATGCCTCAGAGACCAGTCTCTTCTGAGTCTTCTTCTGTTCTTTCCCTTCGGCACGTGTGCTCCGCCTGCTTCTGCACCATTCTCTGGCAGGGATATTCTTCCCTTGTTTATGCTCCCATGTTTCAGAGAAGACGTCACGGCTGCAGCAGACACGGTTTGCAAAAAGTCCTGCTGTCGGTGAGCCAAGGAAAACATGTTTCTAAAATCTTGCTAACATTTTAGCTCTGGCGTCTTCAAACCTCATATTTCTCCTCTTTTTCTGTCTTTCTCCAACATGGCTGTCAGTGGACTGTTTGGTCTTAAGAGTAATCAGGGCAGAGATGTGCCCTGGAGCTCTGCCACCAGCTGGAAGAGAGTGTGTATTATAAGATTACTGCTCCCTCCAATTTGAGGGGCAATTTGAGTGGGACAGGGAGCTGCCTGGGTCTACAGAAACTGCTTACAGTTGGGATTGTGCATGTGTGAGATGAGACATTTGAGAATCGTTAGAATTGCCCAGAGGATGGAGAAACCAGCAGCCCACAGGGCATTGTGAGCAGAGTTTTAAGACTAATGAACAGGCTAAGGGCTTTATGAATGACCCTCTTACGCTGGTGACACTCAACTGACCTTTGCATCCTCAAGTGTGCAGGTCAGGCATCTTTTGAGTCCTAACAGTTTCTTCTGGGGGCTTCCCCGGGGGGATCAGATGGTACAGAATCTGCCTGCTAATGCAGGAGACCTGGGTTTGACCCCTGGGTCAGGAAGACCCCCTGGAGGAGCAATGGCTATCCAATCCAGTATCCTTGTCTGGAGAACTCGATGGACAGAGGAGCCTGGTGGGCTATAATCCGTGGATCGACTATTTCATAGGTGGCCAGATCGAAGTGCATTAGTGCTCTCAGGAGGGTATGTCTTTAAATGCCTCCTGGACAACACCCTCAGAGGCCCCTACCTCCTTCCTAAGTGGGCCTTTCTGCAAAATCCCAGTGCACCTCCTCAAGCTGGGGCATCGGCTGGCTGAGCCGCGGTCCTCACTGAGACCAGCGGCAGCTGCTGAATATTTTATTAGTCACTGTGTCTGTCTGTGAAGCCTGCATCTGGATGTCGTCTTTCCTGTTGTGACACCCTTTTCCTTTAAAGGAGTCGCCAGGGATGATGCCTTGTAGTCTGTTTAGAAACAAGGACTCAACCAGCTCCTGGTCAAGCTGGAGAACATCTCCTTTCTGAGGATAGATCTTTGAAAGTTTGTGAAGATTTGGCAAAATGGAACACTCCTTTCACAAGGAGAGTTTTGCTTTTAGGAAAGCTCCTTGTCTGCCCCTAATTCCCCTGCCACTAACCCTAGGAAAGAAACTTCAGAAAGGAAACGTGAACCGAGGGGTCCCCAGGGTTCCCCAGTGGCTGAGGGGCAAAGACTGCCTGCCAACACGGGAGACGCGAGCTCTGTCCCTGAGCAGCGGAGATCCCCTGGGGAAGAAACGGCAAACCGGGATTCTTGCCTGGGAGGTCTGTGCACAGAGGAGCCTGGCAGGGCTACGGTCCATGGGGTTGCAGAGCCAAGACGTGCCTTAGTGGCTAAACAACAACAAAAGGGGCCTCCAGGATTACTTTTCAAAAGGCACTGATGTCTGAGATCACTGTTCTTATGCTCTTGTGTTAGAACTTGAGTGAGTTAATTTATTCCATCAAACAAGTGTTTACTTAGTTGCTATTATGTCAGGGACTAAGCAAGGTACTAGGCCTCAGCCTTGAAGAAGACAGCTACCTTGTCATCACAAAACAGAAGGCCCTCTGTTTGTCATCAGAAAATGGAAGGCCCAGTGCAGGACTCACTCAGTCACTCTTTGATTCACTGTGCAGTTTATTGAGTGCCTACTGTGTGCCTGGCATTGCTCTAGAGACTAGGATAGACAGCGGAGGACGAAGCACAAAATCATTCTGGTGGGGGGTGGACATTTTTCAAAGAATTCCACAGTGTGTATAGTTATAAAACGCAATGAGCCCAGTGAACAAAACTTCTTAAAAAGACCTTCCCTGGGATTCTACACCCAGCTAGGCCATCATTCAGCAGCCAGGGCTAAATAGCAACATTTTCAGATGTACAACAAATAAGAGAGTTTATTTTCAGCAGATACTCTGTATCAGAGGAAGTGAAAAAAGAAGAAAAGCATGAGAAGCATGAGAAAAAGAAGAAAAATGAGAAACAGCACAAAAATTCATTAAATACATTGGAAAGTGCAATGAATTATTGCTTATCTTAAAATGCTGTTTTTTGTTTTAATAGAGGAAAAAGTGCAGTTAATGAAAACCAGTGAAATAGAACACTGGGATCAAAAAGAAAGGATATTTTGTAAAGCTGGCTTTTTAATTACATAAAATATACCAGCTTCTAGCAAGATTTAGAAGTGTATCAGAAAGGCATAAATAAATGTAGGTGTAGAAATGGGTAAACAGAGATACAGTTGAATTTTTTTTTTTAAATCAGGAGGATACAATGAATAACTGACACCCATAAACTTGAAAGTTGACATGACATGAATTATCTTCTAGAAAAATACAGACTACCAAAATTGACGCAAGAAGGTTTAAATACACCAAACTATTAAAGAAATTGAATTGACAATCAAGAATACTCCCACAAACCATATCCCAAACCCAGTACATACAGACCAGAGGGCTGGATTCTGTTTTACAGATGTGCCCTAACAAAACTTCAAAAAATAGAGAGCTCTCATCTCATAAAAGCTGTTACAGAGACTAGGAAAAGAGGTGACGCTACGGAAATAATTTTATAAACTTAGTATAACCATGGCGAGCCAACCATATATTCACGAGACCACAAAGAGAGACGGCTCGAGCACCTTTGTGCTCCCAGCCAGTGCCCTGTTCGTTATCCTATAAAGACAGGGAGGCGTCAGTTACCTGGCCCGTAGAGAGTCAGGAAAAGAAAGATGGTTATCCTCGCCCATCTCTCACATTAAGCTTTGTGTTAACTTGAGAACTTTGTTTACTGTGCAAAGACCTGGAGGTCTCAGATGAGACATAGGCAAGACCCCTGCAGAAGCTGGAATTACCAAGGTGAGGTCTGCCAGGTCCATTCTGCTCTACGTGAATGCAGTTGCTGAATACTGTCACGTTAAAAATGAGTGACCCGAGGAATTCCCCAGTGGCCCAGTGGTTAAGACTCCATGCTGTCATTGTTGAGGGTGCAGATTTGATCCTTGATTGGGAAAATAAGATCCCACAAGCCACTCAGCAAGCCCTAAATAAATAAGCATAGGAGACCCAGGACTAATGCTAAACCCCATGGGATCCCAGGACAGCAAGTGAAAAACCAAAAAACTTAGATTCCATATTAATAAGAGATTGGCAATGTTCGGGATATAAAATAAAAATGTAAAGTCAATAGCGTTTGTCTATAACAATAGAGACCAGTTAGAAAATGTCACAGAAGGAAAAGGCACACAGAACAAATAGAAGAAAAATACTACGTCAAATAAATGTGTTTCCGGTAACTGTGGATAGATAGAGCTTACAAAACCTTCATGAAGAAAGTGCAAATGTGACCAGAGGAAAATGTGTTTTGTTAAAAGCAAGGGTAAATCATATGGAAGGTTGTTAATCTTTAATGTGTTAATAATAAAGATATTAATTCTACTCCAATTTAATAATAAATTGGATTCAATCTAAACAGTAATTCTTACAGAACTCTCCCATACTTACTCAAAATGTCATGTGAAGGCCAAGGCCAAGAACACTCTACAATTTGCTGAAGAAAGGAAGAGCGGGGAACTTGCCCTACTAGGTACCAAAACCTTTATAGAGTTTTTGGGTTTAAAATAGTATAATAATAACACAAAAAATAAGGTGATAGGGTAACAGAATAGACTAGGAAGAAGAGAGAAAAACCAATGTATATGGAAACTAATATTCACATTAGTGAGGAAAGGATAAAGGCCAATTAATAATCCATATAAAAATTATTTCCCTCTCCATAATGTATACAAAAATAAATTCTGATGGATGAAAGCTGATACGTAAAAAATAATATTAGAAAACTCTTAATAGAAAATGTAGAAAAATATATTTTTTGGCCTCCATGTAGGAAAGGATTTCTTAAGACACACAAAGGAGTACAGACTAGAGGAAAATATGAATGGATAAATCTGACGATAATAAAGCAAAGTCTCTGGACATAAAGAGACCAAATTAAAATCTAAGGCACAGATGAGGAAAAGCAATAACCGATTCAGATGTGGTTTCTGGAGTATATGAAGAATTCCTACAAGAAAACAAAAACTCAGCAGAAGAATGCACAGAGAAAATGAACAAATAACTCGTTGACAAGGAAATCTGCATAGCAAATAAATACATGGGGAAAAAAGAAGGTCCATCTTACTAGAAATCAGTCAAGTGCAAACCAAAGCAACAATGAGATACTGTTTTTCACACCTATCAGGCAAAAATTTCAAAGCGTCACAATACTGAGAGTGTCAAGAATGGAGAGAAACACAAGCTCTTGTTTGTTCTGTACAAACACAAGTTGGCACAGATTTGAAAGAACATTTGGTGGTGTCTCGTAAAGCTGGAGACACGCATGCCCTATCTCCCTCCAGTTCTGTTTCCAGGTGTGTGCCAAAATGCTTTCAGCAAAGGTGTGGTGTTTTTTTGCCTCACACCAGTTCTCCAACTCAGAAGGAAATGGCAACCCACTCCAGTGTTCTTGCCTGGAGAATCCCAGGGACGGGGAAGCCTCGTGGGCTGCTGTCTATGGGGTCGCGCAGAGTCGGACACGACTGAAGCGACTCAGCAGCAGCAGCAGTTCTCCAGCTCTCCGATACTGAGTGTCCTATAATTTATTTCAATTCTGATTCTAACTAACTGGAGTTGGCGCAGACCCCACAGGTGAACAGCTGAGTCCCTCAAGACTGGCCCCATCACTTCATGCCGGTCACAAGGTCCAGGTGGCTGCCTGCTGTCTAGTCCCTAGGTCATGTCTGACTCTTTGTGACCCCATGGCTTGCAGCACACCAGGCTCCTCCGTCTCCCTCTATTTTCTGGAGTTTGCTTAAACTCATGTCCATAGGGTCAGGGATGCTATCTGAACCATGTCCACTGGGCCAGGGATGCTGTCTGAACCGTGTCCGTTGGGCCAGGGATGCTGTCTGAACCGTGTCCGTTGGGCCAGGGATGCTGTCTGAACCGTGTCCGTTGGGCCAGGGATGCTGTCTGAACCGTGTCCGTTGGGCCAGGGATGCTGTCTGAACCGTGTCCGTTGGGCCAGGGATGCTGTCTGAACCGTGTCCGTTGGGCCAGGGATGCTGTCTGAACCGTGTCCGTTGGGCCAGGGATGCTGTCTGAACCGTGTCCGTTGGGCCAGGGATGCTGTCTGAACCGTGTCCGTTGGGCCAGGGATGCTGTCTGAACCGTGTCCGTTGGGCCAGGGATGCTGTCTGAACCGTGTCCGTTGGGCCAGGGATGCTNGAATAGACTAGGAAGAAGAGAGAAAAACCAATGTATATGGAAACTAATATTCACATTAGTGAGGAAAGGATAAAGGCCAATTAATAATCCATATAAAAATTATTTCCCTCTCCATAATGTATACAAAAATAAATTCTGATGGATGAAAGCTGATACGTAAAAAATAATATTAGAAAACTCTTAATAGAAAATGTAGAAAAATATATTTTTTGGCCTCCATGTAGGAAAGGATTTCTTAAGACACACAAAGGAGTACAGACTAGAGGAAAATATGAATGGATAAATCTGACGATAATAAAGCAAAGTCTCTGGACATAAAGAGACCAAATTAAAATCTAAGGCACAGATGAGGAAAAGCAATAACCGATTCAGATGTGGTTTCTGGAGTATATGAAGAATTCCTACAAGAAAACAAAAACTCAGCAGAAGAATGCACAGAGAAAATGAACAAATAACTCGTTGACAAGGAAATCTGCATAGCAAATAAATACATGGGGAAAAAAGAAGGTCCATCTTACTAGAAATCAGTCAAGTGCAAACCAAAGCAACAATGAGATACTGTTTTTCACACCTATCAGGCAAAAATTTCAAAGCGTCACAATACTGAGAGTGTCAAGAATGGAGAGAAACACAAGCTCTTGTTTGTTCTGTACAAACACAAGTTGGCACAGATTTGAAAGAACATTTGGTGGTGTCTCGTAAAGCTGGAGACACGCATGCCCTATCTCCCTCCAGTTCTGTTTCCAGGTGTGTGCCAAAATGCTTTCAGCAAAGGTGTGGTGTTTTTTTGCCTCACACCAGTTCTCCAACTCAGAAGGAAATGGCAACCCACTCCAGTGTTCTTGCCTGGAGAATCCCAGGGACGGGGAAGCCTCGTGGGCTGCTGTCTATGGGGTCGCGCAGAGTCGGACACGACTGAAGCGACTCAGCAGCAGCAGCAGTTCTCCAGCTCTCCGATACTGAGTGTCCTATAATTTATTTCAATTCTGATTCTAACTAACTGGAGTTGGCGCAGACCCCACAGGTGAACAGCTGAGTCCCTCAAGACTGGCCCCATCACTTCATGCCGGTCACAAGGTCCAGGTGGCTGCCTGCTGTCTAGTCCCTAGGTCATGTCTGACTCTTTGTGACCCCATGGCTTGCAGCACACCAGGCTCCTCCGTCTCCCTCTATTTTCTGGAGTTTGCTTAAACTCATGTCCATAGGGTCAGGGATGCTATCTGAACCATGTCCACTGGGCCAGGGATGCTGTCTGAACCGTGTCCGTTGGGCCAGGGATGCTGTCTGAACCGTGTCCGTTGGGCCAGGGATGCTGTCTGAACCGTGTCCGTTGGGCCAGGGATGCTGTCTGAACCGTGTCCGTTGGGCCAGGGATGCTGTCTGAACCGTGTCCGTTGGGCCAGGGATGCTGTCTGAACCGTGTCCGTTGGGCCAGGGATGCTGTCTGAACCGTGTCCGTTGGGCCAGGGATGCTGTCTGAACCGTGTCCGTTGGGCCAGGGATGCTGTCTGAACCGTGTCCGTTGGGCCAGGGATGCTGTCTGAACCGTGTCCGTTGGGCCAGGGATGCTGTCTGAACCGTGTCCGTTGGGCCAGGGATGCTGTCTGAACCGTGTCCGTTGGGCCAGGGATGCTGTCTGAACCGTGTCCGTTGGGCCAGGGATGCTGTCTGAACCGTGTCCGTTGGGCCAGGGATGCTGTCTGAACCGTGTCCGTTGGGCCAGGGATGCTGTCTGAACCGTGTCCGTTGGGCCAGGGATGCTGTCTGAACCGTGTCCGTTGGGCCAGGGATGCTGTCTGAACCGTGTCCGTTGGGCCAGGGATGCTGTCTGAACCGTGTCCGTTGGGCCAGGGATGCTGTCTGAACCGTGTCCGTTGGGCCAGGGATGCTGTCTGAACCGTGTCCGTTGGGCCAGGGATGCTGTCTGAACCGTGTCCGTTGGGCCAGGGATGCTGTCTGAACCGTGTCCGTTGGGCCAGGGATGCTGTCTGAACCGTGTCCGTTGGGCCAGGGATGCTGTCTGAACCGTGTCCGTTGGGCCAGGGATGCTGTCTAAACCTTCTCATCTTTTGCTGCCCCCTTCTCCTTTTGCCTCCAGTCTTTCCCAGCAAGAGAATTCCAGGAAAATATCTACTTTTGCTTATTGATTATGCCAAAGCATTTGTATGGATCACAACCAACTGGAAAATTCTTAAGGAGAAGGGAATACCAGACCACCTGACCTGCCTTTTGAGAAACCTGTATGCAGGTCAAGAAACAACAGTTAGAACTGGACATGGAAAGAGTACATCGAGGTTGTATATTGTCACCCTGCTTCAACTTATATGCAGAGGACATCATGAGAAATGCCGGGCTGGATGAAGCACAGGCTGGAATCAAGACTGCCAGGAGAAATATCAGTAACTTCAGATATGCAGATGACACCACCCTTATGGCAAAAAGCGAAGAAGAAGTAAAGAACCTCTTGATGAAAGTAAAAGAGGACAGTGAAAAAGTTGGCTTAAAACTCAACATTCAGAAAACTAAGGTCATGGCATCTGGTCCCGTCACTTCACGGCAAATACATGGGGAAACAATGGAAACAATGAGAGACTTTATTTTGGGGGGAACTCCAAAATCGCTGCCGATGGTGACTGCAGCCATGAAATTAAAAGACTCTTGCTCCTTGGAAGAAAAGCTATGACCAACCTAGATAGCATATTAAAAAGCAGAGACATTACTTTACCAACAAAGGTCCGTCTAGTCAAGGCTATGGTTTTTCCAGTAGTCATGCATGGATGTGAGAGTTGGATTATAAAGAAAGCTGAGAACTGAAGAATTGATGTTATTGAACTATGGTGCTGGAGAAGACTCTTGGAGTCCCTTTGACTGCAAGGAGATCCAACCAGTCAAACCTAAAGGAAATCAGTCCTGAATGTTCATTGGAGGGACTCATGTTGAAGCTGAAATTCCAATACTTTGGTCGCCTGGGAAGAACTGACTCACTGGAAAAGACCCTGATGCTGGGAAAGATTGAAGGCAGGAGGAGAGGGGGATGATGGAGTATGAGATGGTTGGATGGCATCACTGACTCGATGGATATGAGTTTGAGAAAGCTCCAGGAGTTGGTGATGGACAGAGAAGCCTGGTCTGCCACAGTTCATGGGGTCACCAAGAGTTGGACACGACTGAGCGACTGGGGTGAACTGAATTGAACTTTCCCAGCATCAGGGTCTTTTCCAGTGGGTCAGTTCCTCCTGTCAGGTGGCCAAAGTATTGGAGCTCCAGCTTCAGCATCGACGTCGTCCCCTGTACACTTCTGTATATTTGACAGGTTTCATTGTATATGAGCTAGAAGGAGAGAGAAATTATATGAAGACGTAACTAACGAGCTGTAACTTACGGTGAATGAGCCTATCCCAGGTGTACAGCCTGATAAACCTTTACAAGGTGAACACTTCCAGAGTGTAGTACAGACCCAGCGCTGCAGAAGGTCCTCCCAGGGACAGACCCAGCCCCTGCGAAGAATAATGACCGCTGTGACTTCCATCAGCATCAGGGAATTGTGTTTGTGTTTTTATGTTAGAATGAAGGAGTCGTGTAGAGTCCTAGAGTAGATTCTCTTTAGCCACTGACTGCACTTTGTCAGGGTTGTCGTTAAGATTCATCCTGAGAGGCTGTTTTCTAAATGTCCTCAGCGCTGATCCAATCAGAAGGCAAGGGCTCCATGCTCAACGTGAGGAAGAGCTCCCTCTTCACGCCCCTCCAGCCCTGAAAAGCAGCAGAGAGGGAGATCTAACCCTTGTGAAGGATTCTTTTTTTCTCTCTCTCTCTCTTAATTATTTTATTTTTTATTGAAGAATAATTGCTTTACAGAGTTTTGCTTTTTCCTGTCAAACCTCCACATGAATCAACCATAAGTATACACTGAAAACCAGGGCTGTTTAGGGAGCTGGTGTCCCTCCCGCCAATGGCTGTAGGTGGATTTGACGATGCTCCCAAACCCCCTTCTGGGCCTCAGTCTTCTGACCTCCTTGCCTAAATGTCTGCTTTAAGTAAAGTAATACCCAAGTGTCAGGGACTGCAGGAGAAGCTTGGAAGAGCTTCCCAACTCAGCCTTCAGACAGCTCACCAGGGGTGTAAAAATAAAAAAGCTGCAGAGGGAGATGCAGATATTATCTTTAGACAGACGTCCACGGTTTGCCTCTCTCCAGCACCCCGTTCCAAACCCTCACTCGCAGGCAGAGTTTTTAAATGTTAACCCTTCATGCTGTTTTTGTCCGCAACGTTTAACTTACAACTCAGAGGCCTCGGGGATATGTTGTTGTGAAAGGAGAGGTACAGATGCGTGCTGGTGGGGTCCCACAGCTGGGCTGGAAGGGTGCCGTGCTTTCACATTTCCTGACACGTGATCTGGCACCTGGTGCTACGTGTTGGCGGGCTGTGGGCATCGACCTGCTTCCAGGTCCATCCAGATGCCCCCATGGGGCGGTTCAGTTCGTTGAAATCTGTCATCAAAATGAATGGACTGATGGAAGTCTCTGCTTAAAACTAGAAAAATAGTGGAGGTTGGTATGAAACACACACACAAACTATACAGAGCCCAGCAGAATTCTGCATCCTTTGGAATCATTTTTTACTTCCATGTTATCACTTCGCTTGGTCTGTGACGGTGAGGTTAACCCAAGTTACACACGCTCTGGGTGGTTTTCCTTGGAAGATGGATTGCCACAGATGACAGCCTGAATTTGACCACCAGGTCCACTGCCTGCATGGTTAGACTCTGTTCCCGCTGACCCAAAGAATCAATCCCTGGAGAAGGAAATGGCAACCCACTCCAGTATTCTTGTCTGGAAAATCCTATGGACAGAGGAGCCTAGCAGGCTACAGTCCATGGGGCTTCAAGTGTTGGACACGACTTAGTGTCTAAACCACCACAACCAAAGAATCTGTACCATAATTTTTAAAATATTCGTTTATTCATTTGGCTGCACTGGGCCTTCGTTGCAGCACCTGGGACCTTTGATCTTTGCTGTGTATTTCAGGGCCCTTAGTTTGGCATGTGAACTCTTAGTTGTTGTGTGTGGGATCTAGTTACCCACCCCCACAGGGGTCAAACCTGGGCCCCCGCATTTAGAGCTGGGAATCAGCCCCTGGACCGCCAGGGAAGCTCCTCCCATAATGGTTTTATTTTTGCGTCCATCAAGAAAAGTTTTAGTTGCTCAGTCATGTCCGACTCTTTGAGACCCCATGGACTGTAGCCTGCCAGGCTCCTCTGTCTATGGGATTTTTCAGGCAAGAATATTGGATTGGGCAGTCATCCCTTCTCCAGGGGATCTTCCCCACCCAGGGATTGAACCCAGGTCTCCTGCATTGCAGGCAGATTTCACCATTATTATTATTACCATCTGAGCCACCAGGGAGGACAGCGCTGATGATCCAGGTAAAACAGGGCCCCGTGAGGCTCAGAAAACTCTCGGTGAGGACAAGATTAAGAAACACACCTGTGAGTGGGAATCACAGGATTGCCATGGAGACCAGGAGGACAAGGGTGACGTGCGTGGCCCTCGTGAAGCTGATTTGCTCTCTGTGCGAGGGCAGAAACGGAGCTTATTTCAACAAAGAGCCAAAACAGCGGAAGCGTTCACTCCCCATTGGGTTTAACCCAAACTGGATAGTGTCTGTTCGCTTGTTATTTAACCCAAACTGGATGGTGTCTATTCGCTTGTTATTCCTCTTGGACTCAGGAGGCAAGAAAGAATCATGACTCTGGAGAAAGGATGGGAGAGCAGCAAGGTGCTGTTGAGACAATGAGATGCCAGCTGAATTATAGACAGTCTGTCCAGAAAGGCAGAGGGCTGGGGCACTGGAGGATTCAGCCAAGGAGAACAGTGGAAACCAATAAATTATCTTGGCTGCTGAGAATAAAAACCCTGTTGATGGGAAAGGCAAGGAACAGAGCGATGGGGTAGGAAGGAGTGTCAAGTCAGATCCCGCTTTGGTGCCAGCACCTCTAAAGTAGGAGGAGACAGCTGGCATGGTGGCCGTGCCCGAATTTCTGTCTGCAGCTCCCCAGGGCTGCCTGACGGGATCTGGCTTTTGCCTTTGCCATCCGCAGTGAGGAGAGAAAAGCTCCTTTTAAGATATGAGCCACTTGTACATCTATCGACTCTTGGATCTTCTGGTTTGTACCCACACCAGGGATTGACAAACAACAAAATGCCATTAAAAGCTAAAAAAAAAATTTTTTTTTTGAAAATCCTCAGAAGGTTGCAGACACCTCTGCGGAGTTCTCACTCAGTCAAAGTCCATGGACTTCCAATCTTGTCGAAACCACTGCTAATTAATACCTTCTCACTTCCCCGCGGAAAGCAAAACAATTTACAATTAAGTCAGGCAGCCTACGCATAATCACCCTAACACCTCCTATGTATGTTTTGAGACGTGCTCTCACATTTCATGATCCGTTTGTTTTACAGGATGGGTAAACGGCAGACAATTATGGTGATAATACAGCTGAGGTGTTTGGTTTTTATCTCTTCGCAGTAAATTGTGGTTGTTCAAGCCTTCACAATAATGGTTTCCATGCCTCTCTCGTTTTCTTCCTACCACTTGACAATAAATATGCTTTCTTTTTGTTAAACAAAAAGGAGTGTTAGTTTATTATAATCACATCACTTATTCAAATAGCAATATAATTAAAAAATTTCTTGGTAGGCATGGCTGAAATTAATTATACTAACAAATATATTCAATGGTGTGTGCCTCTGAAAATAGAATCTTAGGTGCGTCAGGTCCCTTGTGTCCCCTTTTTCTATGCAGCAGCTAAAGGTGCTGTGTGGTAACTGGGCAGGCGAGCTTGCTTTTGAGGGATGCTATCAAAGGACATGAGGATTTAATTTAAGATTTTTTTTATGAGAAGGGAGAGTGTCCCACATGTGATTCTAGGCACAAGATCAGGGCTGACAGGCTTCAGAGATTCACAAGCAGTTGGAATGATCATGGAAAATCAAAGCCAGGGTGATGGGGAGAGTTGGGCCATGGAGAGCTTCCTAGCATCTCAGCCCTGTCCTCTTTATTGCTCGTTCCCTCAGAATGTCCTTAGTCTACTTTTGCCAGAGGCATTCTCAGACTTAAGAAAAAGGAGCCAGGTAGGCTGTTTGTAGAGGTCCAAAAGGATTACGATTTGAAAGTGAAAGCCCTGTTAGAAATACTTCCCTCGAAGCTCTCTAAACAGTTGACAGTAATATTCTCATAGCTTTTGCCCGCTGGCTCTCTCCTGGGGGTGGTCTCAAACCGTTCTTGGAAAATGATGTTTCAAGAACACACAAAGGCAATCTGTGAGTGTGACTTAGAGATTACTTTCTGAGTTGTCCCCTCTGCAGAGCACATCAGAAAACTATGGTGACGTCGCCGTGCGCCTTCCTCCACTGTGACACCAGTGTCGTTAATTAGGTAACGGAACCACAGAACCAAATTGCCGTCTGGGGAGAGTGAAATGAAATACTCCTTTTTCTTTTTCTGCCTTCTGAATTTTGAATGTGTTACAGTTGGCCATAGCCAAAGCCATCCTTTAAGACCCTCTGACATTTGAAAGTAAGAAATCTGGAGTCTGACTTTATTCCAAAGCTTTTCTCCCTAGTCCACCAAGAGTGCTGTGGATTTTACAAAGTGTCTTTGTACGTATTAGCTCATTTGTTTGTGAACAAATCCCTAGCACTTGGCACAAGGGTGGGAAGGAATGGAAGCAGAGGGAGAGCCAATCACTCCGCTCCACAGAGCTCTCTCTGCCCTTCTCTCGTCCTCTCCACGAACTCCAATCTGTGTCAGGCCCCCGGGACCGGGTGTTCTGGGGGCCCCCTTGGAATGCCAGGAGGTGACCCCTTCCTGTGGCCCTGGGGTCTGCCCGTTCTGAAATGTGATCTCGTCCTGAGCTCTGACGGGGGAACGACTTCACGCCGCAAAGCCAGCACAGCTGTTCTGTGACTCATGGGAATATCACATTTAGCATGTTTTCCCCAGCGAGATGTATTTATTTAGATGACACATAATACTGTCAAAAGCCAAGCCTGCTCCGCTCTTATGCGCAGCCTTACAGAGGAGAATGGAGGAGTGGAACAGGCAGAAGGAGCCTGTTTGGGAGAGCCAGCTGGCTGGGGAGGCCCCTCGGGCCATCCGCGCAGTGAGCTCACAGTGGAGATCTAAGCAGCAGGGAACGGACACTGGGCACAAGGCAGAGGAAGGGCTTCATAGCCAGTTCATCCTAAGCATTTGCGGCTCACAAGTATTGGGCCTGGGAGATCGCTGATTGCCCACAAGCCTTCTGAAGAGAAAAACACAGTCATCTACCACTTGAGTTGATGGGGTGTTTTGGAAAGTGGTAGTGGCACTGCGGCCTTTTCCACTCTGTAGGTCGTCCTCTGGAAGGCAAGAAGGCCGTTAGCACTTGAACAAGCCAGATGGCCCACTCAGCAGACTGCAGACTCCCGCTCCTCCTTGATCCAGTCCCCCAGCTCCGCTGTTCCCAGCCTTGGCATCACTGAGCTCAGAACGCCACCCAAACATAGGGCATGAGGGGGACACACGGGAATGAGATTAACGTGAAAGTGGCAGGCAGCCTTCCCATCTTGCCTTTAACCTTCCTTACTGGCGGCTGGATCGTGGGGACTTTGCCAGAGCAGGTGCTGGGGACGGGCGCTGAGACCTCCCATTTTGCGGAGAGCATCACACTGAAGTTGCTCACATTCAGTCTCGCCTCCCTCCTTCCTGCTCAACTGCACAGAATCTTGAGTTCTTCCTATTTTCCATCGTCACTTTCCAGTCCTTGTCCTTTTATCAGCTAACCCTGAGCTTTCTCTGCAGCGCACCACACCCACTGCCTTCAACTCTTGCGTGAGAATATTAAAGAAAACCGGGGCCAGCCCTGATGCTTTGGGAGTCTTGTTCTCTACACCTCCCTGTGCAGAAAGGCTCTGCCCCTTCAACACTAGGATTTGTTCCCTGGTCTGTGTCATTTACCGACTGTGGCAAGAGAGTCCCCGTCTCAACTCGTCAGTGGCTCAATTATTTCAACGTGGATAAGATTCCTCTTGAAGTATTGAAAGGGTAAAGAGGTGTCTTTTGAAACTTGGTAGTAGTAAAATCCTTAGTTACCCCACTGTTGTGCCACCACTGGGCACCTAGAAGGGTGTGAGTATATCAACCAAGGCTGGAAGAGGCACTCAGTCAATGGGTAGCTGATCATGAATAGTAACGAGGCGCCCAGGGAACAGTGCAACCCAGGAAACAAGCCTTTCCTGCCCGGGTCACCTTTAGGCTGTTGCAGAATTGGCCTCAGATGTAGGCTGCAGGGCTCCCCTGGTGGCTCAGGTGATGAAGGATCTGCCCGCAGTGCATAGATCCAGGTTCAGTCCCTGGGTCAGGAAGATCCCCTGGAGAAGGAAATGGCATCCCACTCCAGTGTTCTTGCCTGGGGAACTCCATGGACAGAGGAGCCTGGTGGCTACAGTCCATGGAGTCACAGAGTTGGACATGACCGAGTGACTAACACACACTGATCGGTTATAAGGGTTATAAGTGAGCCTATCTTTCAAGAGTCACCCTCCAGCTTCCCTTTTCAACCCACTCTCCCATCCAGAGTCCTGGTCTTCAGCTTCTGGTTCCCTGCACAAAGTCAGGGAATGATCACTCTCTTTGTTCTATCCTGTAGGGCAAAAAGAAATCGCAGTTTTCTGTGGGTGCCATGAGGTTGGTGGTGATAATGGAGATGATGATAATGAAGATCGTGTTGAAGACGGTGGTGGTGTGAGGCTTCTGGTGATGAAGATGATAATGATGGAGGTGGTGCTTGTGGTAATGATGTTGATACGGTCATGGCATCAGTGACTAAAGAGTGCAAGACACCAGTCTTAGCAGCTTGCATTTATTAACTCGTCCAACCCCCAGAACACCCTTGCTGCTACCAAGTCGCTTCAGTCGTGTCCAACTCTGTGCGACCCCAGAGACATCAGCCCACCAGGCTCCCCCATCCCTGGGATTCTCCAGGCAAGAACACTGGAGTGGGTTGCCATTTCTTTCTCCAATGCAGGAAAGTGAAAAGTGAAAGTGAAGTTGCTCAGTCGTGTCCCACTCTTAGCCACTCCACCGACTGCAGCCCACCAGGCTCCTCCGTCCATGGGATTTACCAGGCAAGAGCACTGGAGTGGGTGCCACTGCCTTCTCTGCAGAACACCCTCATGAGCCAAGTATTTTTTATGATCGATCCCACGTTACAGGTGAGGTAATCAAGGGATAGAGTTGTTAAGTAACTTGCTTAAGGTGACAATAGCCAGTAGAAGCACATCCAGGATTTAGACCTAGACAGGCTGCTCCAGGCCTCACACTTTGGCCACTGCACTAAAGGTATAGATGCTCAGAGTCTTTGAGGTGGTAAATCTGGGAACCAATGAACTCATATTACTATTATGTAAAACTATCATTAATTAGGTTAAATGACCCCACAGTGAGGATGGGATGGGAGGTGAGGGGACAGAGAATCCTACTATGTCACACGTTTTTCTCAAAAATAATCTCATGTCAAAAATGAAGACAAGCAGAGCTGTTTGGGAAAAACAGGTAAGGGGGCCTGGATCCTTGTTCAATGACCTTCCCAAAGACCCTCCAAAGTGGCTCTGAAGGCTCTGCCCCTCAGAGATCTGAGGGGCTGCAGAACTTGGATGGGAAATCTTTGGGTGGCAAGTGTAGTCAAGAATACTGGCCACTGCTTATAACGCACCTGCCACCTGCCAGGTTCAGTTCAGTCGCTCAGTCATGTCTGACTCTTTGCAACTCCTTGGACTGCAGCATTCCAGGCTTCCCTGTCCATCACCAGCTACTGAAGCTCATTCAAACTCCTGTCCATTGAGTTGGTGATGCCATCCAACCATCTCATCCTCTGTCATCCCCTTCTCCCCTCCTGCCCTCAGTCTTCCCCAGCATCAGGGTCTTTTCCAATGAGTTGGCTCTTTGCATCAGATGGCCAAAGTATTGGAGCTTCAGCTTCAACATCAGTCCTTCCAATGAACACCCAGGACTGATCTCCTTTAGGATGGACTGATTGGATAGTCTTCTCCAACACCACGGTTCAAAAGCATCAGTTCTTGGGCGCTCAGCTTTCTTTATAGTCCAACTCTCACATCCATACACGAACACTGGAAAAACCATAGCCTTGACTAGACAGACCTTTGTCAGCAATGTAATGTCTCTGATTTTTAATATGCTGTCTAGGTTGGTCATAGCTTTTCTTCCAAGGAGCAAGAGTCTTTTAATTTCATGGTTGCAGTCACCATCTGCAGTGATTTTGGAGCCCTCAAAATAAAGCCTCTCACTGTTTCCATTGTTTCCCCATCTCTTTGGCATGAAGTACCTGCCAGGTACGTTTTAAAGTCTTGTAGCACAAATTCTGTTTTATGAAAGTTTGGGTAAATTTTCTTTGGATATTAAAAAAAAAATCAGTTTAAATCCTCAAGATTGCTTTTAGAGTGAGGTGTGACTGTCCTCATGGTATAGATGAGGTAACGGAGGCTCAGCGCAACCAGCCTAAGTTGACCTCATCTAAACTGGTGGCAGAGCTGGGGTTGGAGCCAGGATGGAGTGACTCCGAAAACCTGCTCTCTCCTGGGTGCATCACCCCATGGAAACGAGAGCCTCAGCTCCCCTCTGCACAGCTGACTCGCCCCCTTGACCTTGGAGGACTCCAGTAGACCCTCAGGATTGAGTCCTCGGGCAGCAGGTGGGCAGCCGCTCTTGCTCCCACACCCCATTCCTTCCTTCCCCTGTAGGTTATTTCTGAGCCCATGGCCTTCTCTTCTTTACTCCAGTCGCCACCACCTTGGTTCAGATGGAGGCTGAGCTGCATCATCTGAGCTGGGATTGCCTGGGCCCCACTGTGGTGCTCTGAAGGTGGAGGTCGCGTCTGTGAGCTGACGTCCTCTCTAGCTCGGTGGCCACTGGCAACGACAGGTCCCCCCTCCTGCCAACCAACATTCCCGATTTCATGCATGACCTCCTGCAGCCCTCTCAGGTGGACACCATCTGCTTCCAGTGACTCATCTGTGCCCACTTCTCTCCGGTCTGGCTTGGGACATCCTGGTATTGACCATGGTTTGATCTAGTATCTGTCTGCTATAGAAGCCATTCAAATAGCCTCTGTAGACCAAGGTCGGAAGTCCATTCAATCTGCTAGCTGTTTTCTTTTCATCCTCTCCCCCATAGAGAGCGTCTATCCATTAGTCGTTTCATCCTTTTAAAAAACAAAGTGGGCAACTGGATTGGTGGTTTTTCCTTCTCCTAGCAGGATACTGACCTTGACTTTGACCAGGAAGTTGTGTTGGTTAGTGACTGAGGGTATCGACTCTCGTCAGACTGACCTGGGCAGAAGCCCCGGCTCCATTGCTTCCCATCTTGGGGAGCCTGCCTGGCAAACACCACTTTCTCTCCCTTTCGGGAACTGCTCCTCTCACACTCCATCACAGGGGCTATGCTGTCTTGCCAATCACAGCACACCATCTCCTTGGTTACAGTGATTGGTTCAGGGATGGGTCAACCAGAATCCTTCCCCCAATTTTTCTAAATAGATCCTGATGGGGTGGCCATTTCTACACATACAATCCAGAACTGCTAAGGTCCTTTTTTCACTTCTCCAGTGAGGGTCTGTTTGAGACAGGTAAAACAAGCTCAGAGAATGAGAATCGAGAGATGGGAGGACTCGGGAAATAGGGAGTGAGGAGGAGAGTTGCCCACCTCCAGAGCTCAATTTCTGAGGTCTCCAGAGTCAGCAGCATCACCTGCCTTTCAGTTTACAGGAATCAATGGATCCTCCTTTTCCCCTTGAGCTGGTTCGCGTGGGCTCCTGCTGATTACAACCAATGTGTCCAGATGAATCCAGCACTCGACTGAGTTTCCTACTGACTCCCTAGAAGTCTTTCCTCTTTAACATCATTCAAAGACTTCTTTTCTTGTGACTGGTGTGAGAATCTATTGCAAACTACACAATGAAATCCTGGAGGCCCAACTGTCTGTCTATGCCTCTGTGGATTCTCCACTTCCACCTGGATGAGGTTTTCTTTTCCTTTCAGTGACCTACACTGCTTATAAAGCACTTTTGTAAGTCATGGTTTGGTTCAGTCACTAAGTTGTGTTTGACTCTTGTGACCCCATGGACTGTAGCCCACCAGGCTCCTCTGTCCGCAGGATTTCCCAGGCAAGAACACTGGAGTGGGGTGCCATTTCCTTCTTCAGAGGATCTTTCCAACCAAGGGATTGAACCCAAGTCTCCTGCATTGCAGGCAGATTATTTACCTACTGAGCCACCGGGGAAGTCCATATGCCTCCTTAAATGCTGTCAGCCAGCTGTCGAGATAGGAATCTACTCATTAGGTTAACAAACCTACTCCGTTGGGTCACCGTTTTTGGCACTGGTGATGCACAGATGAGCGTGACAAAGCTCTTACCCTCCACGAGGCCACATTCCCGGGGGAGACAAGTGAGCCAGTGCGTGAATACGCAGTGTGCCCTCAGGTGCCAGTGAGGCTGGCAGAGATGAGACAGGTCAAGTCAAGGGAGTGACGGGGCACGAGCGCCATTCTAGACAGGTGGTAGTGGAAAGCCTTTTGGAAGAGCTGACGTTACACCAGAGACCCAGGTGACCTCAGGGAGTGAGCAAATGCGGAGAGGAGTCCAGGTCTATGTACAGCAAGTCTAAGATCTTGAGGCAGGAATGAGATTCCTAATAATCTGTGAAATGAGGCCAATGGTGTGAAAGTGAGGGGCAAGTCTGGGTGTCTATCTAGCCTGTACTGTACCTACTAATCCGTCTAATCACACTAGGACCACAGCCTTGTCTAACTCAATGAAACTAAGCCATGCCCTGTGGAGCCACCAAAGACGGGCAGGTCATGGTGGAGAGGTCTGACAGAATGTGGTCCACTGGAGAAGGGAATGGCAAACCACTTCAGTATTCTTGCCTTGAGAACCCCATGAACAGTATGAAAAGGCAAGATGATAGGATACTGAAAGAGGAACTCCCCAGGTCAGTAGGTGCCCAACATGCTACTGGAGATCAGTGGAGAAATAACTCCAGAAAGAATGAAGAGATGGAGCCAAAGCAAAAACAATACCCAGCTGTGGCTGTGACTGGTGACAGAAGCAAGATCCGATGCTGTAAAGAGCAATATTGCATGGGAACCTGGAAAATCAGGTCCATGAATCAAGGCAAATTGGAAGTGGTTAAACAGGAGATGGCAAGAGTGAACATAGACATTCTAGGAATCAGCAAACTAAAATGGACTGGAATGTGCGAATTTCACTCAGATGACCGTTATATCTACTACTGCGGGCAGGAATCCCTCAGAAGAAATGGAGTAGCCATCATGGTCAACAAAAGAGTCCAAAATGCAGTAGTTGGATGCCATCTCAAAAACGACAGAATGATCTCTGTTCGTTTCCAAGGCAAACCACTCAATATCACAGTAATCCAAGTCTATGCCCGAACCAGTAACGCTGAAGAAGCTGAAGTTGAACAGTTCTGTGAAGACTTACAAGACCTTTTAGAATGAACACCCCAAAAAGATGTTCTTTTCATTATAGGGGACTGGAATGCAAAAGTAGGAAGTCAAGAAACACCTGGAGTAACAGGCAGATTTGGCCTTGGAGTACGGAATGAAGCAGGGCAAAGGCTAATAGAGTTTTGCCAAGAGAACACACTGGTCATAGCAAACAGGCTCTTCCAACAACACAAGAGAAGACTATACACATGGACATCACCAGACGGTCAACACCGAAATCAGACTGATTATATTCTTTGAAGCCAAAGATGGAGAAACTCTATACACTCAGCAAAAACAAGACCAGGAGCTGATTGTGGCTCACATCATGAACTCCTTATTACCAAATTCAGACTCAAATTGAAGAAAGTAGGGAAAACCACTAGCCCATTCAGGTATGACCTAAATCAAATCCCTTATGATTATACAGTGGAAGTGAGAAATAGATTTAAGGGCCTAGATCTGATAGATAGAGTGCCTGATGAACTATGGAATGAGGTTCATGACATTGTACAGGAGACAGGGATCAAGACCATCCCCATGGAAAAGAAATGCAAAAAAGCAAAATGGCTGTCTGAGGAGGCTTTATAAATAGCTGTGAAAAGAAGAGAAGTGAAAAGCAAACAAGAAAAAGAAAGATATAAACATCTGAATGCAGAGTTCCAAAGAAGAGCAAGGAGAGATAAGAAAGCCTTCCCCAGTGATCAATGCAAAGAAATAGAGGAAAAGAACAGAATGGAAAAGACTAGAGATCTCTTCAAGAGAATTAGAGATACCAAGGGAACATGTCATGCAAAGATGGGCTCGATAAAGGACAGAAATGGTCTGGACCTAACAGAAGCAGAAGATATTAAGAAGAGGTGGCAAGAAT
>SJYG01000203.1:935760-955529 GCA_006410535.1 Litocranius walleri
GAAAGCACAAGCTGGAATCAAGATTGCCGGGAGAAATATCAATAACCTCAGATATGCAAATGACACCACCTTTATGGCAGAAAGTGAAGAGGAACTAAAAATCCTCTTGATGAAAGTGAAAGAGGAGAGTGAAAAAGCTGGCTTAAATCTTACCATTCAGAAAACAAAGATCATGGCATCTGGTCCCATCACTTCATGGAAATAGATGGGAAAACAGTGGAAACAGTGTCAGACTTTATTTTGGGGGGCTCCAAAATACTGTAGATGGTGACTCCAGCAATGAAATTAAAAGATGCTTACTCCTTGGAAGAAAAGTTATGACCAACCTAAATAGCATATTCAAAAGCAGAGACATTACTTTGCCAACAAAGATCCATTTAGTCAAGGTTATGGTTTTCCCAGTGGTCATGTATGGATGTGAGAGTAGGACTATGAAGAAAGCTGAGCGCTGAAGAATTGATGCTTTTGAACTGTAGTGTTGGAGAAGACTCTTGAGAGTCCCTTGGATTGCAAGGAGATACAACCAGTCCATCCTAAAGGAGATCATTCCTGGGTGTTCTTTGGAAGGACTGATGCTGGAGCTGAAACTCTGTACTTTGGCCACCTCATGTGAAGAGTTGACTCATTGGAAAAGACTCTGATGCTGGGAGGGATTGGGGGCAGGAGGAGAAGGGGACAACAGAGGATGAGATGGCTGGATGGCATCACCAACTTGATGGACGTGAGTCTGAGTGAATTCCGGGAGTTGGTGATGGACAGGGAGGCCTGGGGTGCTGTGATTCATGGGGTCGCAGAGTTGGACACGACTGAACGACTGGACTGAATTGAACTGAACTGCACCTTCAGGTTAATTAGAAAAAGGCACCTGCTCTGGGTAGACTAATTAACACAAGGCATCATTGTGTATTACATGACCTGGACAACTGTACCTGGCAGTCATGAAGATAGTCTTAGGGGATAAGGTCAGAGAGAGACAGGAACTGGTTCATTTAGGACAAATGCTCTAGTACTCTTGCCTGGAAAATCCCATGGATGGAGGAGCCTGGTGGTCTGCAGTCCATGGGGTCGCAAAGAGTCAGACACGACTGAGCGACTTCCCTTTCACTTTTCACTTTCATGCACTGGAGAAGGAAATGGCACCCCACTCCAGTGTTCTTGCCTGGAGAACCCCAGGGACAGGGGAGCCTGGTGGGCTGCCGTCTATGGGGTCACACAGAGTCGGACATGCCTGAAGTGACTTAGCAGCAGCAGCAGCAGCTGAATTTTACTCCAGAACCACCCAGAGAAATAAAACAGGAGCCACTACTGTAATCCAGAACTTTCTTATAACCACATCTTTTTATAAAAAGGTGAAATCACTGTAATCATATTTTTTTAAACACTTACACAGAACATTAACATTTCAACATGCAATGAATATAAAAAATTAACGAGATACTTAGCAATCTTTTTTCATAGTGTTTTTTCAAATCTGCTATATATTTTGTACTTATATTGGGCTGGCCAAAATTTCGTTTGGAGTTTCCATAACATCTTAATGAACGTTTTGGGCAACCCAATACATAACATCTTGACCAAGTGTTGAATTTTTATCAGAAATATTTGATCAGTATTTAGAGTCCATATGTTTACAGTGAGAAAGTAGATGCATATATTCAGCTTGTTTAAAACGTGCTGAAATATTTTCCTAATAACTGAATCGGCCATCAGTTCTGAAATTAATTCAGTTCAGTTGCTCAGCGTGTCCAACTCTTTGCAACCTCATGGACTGCAGCACGCCAGGCCTGCCTGTCCATCACCAACTCCTGCAGTTCACCCAAACCCATGTCCATTGAGTCGGTGATGCCATCCAACCATCTCATCCTCTGTCATCCCCTTCTCCTCCCACCTTCAATCTTTCCCAGCATCAGGATCTTTTCAAATGAGTCAGTTTTTTGCATCAGGTGGCCAAAGGAATGGAATTTCAGCTTCAACATCAGTCCTTCCAAAGAACACCCAGGACTGATCTCCTTTAGGATGGACTGGTTGGATCTCCTTGCAGTCCAAGGGACTCTCAAGAGTCTTCTCCAACACCACAGTTCAAAAGCATCAATCTTTGGTGCTCAGCTTTCTATATAGTCCAACTCTCACCTCCATACATGACCACTGGAAAAACCGTAGCCTTGACTAGACGGACCTTTGTTGGTAACGTCTCTGCTTTTCAATATGCCATCTAGATTTAGTCATAACTTACCCTCCAAGGAGTAAGCATCTTTTAATCTCTTGGCTGCAAACGCCATCTTCAGTGATTTTGGAGCTCAAAAAAAATAATCTGCCACTGTTTCCACTATTTCCCCATCTATTTGCCATGAAGTGATAGGACCAGATGCCATGATCTTCATTTTTTGAATGTTGAGCTTTAAGCCAACTTTTTCACTCTCTTTCACTTTCATCAAGAAGCTCTTTAGTTCTTCTTCACTTTCTGCCAGAAGGGTGGAGTCATCTGCATATCTGAGGTTACTGATATTTCTCCCAGCAATCTTGGTTCCAGCTTGTGCTTCATCCAGCCCAGCATTTCTTATGATGTACTCTGCATATAAGTTAAATAAGCAGGGTGACAATATATAGCCTTGACGTACTCCTTTTCTTATTTGGAACCAGTCTGTTGTTCCACGTCCAGTTCTAACTGTTGCTTCCTGACCTGCATACAGATTTCTCAAGAAAAGGTGGCAAGAATACACAATAGAATTGTACAAAAAAAGATCTGCATGACCCAGATAACCACAATGGTATGATCACTCACCTAGAGCCAGACATTCTAGAATGCGAAGTCAAGTGGGCCTTAGGAAGCATCATTACGAACAAAGCTAGTGGAGGTGATGGAATTCCAGTGGAGCTGTTTCAAATCCTGAAAGATGATGCTGTGAAAGTGCTGCACTCAACATGCCAGCAAATTTGGAAAACTCAGCAGTGGCCACAGGACTGGAAAAGGTCAGTTTTCATTCCAATCCCAAAGAAAGGCAATGCCAAAGAATGCTCAAGCTACCTCACAATTGCACTGATTTCACACACTAGTAAAGTAATGCTCAAAATTCTTCAAGCCAGGCTTCAGCAATACATGATCCGTGAACTTCCTTATGTTTAAGCTGGTTTTAGAAAAGGCAGAGGAGCCAGAGATCAAATTGCCAACATCCGCTGGATCATGGAAAAAGCAAGAGGGTTCCCAGAAAAACATCTATTTCTGCTTTATTGAAATAAAGTTAAAATTGACTTCCTCAGCTACATGGGCCACATTTCAAGTGCTCAGTGGCCACATGTGGCTAGTGGCTGGCATATGGGACAGGGCCGTCCTGCGTGTTCTGGGGCCCATGGTAGGGTGGACCACAGGCAGGGACATGAACTGAATGACCTTTAAAAAGGATCTTTCGAGACTTCCCCAGTGGTCCAGTGGTTAAGATTCCGCCTTGCAATGCAGAGGATGAGGGTTCGATCCCTGGTCAAAGATCCCACATGCCGCAGAGCATCTAAGCCTGCATGCAGCAATGACTGCAGCCCAAACACTCTCGAGCACACGTGACCATCAGAGAGTCCGCGCACCACAATGAAAGATCCCATGGGCTGCAGCTAAGACCCGACGCAGCCAAATGGATAAAATATTTTATTTTTTAAAAATAAATATTTCTGGAAGCTACATGGAGTCTAGAGTGGAAACTGGGAGACCAGCTGTGACAGTCACGGGGGGGATGAGGAAGCCTTGCTCCAAGGAGGTAGGGCTGGGGGAGGGGGCGTGGTGAGGTTGGGCAGATTTGGAGGACCTTCTGAAGGCTGGGCTTATGGGCATCTCAGGGAGCAATGCAGATTGACCGCGGGGTCCGGGAACACTTTCCAGGATACTGATGAAGCTCAGCCTTCAAGATCCCTCACTCGTGTGGGCTCCTCTCTAAGGTCTGGGTTCTGTGCTACTTGTCAAATTTTACAAATTTGTGATGACTTCTTTTCTCATTCCAAATAAATACTCACTTTTGTTCCTGATTTGGTTAATAGTTTTTTTTTCTTCTTATTCCAGATTGAGTAAGCTTCAGATCCATAAAGACTGGGATCAGCCTCTGCTCTGGGATGTACTGGCCCACTTTGAAAACAAGAAAACTGAGCCTCAAAGAGGTAAAAGTGACTTGACCTCAAGAAAACTGATCAGCTCAGATCACATGTTTTCCTGCATTACAGCATTTTTTCATCCTGTAAGTTGGCTTGAAAGAGTGCTCTGGCTTTTATGGAGTTGTTCGTTCCTTTTAAGCTCCCTTCATGTTTTCAGAAAGTCCCCTTTTGACTGTATTATCTGCATGCTCTTTCTAAATGGGGCAAGTAAGTAGGCAAACTGATTCTCGAGTATGTGTTCTCTGCACTTTCCCCCAGACCATGAATTTGCTCTGTGATTTGGAAGTGATCTAACATGATCACCACGGACAGGAATACCTCCTGCACAGGGTGGCTGAGAGGATTAAAGGAGACATTCCATGTAAAAAAATAGGACAATGTGTTTCTTAAAAATTTGTTTAAAAACGCTTATCTTTTTTTTTTTTTTCCCAACTGTGAGGCATGTAGGATCTTAGTTCCCTGATCAGGTTTTGAACCCATGTCCCCCTGCTCTGGAAGCACAGCATCCAAACAACTAGACCACCAGGGGGAAAATGACCCCAGCATGTCTTTCTTCTTAAGAGATGCATGATGAAGTGATTGGGGGGAGGATGATAGGAATAGTTCCTCAAGGAGAGACAGAGATGATGCTGGGAGGGAGAGAGAGGAGAGGAGGAGGACGGGAGAGAGAGAGTTAACGCAGATGGGCCTGCGGAAAGTTGCAGGCCTTCATTGTAGTAGTCTCTCAGCGTGGCTGTGAACTTGAATTTTTTCCAAGGAAAAACAAAAGCCACTGACCTTCAAAGCCACTTGACCTTTACTTTTTGCTCAATAAGATATTTGGCTTACCGATGCGGGGTAGTGAAAGCTTTCCGTCAATAGCAGGTCTAAACTGGCCTTTTTGCTAACACTGTTAGAGTTCCTCTCTCATCTTGGTCGCCCCCATCCAGGGCATGGCAGTATGGGGGCGGTGAGTGTCCCGCCCGTGTTTTTTTATTACCTGAGATGGAATCTCCACCTCCTGGGATTCCCTAGCACATCCTTGCCAGGTGAAGCCAGGGGCCCCACTGCTACCTACGTCATCCTTCTGCAAGCAGCTTTTCTCCTTCCATCTGCTGTCTTTCTCCTTCTTGTATCATTTTTGGCCTCAAAGCCCATCTCATCAATTGCATCCCTGCCACCAGGTCTCCAAGATGCCAGCCATGTGAAGATCTCCATTTGTTGCCAAGGAGCCATATGAGCCAGCCTATTATTTAGGCTCCTGGCATCAGGATATGTAAGCTGGCTTTGTTTATTTGTCCACTCTCTGCCTGTGTAATGTCTCATTCAGTGGGTCAGCTTCTGTCTATTCCATTTATTTATTTTTTTATGAAGGCTACAAGGATTTCCTCCTGGCCTCTAGAACAGAAGCCTCATCAATCTTTCTCACTTGCTGGCTTCCTCCCATCTTATTTTAAGTTTGGAGAATCTAGTGAAAGAAGTGGTGGGCCTTTTAAAACTCTTGTAATAGAGCCTATGTGAGTTGAGCTGTGAAAGCTGGAGAATCATTTGTACTGTAATTAATCGCTTCTCTGTGAGCGTCCTACTCTAAGCCATGAATTCCTTGAGGACAGGGGCTGTGTCTTATTCCCTAACCCTGACCCTCAAATTGTCTCAGGCACCTAATAACAACTCAGCAAATGTCCTTTGATCAAATAAAGATTCCCAGGCCTCCCTGGTGGCTCAGTGGTAAAGAGGCCACTTGCCAGTGCAGGAGACATGGGTTCGATCCCTGGGCTGGGAAGACCCCACACGCCACGGGGCTGCTAAGCCCGCGTTGCGGCTACTGCAGCCTGCACAGCCTAGAGCCCATATTCCACAAGAGAAGCCCTCCACCTGCACCTGGAGGAGCCCCTGCCCTCTGCGACTAGAGAAAAATCCTGCATGGCAACGAAGACCCTGCACAGCCAGAAACAAATGAAGAAAATTATTTAAAAAAAAAAAAAAAAAAGAAGCATCCTCACTGCTGCGATCACGAAACGTGAAGTCGCTCAGTTGTGTCCTGACCCTTTGCGAGTCCCCATGGACTGTAGCCTACTAGGCTCCTCTGTCCATGGGATTTTCCAGGCAATAGTACTGGAGTGGATTGCCATTTCCTTCTCCAAGGGATCCTTCCCAACTCAGGGATTGAACCTGGGTCTCCCGCATCGTAGACAGACGCTTTACCAACTGAGCCACCAGGGAAGTCCAGCCCCTTGTTAACTGGATAGTGTTTCAGAAGGAACAAGCCACTTTCCTTTAGACATCAGACGGCTGACAATTCAGAGAGTCCTTGGCCTTTTAAGTCATCGAATGCCATCGTTAAGCAAAGTAGAGTGTCTGCAGGGTACTTTTCTGGGCTTAGGGCCTGGGGAAGAATAGGGAAGGATTCAGTACAACTTGTATTTATTGATCCGCTACTGATCAAGGCCTCTTGGCGTTCATTCTACAAACTCTACTGGGAGCCAGTGTTCCAGGCACCGTGTAAGGACCAGTGAGGAAGCCTGAAGAGCCGCTGATGGCTCTCGAGGAGCTCCCAGTGTCTCGGGGAAGGATGGCCCAAGCACACAAGTGACCATCAGACTAGACAGAGAAAATGCGTGCCACGAGAAGACGAGAGCATCGTCGAGACTCCTGCTTCTGAAACGATCCCGAAAGCTCTCAGGATAAGACACTGGCTAAACAATAAGAACAGTATTTGTGGAACCTGTTGTAACTACAGAGTATTTACAAGTTCTGGATTCTCCTCTACCATGAAGCCTGAAAGAGACTCCTCATTTCCTAGAGGAGGAAAGCAAGGCTCTTGGAGGGACGGTGGCCTGACCTGGCTCTCCCAGCTAGGGGTTGGCCAGGCCAGGACCTCCTCCACTGCTGTTTCCTCTTGGGCTGCTGTTTAGTCACTAAATCATGTCTGACTCTTTTGTGACCCCACGGACTGTAGCCTGCCAGGCTCTCCTTCCATGGGATTTCCTAGGCAAGAATACTGGAGTGGGTAGCTATTTCCTCCTCCAAGGGCTCTTCCCGACCCTGGGATTGAACTCGCATCTCCTGCATTGGCAGGTGGGCACTTTACAGCTGAGCCGCCTGGGAAGCCCTTTCCTTGTTTATTTCTGGGGAACTGGTGTGAGGTGCTGATTCACAACAGACTCACCAGTTACCCCCAGAGTCTGACTTAGTTGCCCTGGGGTGTGCTTCTAAAGCCCCCTGAGTGATACTAATGAGAACCATGTGTGTTAATCATAGTTTCTTATTCTATACTTTTGAGGCTTTGCTATCTTGGGAACTTGCAGACCCTGGAGGGATGTTCTCCTGAGGCTGGCTAACCAGTTTCTAGGGATGGTAAACAACTTGCCCATTACTGTGCCTTTCATATGCAAACCGAACAACCCAGAGCTCCTACCCCAGCCCCTCCTCCTCGGGGCTCCCGCCCTCTGGGCCACTGTGCACCCGCTCTCACCAGCCGGGGCAGCTGCCTGAATCTTCTTGATCATTTTCATATTGAGAACCCCATGGATCTGCACGACGAGGGCAAAGGTTATTTGTTAAAATATCAAGGAGGGGACTTTGAGGACAGCAAAGAGAATGTCATTT
The DNA here is from genome assembly GCA_006410535.1 of Litocranius walleri. Taxonomy (NCBI): domain Eukaryota; kingdom Metazoa; phylum Chordata; class Mammalia; order Artiodactyla; family Bovidae; genus Litocranius; species Litocranius walleri. The sequence goes on from SJYG01000203.1 coordinate 943,483, forward strand.
CTGCTCAGGGCAAGATGGTGTCTCACTTATAAATACTAATGATCATCGAACACCAGCGAAAGGAGATGAGAGATTCTGGGAAAAGAGTGTCATCATTTTGGTGTAGGAAATTGAGCTGATGACATCTCTGTTAGGGAGTAAATGAGCAGAAAAGGAAACACATGGAAAGAGTACTTTAGATTTCCTAAAGAGCCCTTGGCATGGTTCTGCCCCAACATCTATTTTTAAACCATTAGTTAGCATAGGATGGGGTGGGCAGTGTGGGGTTTTTTTTTTGTGGTTGTTTGTTTTTTTAATGAATGAGAAAATGACTTAGAGACGGGGAGAAAAGAACAGTAATGAAGAGGCAACTCTGGCAGGAGCAGTTCAACTGGCGGGACCCCGACAAGGAGCCCTGGAAACGGTCCCTTGTGATGCTTTTGCAAACAGTCTGGAAGAAGACTGCCCAGTGAAGTCAGTGACTCGGAGCATGGCCTTGGACCTTCCTGGGTGGTGGCACGTCAGGCCAATGGAGACGAACGACGGGAGGTCTTCAGGGCTTAGCGCCTGGGCAGGAAAGTGGCAAATGAGCTTCACGGGGGCAAGCCCGGGTAACGCATCTGGGGAGGAGCAACATGGTGCGGTCAGCCAGGGACCCAGGGAAGGGGTTGGGCAGGCAGCATGCACTTTTGCTGGAACATGTCAGGCAAGACACTGGGTCTTCCTGGGAAGGGCACCGGCCACTAGACGACAGCGCTTCATGGAATGCCTCTCTCTCCCTGTTCTCCCCTCACGCCCCAGCCCCTCCTTGCTGGGCGTTCCTTTTAACTTTCTTCATTCTCCTTTTGCAACTATGATTTTGAATGTTGGATTGCCTCCCACAGAGAGTACCACCTCCTTGTGGGTGCCTTACTCAGTCACCCAGTCGTATCCGACTCTTTGTGACCCCAGGGACGGCAGCATGCCAGGCTTCCCTGTCCTTCACTATCTGCTGGAGTTTGCTCAAACTCATGTCCATTGAGTCAGTGATGCCACCCGACCATCTCATCCTCTGTTGCCCCGTTTCCTCCTGCCTTCAATCTTTCCCAGAATCAGGGTCTTTTCCAATGAGTCAGCTCTTTGCATCAGGTGGCCGAAGTACTGCAGCTTCAGTGTCAGTCCTTCCAATGAATATTTGGGGTTCATGGGGCTCTTCCCCCCTACTGGTGCTAAAATAATCTCTAATAACTTGCCCACACAGTCGGACAGTCAGATATTTAGAAACAGCCGCCAGATGGGACTTCCCTGGCAGTCCGGTGTTTGAGGCTCCACACTTCCAATGCAAGGGGCGCAGGTTCGATCCCTGGTGAGGGGACTAACATCTCACGCGCTGCAGAGCACAACAGAAAAAACACCACCCCCCAAAAAAAAACCAAATAAGGTGTTTTTTTTTTAATCTAATAAAAAAAAATAAAAAGAGCCAGCAGAGCCACGTCAAGCCCTTCCCGTCTTTGTCTCCAAGCCCTTGCTCTGCCAGCCTTCTCGCTTGGCACTTGTGTGTCTAGCTTGTGAGTCTCCCTCTTCAGCTGCACCACCAAGAACTGCGCACAGGGCTCCAGCTCTGGCCAGCGCGACCCTCTCTCCGCGCACCACGCTGACCGCCGTGTGCTGCCGGCCCCCACAGCGCTCAGAGGCAGCCAGAGCCCGGCGGGGAGCCTCGTCTCACACGTGTTGCTGTGAAACCACGTCCTCCCCGTCCCGTGCTTCCCCCGGTGGTAGCAGATTGATGGAAATGGTACACTTGAAAATTCAAATGGCTTGGGAAATGACGCAGACAGCCTCATGGCCGAGAGACTCACAATGGCTTATTATACAAACTGGGGTGTTCTGCCGCACTCTGCTTGCTTGTCCAGCCGACAGCAGGATGAATAACTGTGTTGCACGAGATGGTTTTGGAGGCCCCTTCCAGCTCTCAAATCCTGTGATTCTTGGTCCTCCCACCACGTGTCCTTTGGAGCCACAGTTGGCCCCAGAATGGAGCCAGCGAGGCCAGGAGGCTGGCTCAGCTGTAATGGTTTTTGGGAGGAAAAGGACGTGAGAGCAGCCTCGACACACACACTGCCGCGCGTGGCGTAGACGGCGAGCGGGCCACCGCTGCCATCGCGCAGAGCGGCCCGCCCGGCGCTCTGGGGTGACCGAGCGGGCTGGGAGGGGGCGGCAGGGCGGCTGTATGTGTGCTCTCACAGCCGATTCACGAGGGTGTACAGCAGGAATTGATGGAATGTTGTAAAGTAATCATCCTCCAATTAAAAATTTTTTAAAAAAGAAGTTAAAGACAAAAGAAGCAGAGGTAGGAAGACGCAGCATTACTGGAGATTCCAAACATCTCCCAGTATGAGTTGGACGAATGCTCTTTGCTCCTCAGGTGGGAGGAGAGAGCGGCTGCCACCACCAGGTTAAAACATGACTTATTTTTGTTAACTCACTATTTATTATAAACTGAAACGTATTCAGTCTAGAATTTTTAAATTTTTTAATGAAAATGTCACCTATAATCCTATACAGGAGCGATCACCATTAATATTTTGGTGCATTTTCTTCCAATTGTTTTTTAATATTTATCCATCTTTACAGCCATCCATCCATCCATCCAAAATATACCAATGTATTCCATATTATTTTTTAAAAAAGAAAAATGGTATAGACAACTTCTCCCTAGGTCATTAAATATTCTTTGAAAATACAGATTTAATAAATTTGCAGTAGTCCATGAAGCAGATAAACCATGATGTATAATAATTTCTACTTCTAGACATTTAGGTGGCTTCCAATTTTTTTTCCTATCACAAACAATGCCAAGATAAGCATTCTTGTACATGAATCTTTGCATTTTCAATTATTTTAAAGAGATATTTGTTGGAACGCAATCTTGGGCCAAAGAATATGAATTCCTTTAAAGCTTTTCATATACATGTGTCAGCAGAGCACTTCCCACAGTCTCTATGTGACCCTGCAGTCATGCACCTCTTTTCATTTAATAACTTCTCAGAATGATGGAGTCGATCAGCTCTCAGCTTCACTTCCTAATTGAATAGAGCACAGGAGAGTGAAAGGTAAAAACACATAATAACTGTGCTACTTGAGGCTGAGGTGCCAAGGGGCACGGGTGGGCAGCGATGACCGTGCCTGTAACCGTGACAGCGAGTCACTCACTGTATCCGCTTGCTAGGGCTGCCCTGAAAGATTCCAGGTTGGGGGTCTTAGGCAGCAGAACTGAGCTTTCACACTGCTCCGGAGGCCAGGGATCCACGTCCATGCACTGGTGGGTTCCTCCTGAAGCCTTTCTCTCTGGCTTGTGGATGGCCGCCTGCTTTGCCACCTGTTCACAGGGCCTTCCTCTGTGTGGGCATCCTGGTGTTCCTGTGTGCCCAAATTTCCGCTTCTTACAAGCACACCAGTCAGAATGGGCTAGAGCCTGCCCTAATGGCCACGTGGTAAGTCATGTCACCTCTTTGAAAGCTGCTCTCCAAGTGCGGCCCCACTCTCAGGCATTGGGTATTAGGCTTTGCCCAAGACTCTGGGGATGGGACACATTATACCTAGTCTAAGGAGTGGCTGATGTGGAGGGCTGTGTATTTCTAATCTGAATCCTGGGTCGCTAAGCAGGACTCCTGGACCCTGCAAAGTACTCTTCCAAGTACTGGGTTGGCCAAAAACTCTTTGGAGTTTTCCTGTATGATAGTAGGGTAAACCTGAATAAACTTTTTGACCAACCCAATATTTCCCTGAGTCCACAGGGACTGTCTCTGGGAGACTGTATTTTCCAAGATGGCTACAATGGTATTTCACAACTTGCCTGCTCTCCTGCCAGGTGACTTGGCCTCCCCGATACCTCCAGCCCAGTCAAGAGATAGCATCTGATTCTCCCTCTTCTTGAATATGGGCCAGTCTCAACCGACAGACGAAGTGATGGTGCATTCCTTCCAAGGCAAGGTCATGCAGTTTCCAGACTCTCACTCCCAGATGCTCCCTCTTGGACTCAGCTGCCATGTCGTGTGGAAGCCCAAGTCATATGGAGGAATGCAGTCTGGCTAACAGCTGCAATCCAGCCCAGCTTGCAAATGATCCCAACGCAGGCACCAGACAGACATCGATGAGGATATTCCAGATGATTCCAGTGCCCAGTCCTTTCCTGGCTGTGCCCTGATTAAAACTCTGACCCTCAGAACCTGTGAGCAGAGTAAAGTGATTTTTTTTTTTTATACCACATTTTGGGATGATGACATTGAAGCCAAAAGAGGGAGAGTGGAATATTCACAGTTGCTCCACGGGCAAATGATGGCTCTCACAACCCGCAGTCCACAGCTCCTTCCACTGTTTACTCTTAAACAAGGGTTTATTTTTTCCCAGCGAACCACACATCGCTGGGGGCACTGGAGACAGGAGGCAGTGATGCTTGCCTAAGCTCCTGAGTGCATCCAAGGACCAGCAGATGGACGTTGCAGAGAGGCCGATTACAATTCAGGGCAAGTGAGACCTTGGTCGTAACCAGAGCTTTCTCCAAATGGAACGATCTTGAGGGCTGACAAAAGGGAGCTGAGTGCCTCCGGCAGATGATTGGACTTAATAGGCATTAAGATCCGTTCTGACTCTCCCTTTCAGCCCTGAGATCCCATCGCTTCCACGCCGTGTTCCCAAAGGGAAATAAGAGCTTTCTTGTGTTTGACTTAAAAGTTCCCCTTTTAAACAGGATGCCCTTTAAGGCCCCTCTGATCAGTTTTCATGATGCTGTCTGTATAGTATTTTGCCTTGCCTGCCTCCGAAGCAGGAGACAGCAGCAGGACAGAGCCTATTACCCCGCTCGCTGGCTGGGCACTCTGGACACATGATGGAAGCTCATCGAACCTCAGTGACATGCAGAAACACACTTCCTATCAGAGACTGTTGTGAGGATTAAATATCAAGCTTCTGTGAAAACCAAGTCTCCCCGGTGGCTCAGCGGTAGAGAGTCTGCCTGCCATGCAGGGACCGCAAAAGACGCGGGTTTGATCCTCGAGTGGGGAAGATCCCCGGAGGAGGAAATGGCAGCCCACTCCAGTATTCTCGCCTGGAGAATCCCATGGACAGAGCAGCCTGGCGGGCTACGGCACATGGGGCTGCAAAGAGTCGGAGACGACTGAAGCGACTGAGCGCCAACATGAGCGTGTGAAAACCAGGTGGGAGATGTCTATTTGAATCTGGTGTTAAAGTCTCTCCCTTCCTCTAAAGTAAATCTCTCAAAGCTTCTCAAAGTCTGCCAACTCCCTTCCTCTCTCTATGCCTAAAATAACTAAGGTCCCCTGTGGAAGAGAGCGATGGAGAGAGAGGATGGATAAATACACAGAAAATACAAACCGCATCTTCCTTCACTTGCTCCAACTGCTCACCAGCTACGCAGTGCCCCCTGCCCTCTCCCTGGCCTCCTGTACCGTGGCCTGGATGGCCTCCCCTGTATATGGCCAACCCCTCACTTGGCAGGACACTCCTAAGGGTCTGGGCTTCCCTGATAACTCAGTTGGTAAAGAATCCACCTGCAATGCACGAGACCCTTGTTCGATTTCTGGGTCGAGAAGATCCGCTGGGGAAGGGCTAGGCTACCCACTCCAGGATTCTTGGGTTTCCTTGTGGCTCAGCTGGTAAAGAATCTGCCTGTGATACGGGAGACCTGGGTTCTATCCCGGGGTTGGGAAGATACCTCGGAGAACAGAAAGGCTACCCACTCCAGTACTCTGGCTTGGAGAATTCCAAGGACTGTATAGTCCATGGGGTCACAAAGAGTCACACGACTGAGCGACTTTCACTTTTCACTTCCGTAAGGGCCTTCAGGACCCTGAGCTATTAATTACCAACCCCTCTTTTTGGGTCTCTCTTTCTACAGAAAAGAAACTTCCCTCAAACACCAAATAATCTTGCCACCTTCTACCCTCACCTTTGCACTAAACCTCTTGAAAATGTCACCTCCATCTCCCACCCATTCCTCCCCCACCTGGAGCTGGCTCAGGCTCCCCTTGAAACTGCTGTCCCAGGTCTGGGAGGACACCTTGGTCACTAAATCCAGGGGTCACTTTTCCATCCAGAGCTCCTGGACACTCTGCTGTCTTTGCCACTGAAGATTTACTGAAGTCACCCATCTCCCCATCAGCCGGACACCACACCCTCTCCTGCCCTTCCCAACCTCTGCTCCCTCCTTCTGTTTTACCCCCAGACCCACACGTCTAGTGTTCATATCGGTGTGATGTTGTTCCACAGACATCTCAACTCTAACATTCAAAGTGGAATCAGTGTTTCTCCCACCTTCATCCCTTCAATCCTGTTCCTCCTTCTGTGTTCATCCTCTTAAGGTCCGTCTAGTCAAGGCTATGGTTTTTCCTGTGGTCATGTATGGATGTGAGAGTTGGACTGTGAAGAAGGCTGAGCGCTGAAGAATTGATGCTTTTGAACTGTAGTGTTGGAGAAGACTCTTGAGAGTCCCTTGGACTGCAAGGAGATCCAACCAGTCCATTCTGAAGGAGATCAGCCTTGGGATTTCTTTGGAAGGAATGATGCTGAAGCTGAGACTCCAGTACTCTGGCCACCTCATGAGAAGAGTTGACTCATTGGAAAAGAGTCTGATGCTGGGAGGGACTGGGGGCAGGAGGAGAAGGGGACGACTGAGGATGAGATGGCTGGATGGCATCACGGACTCGATGGACGTGTCTGAGTGAACTCCGGGAGTTGGTGATGGACAAGGAGGCCTGGCGTGCTGCGATTCATGGGGTCGCAAAGAGTCGGACACGACTGAGCGACTGAACTGAACTGAACTGAAGAAACAAAAGGCTGTTTTTCTAGCTGCTCAAGCCAGAAAGCAGGTGTCCTCTTTGGCACCTCCCTTCCTCAAGCATGGATCCTGCCTTCTGAAAAGCTCCTTGATCTGCCCCTTCCCTGCCATCCCCTGGCACTGTCGCTTCCTATTGAATTGCTGCAGTGGCCTCCTAGCAGGTCTCCCGGCTTCCAGTCTCGCCCCAGTTCCAGTCCAACCCACCATCCGAATGACGTTTCTAAAAATGTATCGAATTGTGTAACTGCCTGTTAAAAACCTTAAGTAGAAGTTCACTGGTCTCATGCTAAAATTCACACTCCAGGCTTCTTCACCTGGTGCTCCCTCTGTCTGAAAAGTCCTTCTGTCTCCCGGATATTGACTCAATTCCCGTTTATCCCTCTGGTCTACATTTAGACTTGACTTCTCCTGGAAAACTTTCCTTGATTCCCCCAGGCTTTGAGACCTTTTCTCAGATGGTCCTTTAAGTACTTTCGCTTATCACACAATTACTGTAATTGCTTGTTTCTCTCTTGCCTAGCACTGGAGCTGGCACAAACCAGGAATTTAATAAACACTTGTTGAGAAGTAGGAAGGGAAGGAATTACTTTCCAGTGGGTCTTCTAACTTGAGCATGCATCTGAATCCCCTGAGGGCTCACCCCGAGATTCTGACGTTTGGGGTGATGCCCTAGAATAGCATTTCCCACCGGGTGATGATGATGATGACGTGTGTGGGACCACACGTTAAGACCTTGGAAAGGTGAAGGACAATTACTGGTAGAGAGTTTTGGAGGCAAGTTTCTGGCGCAGGCACACTCAGCCACTTCAGTCGTGTCTGACTCTTTGAGATCCAGGGGCTGCAGCCCACCAGGCTCCTCTGTCCCTTGGATTCTCCAGGCAAGAATAGTAGAGTGGGTTGCCATGCCCTCTGGAGGATCTTCCTGACCCAGGGATCGAACCCCCATCTCTCGGGTCTCCTGCACTGTAGGCAGGTTCTTTAACCCACTGAGCCACTGGGAACCAGGCGTCTGGCGCCTCTCTTTTTCTGCAGCCCCCTTAAGAAGAGCATTTCACGAGAGAGACCAATCTCTGAAAAGAGTCTCAGGAAATTGGCTAGGCTCTAAGGTAACCAAAGCACAGGCCCCCATAGGAATCAAAGGCAGCACCTGGTGGCTTGGTAATGGGTTGCTAGGCAACGGAACACAGGTGAGGGTGAGGGCAGGAAAGCAGGTGGTGGGGATTTTCCAGTGAGACTATGGCACTCGGAGGGCAGACGTCCATCAGAAGGCCATGGGAGCCAGAGGAAGGAATCCCCTCCATCTTGACTTGGCTTGCACGTGGACGGGCACACCATCCCTGTGCGGAGATGTTGATGCACTAACTTAGCCTCTAATGGGATCGGGGAGTATTTTTCTCAGAAGAGCCACTGAGAACCCATGAGGGACATTTCTTAATGAGTGATAGGTGAGAAATGACTTGGGCTCCTTGCCATCTGCTTTTTAAAAATAAGCTCTTTGTTTATTATGAAATACATATTCACATTTGAAAAACTTTTTTTAAGTAGAGCAAAGTCATATAATTCTAAAACCCCTAAAGGAAACATTTAAGTTTGGTATCCACCCTTTTAGCAAAAAAGAATAAAATGAACATAAAAGGGGTTATCTTATTTATACTTGCCCTATAACTTCATAATAGAGAACACTTAGTTGCATAGAGTGGACATTTCTGTATCGATTTTGTCTGCTTCATTCTTTTAGCAGTCACGTGGGATTTCATCGTGTGGATTCACCATATTGTACTTAAACTTCCTGGATGGGCAATTAGGTTGCTTCCCATTTTTGCTATTATTAGCAGTGCTGCAATGGACGACCTTAGGCACACATTTGCACATCTGTGAGGTAGAATGGCTAGATCAAAGACAACTTGTATGTAAAGCTTAGTTACAGATTGCAGGTTTCCCTCCAGAAAGCCTTAATTTATATCTCCACCCACAACCCGATACTCTTTCCCACACACCACTACTTGCCATTGTCACTCCTTCAATTTTATAAGCCCTATTACTTTAATTTTTTATTTCTTGGATCAATTTCTTTGGGCATTTTTCAAGCATTGATTTTTCCCTTTGTATTTGTTCTAGACTTGCCTGTTCACGGGCTTTGCTCATCTCTCTGTTAGGAATTGTTCATCTATTTCTGTACTGACATAAACACCATTTATATAGAGTTTGTTGCGTGTTTCTCTCCCCACCCCCACCACGGTCCCGTAAGTGTATTGAGTCTACACAGTTGAGTCTATTATGTTCTAGGAAGATACATATTTTCCTTTTAAAAAAGCAAAATTACAACTCTATCATGAAAAAAATCTTTCCTTTTATCTCATGACTCACTATGGGCAAAAGAAGAGGGGGGCGAAAAGCACAGAATGAAGGAAAGGAGGTCTGTAGGGAGGAAGAGTGAGAAGAGAGAGCTCTACTCATCATGTCTATTAAGTTTCTGATTCTCCAGCTTTAATTCATATGTGAATCCCTTGGAGATCTTGTTAAACTATGGATTCTGATTCAGCAGGTCCAGGAAGGGATTGAGATACTTTATTTCTTACCAGCTCCCAGATGAGGCTGACGGACCACATCTGGAAGAGCTTCAGTTTATGACAAGTTGAAAATACCAGTGGTCTCAGTGAACAGTACTAACTCCACTTCAATTATCATTTGTTCTGAAAATCCTTTCTCTAAGTAAGCAGGGAAAACCCTAACTTCTTGTTCTGGGAAATAGGAACTAGCCATAGCTCTTTTTTTTTTTTCTTTTTTTAAGAAAACTAACTCTGGTTTCATGGAGTAACATGCCTCCACATCTTGGTCCTTTAGAATACCTATATGGCTAAAGCTTTTAAAATATGTATAAAATGTTCACTTCTTGAGACCTTCTTATTGGGCTGGATAAAATTACACTGAGAAATTAATTGGCCCTTTGGGGCAGAAACATTCCCGTTCTGTGCTGGCCACCTCCTTGCCCCAGCATTATAGAGGGGTTTCTCTGTAATCTGTTTTCAAGAATATGTAGAGTCTAAACATACCTCCTAAGACAGTAACCTAATGGGTCATGTAAGAGGTAACACTGTCTGGTGTGGAAAAAGTCTTAGAATTGGGCTCAAGAGAGCTGGGCTCCTGCTCTGGCTTTATTACGGCTACTTTGCGTCTATTAAACTTCCCTGGCTTGGTTCCTTCAACTGTAAAATGAGACGCCATTAGAGCCTCACTTACTCAGGATGATACTGGAATAAAAAATTTCCCAGAGGTGCCTCCAGACCTTTCGGAGTAGCAGTGATGTCAATGCTTCTGCTGCGCCCTCCAGCATACTGGCTTGGCTTTCCAATTTCCAAGCAAGTTTCCATAAGGGTTCCTCTGAACTACAAAGTCAATCACAGCAAAAGAGGCTTGGGGCACTTTTTTGAGCGTCCTGACATCAAGAAGTTGCCTGAGCCACTGAAGGACAGGGAAGCCTGGCATGCTGCCTTCCAAGGGGGCCAGAGAGTCAGACGTGATTGAGCCGCCGAGCAGCAAGATGGGGACGTGCTGCCATTTGCAAGGAAGGTCAGGGGCATGTGTTCCTGGACGAAAGGAAGAGGTTAAATGTGGACTAGACTCAGCTGGCAGGCAGAGCGAGGGTGGTTTGCTTCAGGAAAACTGGTATGAGGAAAGGGAAACTAGCGTTTGTTGACTGGGAATTATCTCACTCCTTCCTAACAACCTTGTGAGATGGGACTTGTTCCTTATTCTTTACAGGGACATAGAGTCAGCAGTTTGCCCGGATTTCACAATTGGAAAGCGTGGAGCTGAGACCTCCAAACCCTCATCTGCTCCACAGGTTCCCTCCCACCCCCTCCACATCTCTGAGCAAAGCCCAGGCGCTCAGAGACAAAGCCAGTTCACCTCTTTCACCTTGCCTCCCCGCTGCACGAGGGACGCGCCCCTCACACAGCGTGTGCGGGGGTGAGCGTGGTGCTCCGGCACAGGGCTGGCCTGCCGGAGTGGTCAGCGTCCTGTAGGCACGGCTCATTTTCCTCTCTAGACTCTTACATAACCCTGCAAGTTAGAAGAGGCCCAGGGCTGCTGCATAACGTAAGAATAATTGGGGGTTCCTTGGAGGCTCAGTGGTGGAGAATCTGTCAGTGCAGGAGATGCAGGAGACTCACGTTCGATCCCAGAAAGGGAAGTGGCCACCCACTCCAATGTTCTTGCTTAGAAAATCCCAGGGACAGGGGAGCCTGGTGGGCTACAGTCCATGGGTGGGGTGTGTGTGCAAAGAGTCAGACAGTACTTAGCCACTGAGTATACATAGGGCTGCTGCAATGGAAACTAATATAGCCCCTCTTCCCAACCCCCTTCGGACACCCTTGGTCCCCAGGGTTCTGCTGTGGTATTGGGGTCAGCGTGCGCACTAGTGTTTCAAGAGGGCGTTAGAGAACACACTAGCTTTGGGCTGCATCTCGCTTTTCAGCCCTCCTGGCACGATGTAGGAAGTGGGCAGAGGGCAAGCCCTGGGATCCCATCCCGTTCAGAATCCACCTCCTCGACTGGCTGCTGTCCTCGGTCCTCAGTTTCCCCACTTTTCCTTCTCAGGGTCATTGTTCAGACTTAGTAGAGGCTGGGGAGCGCACAGCGGGTGCCCTGAAAGATGGAGCTAGCCCCCCCACTCAGAAACCTTGGCCACGTGACCTGCTGTCCACTCTCCCGTCGGAGTCGTCCTTGCCTGGAGCAACAAACGCAGCAACAAGGAACCCGCACCCCGTGCTTCCTGGGGACGCAGCCCCGAGCGGGGCGCAGGCCCTGTCCAGCTGCCATCACCACCTGCGCGATCGATCGCACTCAGTCATCACAGGCCCCGGGCCTCAGACTGCGTGTCACCTTCCAGGGCCTCCTCCCACAAAAATTCTAGCCTCCCAGCCTCCAGGGCGCTTAGTTCACCCAATAAACTCGGCTAATGCTTACCACATGCGGCTGAGCTCCGCCGACCGCGCCCACACCGCTTTGCGGGCGCCCAAGCCTCAGAATCAGCAGGAGACCCTCCCTCTAGAGGACCCTCCCCTGGGGGACCCTTGCTCTAGGAGACCCTCTTCAGGCAGGGACCCTCCCTCTAGTGGACCCTCCCCCTAGGGGACGATCCTCCCCCTAGTGGACCCTCCCCCTAGCAGACCCTGTCCGTAGTGGACCCTCCCCCTGGGAGACCGTCCCCCTAGGGGACGACCCTCCCCCT
>SJYG01000203.1:957678-1036575 GCA_006410535.1 Litocranius walleri
CCGGCGGGGCAGAACTTGGGCCGCCCGCGGCCTCGCCCGCGGCCACGCGCCCTGCGCCCCGGAGACCGCGCGGGGCTGAGCGGCCGCTGGAGCGGGGAGGCGGCGTCTCCCGAGCCGGGCCCCCGAAACCTGGGCGCTTCCCAAGAGCCGGCACGCCTGCCCCCTCCCCCGGCCCCAGCACCCTGCTCGCTGAAGTTTGCCCGCCGGGGGCGGCGGGCGGCGGGCGGCGGAGGGCTGCAAGTACCTGGCTGCACGCGCCCTCTCGCTGCGGGCTGTCGCGGGGCCGCGGGCGGCTCCAGGGGCTTGGCTTCGGTGGTCCTCGGCGTCGCGGGAGGCAGGTGGACGGCACATGCGAGCAGTGAACTTCAATTAGCCGTGTTCCGTGTCCGGAGAAGGTGATGTGTGTGTAGCGACGGACGATGGTTTAAATGGAATCGTATCTCAAAGGTCTGATCTCAAAACTATCATCCGATCGCGGAACAGCAGATAACTCATCCTTCTCCTGTGAATGTTAACCTGATTGATCCGCACTGAGGTCCTCCCCTCCCTCTCCCCGAGGCTTTCCTAAGTGCCCGCTCTCGTGTTTTGCTACATGGAAACAAATTGCCATATTTCTGGTTAATTTAACTCTCCGCCATTACTTGGAAAATTTTCGTTTCGCTTGTTTGTGCTTTTTTGCTTAATGACTGACTTTGGTAGAAAAGCATTTATTAAGTCGTTTTGTAAAATGGGATCTGGAGATTGCCGGAGAGGCTAGGTTCAAATGAGAAAAGCTAAATCAGTTAGGGATGACCTTTAAGATAGAAGGGGTGTTTATTAAGTTTTCCTTTTTTGCCCGCCCCCCCCCCAAGAGTGACTTGCACTTTACACTAAGCTCTGAACCTTAATCCATGCAAAAATTTGTGTGCAAGTTCAGAGTGGAAAAATCTGGCTTTGTTTTGAAATATACATATTTAAAGTTTTTATCAGTTTGAAGGCTGTCAGTGTGTTGCTTTTAACAACTGTAATGTTAGTGAAATGAACTTAAAACAAGCACTAAGACAAACTTTGTTAGGGAGGAGTATTTTATTCCTCATTGCCAGTAAAAAAAAAGGGGGGTACCTATTTCACATTTTACATTTACATGGTTTATAAAGTGTACAGATCTTTTAGCGTAAAATTTCAAGTAGATTGTCACAAATTTTAAATTCTTTGACAGGTTTCTGCTCTCTGTGCTCTGTGAAATGTGTAATATATCCATCATTTTTCATATCATATTGAAAATTCATATTACAGGGGAGATGTCACCATTTGACAAAAGCTCATGTATCTTGAAAATGAAAATTCTGGGGCTGCTATAGATTTCTGATGGAATGATGAGCTGGCCATATGCATGGGGAATGTATTCTCTTGAATCTTATCAGATAAAATGTAACATTCTAAATGGAACACTTACCACTAGGTTAGAACCAGCCAAAAGTACTATATTACTGTGTAGCTAGGTGAAGCAATTCCTAATTTCTCTTTAACTGTTTCCTTCTAATGGCCTTTCATGTGGCTAGGCTTGGCCTTGATACCTTGGGAGAAAACAAGGGCTATATGGACTAGTAAAAGTTACATAGTTTCATAACCCAAGTTTTAACCAGAATGCCTAATTGACCATTAAGTGAAACACCAAGTTCAGGTCTTCTAAATGTAACTTTTTAATAGTCCTGGAGTTCCTTTCTACACAATAATGGTAATTTGAATTACAAAGTCTGCTTACTGGTGGGTGTTCGGGACTTTTCTCCATTGCTAAAGAGCGGAGTCTTTTTAGTTGTACCAGGCAGGTGGCAATGCATGCTTTCCGTATGTTGTCCACTAGGGAGCCACACGTGAGTGTTGAAGAAGGATGCTTTCTGGGGTGGAGGATGGCAGGGTCATGTGTGTCATTTGTGTGAAGTCTGTTGTGTCTTAGCTTTCCTGATGGACCATCGCAGACTTACTGATTCTGATAATGCTCAGTACGGCCTTGTGTTAAGGTGGTGCTCATCAAGAGGAGAAGGGGAGGCATGCGCTTCTCAGTTACGCTTGGGGTGGTTCACAGTTCTTAGTTTCCCCTTTGGAGTTCTTTCCAGCCCCCTGGACTCATGGCTCTCCAGCTGTGGCGTGTATCAGAATTACTTGGGGAATTCAGTGAACCTAGAGAGGGCCAGCTCTTTTTGTTCTTCAGTGAGTCACATTGAAGTGGTGAACTTGCTTCCAGGTGTCCCTGATGATACCCACCAGAGTTTGAGAACCACTATCTTGGCTTGCTTAGTTTGTCCTCATTCCATCACCTATTGATTCCCTGTTTCTCAAATGTGTTTGCACGTCCAAATCACCTGCGAGCTCTAAACAATACGGAAGGCTGACCCTCGTTCCCAGAATCTGTTTTAATTGACTTTTGGTTTGACGTGAGCATCCGGAGATTTAAAAACTCAAGTGGTTCCAGTGCTCAGTCAGGTTTGAGAACCACTGTTTTAATTTTTTTTTTAAATCTATGATCGCTTGATTTTTCCTTTAACCTTGTTTCTGGCTGGTCTTGTAGTTCTGTAGACTGTGCACCCCCTTTATGGACCACCGACAACTCCAGTGAGCTTTCTACACTTTTAGCTGATTTTCACTTGTTCCATGTTCATGATTTCCAACTTTGAAATGTCTTCCAGACTTAATTAGCTTTTGAGTCACTCATTCTATTTATTCCTACTGACATTGTCAAGTTCCTGCTTTGTGCTAGTCTGGGGTTTGCATCAGAATCACCAGTGCAATTTAAAAATACCCTCGTGTCTCTGGGCTCTACCTCCAACCAGCAGGTCTTTGGAGGGAGAATGTGTGCGTTTAAAAACTCCGCAGGTGATTTTTTGTGTCTTTGTGTTATGGTTTTATCCTTGTAGGCCAGTCTCATAATCATACCCAGTTCTGTCATCCTTACCCTGACTTGCTGTGACCTGGCCTCCTACATGGATCCCTTTTCTTGGGTAAATCTCAGCCTTGAGTGAGGTCTACTTTGCCACCTACCTTGCTGAAGAAATCTCAAAACAGAGCTGCTGCTGCTGCTGCTAAGTTGCTTCAGTCATGTCCGACTCTGTGCGACCCCACAGATGGCAGCCCACTGGGCTCTGCCATCCCTGGGATTCTCCAGGCAAGAACACTGGAGTGGGTTGCCATTTCCTTCTCCAATGCATGAAAGTGAAAAGTCAAAGTGAAGTCGCTCAGTCGTGTCTGACTCAGCGACCCCATGAACTGCAGCCTACCAGGCTCCTCCGTCCATGGGAGTTTCCAGGCAAGAGTACTGGAGTGGGATGTCATTGCCTTCTCCACAAAACAGAGCTGAATTGGTTCAATACAAATCTACCTTCATCTTGGGCCCTTCTTGCTTCCCATCCTCCCAGAGTGGTTTGTTTCCCCTGTTCCTCTTACTCCTACATCCACTTCTCACATCTTTGTAATTTGAGTCTCACCTGGAACTTGAGTTCCAGGCTGCTGGCTTCACCAGAGAGTCTTCATGGTGCCACACTTAGTTGCGTTCAGGTGCATCTTATTAGCCCATGGCATGTTTAACAGATGGCAACTGGCCCCCTGGTTGGTAGCCATCCTGTAAATCTAATAATAAGCGATCATCACCCTCCGTGCAGTGTTACGTAGGGCCACCTGTACCTCACCCTCCCTGAGCCCTTGTTGTGCGCCTGGCACGATGTGCTTTACGGGTAGGCTCATTTACTCTTCACAACAACCCCAGAGAGTCAGGCAGCATTTTGTACTCATTTTGCTTATGAGGAAACTGAGGTGCTGAGCTATTAACTAATTTGCTTAGGGTCTCAGGGCTAGGGGTAGAACCAGATTGGAAGGCAGACTGCCTGATCCACGGTTTCTGTGCATAACCAGTGGACTGGGGTGTCTCCCACGCAGCCTGTGGCTTTATGGGGGAGGGGGGCAGGAGGGGGAGCAGTCTGATCCATACCAGAGGGAAGATGGTGGCTGATGCTTTCCAAACACTGTTCTGAGTTACATGACCTCAAGGTTCAGGTTACCTTATTTGCTGTTCCCTTAGAACAATGAAAACTGCATTAAACAGTCTGGGAAACAGAGAAGAACATGCGTAGCCCTCTGTGCATACCTGTTCCTCTCCTATAGTAGAATGACTTGCCATTTTGCCTTTTCTTTTTGAAGACTTTTTTTTTTTCTCGTAATGTAAATGCCAGATTACAATTGAGAATGGGATTGTGACAGTCTGTTGGCAGATTTGAACCCCCCTCCCCCAATATTGACCACCAGGAGCATACTAACCATTTCTTTGAATGACACTTGGAAAATGCTCACTCAAGTACATGTATTTAAGTTCCTCAAATGGAAATAGAGAGGTGAGGTTTGTGAGGTACTGATCTTTTGTTAGCAGGCATTTTAGCTAACCCCAGTTCAGTTTAGCTACTATTGGGATTATATCTAACCAGAAAGTTTTTGTGTCACCAGATATTGGAGTAAATCAAAGTCACTCTGGAGAGCTAAGTGGGTGGTGAAGTGGAGCCAGGCAGGATGTTGTGGTTTAGCCCTACCTGTGTGCGTGCTCAGTCACATTCAGCTTTCTGAGACCCCACAGACTGCAGCCCACCAGGCTCCTCTGTCCATGGGATTCTCCAGGCAAGAATACTGGAGTGGGTTGCCATTGCCTTCTTCAGGGGATCTTTCCGACCCAGGGATCAAACCTGCATCTCCTGCACTGGCAGGAGGATTCTTTACCACCGGGGCCACCTGGGAAGCCCTCTAAATTCTATCTACTGCTGCTGCTAAGTTGCTTCAGCCGTGTCCGACTCTATAACAACCCAGAGACGGCAGCCCACCAGGCTCCCCCATCCCTGGGACTCTCCAGGCAAGAACACTGGAGTGGGGTGCCATTTCCTTCTCCAGTGCGTGAAAGTGAGAAGTGAAAGTGAAGTCGCTCAGTCGAGTCCGACTCTTAGCGACCCCATGGACTACAGCCCACCAGGCTCTTCCGTCCATGGGATTTTCCAGGCAAGGGTACTGGAGTGGGTTGCCATTGCCTTCTCCGAAGTTCTGCCTGCTAGTTAGCTGGCTTCATATTCTGTCCATCCTGAGTCCTCGTGTTGTTTCTTTGGGGGAACTTGGCAGGGGGAGGGAGTGCCTTCTTCCAGGTGTCCCTGAGGTCAGGGACCAGTAGTGTCTGGTGAGACTGTCTGGAGACTGAGACAGAGAGAAGCTCAGAAACTGGGCCGTGACCAGGTCAGGACTTAAGTTCCTGTAAGAAGTGAGGAGGGCAGTAGTTTCAAAAGTAGACTTTTTAAGTCCAAATCCAGGAAAGCTGAGTAAAGTGAGGATGGGGAATGAAAATCAGGTTGAAAGGTTTAGTACAAAGAGGAGTTAAAGTACAATTATCTAAAAAAAAAAAGTAAAGCTCTCAACGTAAGTTTATGATCTGGCTAAGACTTGGCGTAAGCAGTCACTGTTTTTTACCTAATGTAACTGGGCATTTTAATACATATACAGTCCCTTTCATTCTAATTAGTAATTTGACTTCCTCATTTCCATGAGGTATTTTCTTAAAATTTACCCTCAGTTCATAAATCTTTTAATAAAACAGAGCTTTTATTTTTTATTTTAAAATATTAAATTTTAAAATTAATTATTTTAAATAAATTTAAATTTATTTTAAATTAATTCAATAAAATATTATTTAAAACACAAATTTATTTAAAAATAAAACAAAATAATAATCTCCTTTAATATAAACATTTGTGCCTTATTTTGTCACATGGGGCTGCAGCGATGGCCTCTCATGTCATTCTTTTGTAGCAGTGCGTAGAAATGAGTCTTGTGTTTTTTTAATGATTCCCTGAAATAGAAAAGTCTCTCATAGTTTGATAAATACCACCCGCCAGTTGCCGAGCCCATACCTGAGACCTGTCCTGGAGAATACATTGTTACTAACCTTACAGCTTCGGATACTACTCTGCTTGGATGCTACTCTTATCCGAATACAGACAGAGTTAAAGATGGATGGGAGCTGTGCTTCTGGAAGCGCTTGTTTGCTCGTTTGCTCTTCTGGCTTGAGGCGGTCTGACCCCCTGACAGGCCGCTCTGAAGACAGACTCACTGCCTTGGTCTGGCTTCAGGCTCCCTGTCCCCAGGGTCTCCTGTGGGTATTGTGGGAATGAGAACATTTTATAAAGCTCCCCTAGAAAAAAGGATATGGCGAATGCAAAAGACATTGGAATAAGGGTTAGCAGACCTGGTTTTTCTTTCATTCTGTAACTAATTTGTCATATTAGCAGGTCTGTTAGCATCTGAGTTGATTTTTTTCTCACCTGTAGAAGTTGGAGGTTAAACTACGTCTTCAGAATTGTTCTGCCATGATTTCCTATTTGTATTTTGTCACATCTTTTCGGCCCTTTACCAAGTTCTGTGTCTTCTGTCTGGGGATTCTATAACTCCATGGGTCTCAGCTCTTAGGACCTAATTCTCTTCATTTTGCTTTTGCTGTGTGGTGTTTACAATGTTGAAGACAGCTAGGATGCAATATAATATTTCTCCTTAGGTGCTGCCATCTTACACATGATATATTTACTCTAGCTTGAAAGTGGTTCATGCTCAAAATTTTAGGTTCTCTAAAATGAATTAGTGCCACAATTTATCAGTGAAGACCTGAAATTTGGAGGAATAAATTTCTTTAAAATGTGAGATGCTTATTTATTTAAATGGCTGGAAGAAAAAAGGGCAAGGCTAATTGAAATCTAGGAGGTTATTAATGCAGTGAGAAAATTTAAAATAGATGAAATAGTGATATGACAATGTTTATGTTTACTGGACAGTGACCGTCAGTAATTGACGAGATTAGTGGATGCTATTACTGGGTGCTACCTAGTGCTGTGTTGCTTGTCTTCATTAGAGACTTTCAGTAAATCAAATGGTTCTCAAAATTCACAATAATTATTTTTCACTTTAACAGGCTTAGCTGGCATGCTGTCGGTATACAGACATTGTCTAGTGAAGATAACAGCTATCAATTAAATCTAGTTTCTTAATAATGAATGTCAGTCAGATAAACCCTCTAATGTACTGATATTTGGAGATTAGCTTGCTGAACATGGGCCAAGTCTGTAGTTTCTGCAGTGTTTCTGGGATGTGTGTGTGTGTGTGTGTGTCTGTAACTTTGGGGATGTGGGCTAATGAGAATGGGCTAGACTCCTGGGCCCATATTATCACCCAGATACATTTAGCCTTTGACGTAGTGTTTTGTTGCCCTTTATCTCTTCTAGAACTCTCTTCTGTATTCTAGACATGATTCTTTATTGTGAGAGGCTTGGAAGCTCTCAAATATGTACACTTGATTTTTTGAAGATGAATGATCTTTCCAAGAGAAAGAATGTAGCAAGGTAACTAAAAACTGACTGTGGCAATTGGAAGAGGAATATGGCTCCTCAGAGTGCTGTTAGTTACCTTTATTAAGAATTTTACCAACCCAAGCAGGCTAGTTGACAAAGTTACATTTTGAGTGAGGAGAGATAGCATAGCTTATGTTACACGGGTATAACCTGTTTGTATGTTACATCCACAGGTATCTATGGGTTTTTCTCTGTAGTGTGAGCCTTAATTTTGTGTATATTTGTGGTTGAAGGTCAGTTCTATCTCACCTTCCCTCTAGGTGTTAAATGTGATGCAAAAAGAATAGGAGGTTTTGATTTTGTGGGCCAAGCCTGCTGTACAATGAGCGTCAGTGTTGATTTAATACTTGAACCACCAGATGGCAACAGGAAAAGTATTTATATAGGATGTAATCTCTAGTTTGTGGAGCTAGTTTTTTCCCCTCCCTTCCATGGTACACTGCTTTTCAGTACTTCATGCAATATATAAAATTCTTGGCTATGAGCAAGGTGAATTCATAATATCTTACAATGCAAATCACAACCAGGAAATAAAGTAGTGGTGAAGTATTACTTGGGGGAAAGAAGACATTTTATTTACACGTGTGCATGTATAAACTGTTCCCAGAGGGAGTGGGTTTCTAAGGATGCAACTTATGATTTATATTATTGTACAGTTACGCTTTTTCTAATTTTTTATTCAATGTTTAGCTCTATAGCAATCTATGATGATTTGCAGAACATAAAAGAAAAACATGGCTCTTAGCCTCCAGCATTTTAGGTAATACCTTTAAAAGGAGGAGATACATGAGTTAACAAACACTGTGTATGTATTTTCTGGCCAAAGGTATTTTTGCTTTATGTGGAATTCTGTTTTATTTTTTCTGTGTAGGTGTGTCCCCCTTTTCTAAGTGTGTCTTCTTGGCTTTTCTAAGGTTTTTTGTTTTTCCTTAGCTAAGATTTTCTTGGTTGCAAACTAGAAACTCAGTCTGAATGACTTAAGAGAAAAATGATTTTATTGAAGGCATCTTGAGGTATGAATGTTACAAGACAAATACTTTGAAACTTGGAAAATTTAGGATTCAGCTCCATCTCTGGGTTCAGTTCAGTTGCTCAGTTGTGTCCAACTCTTTGCAACCCTATGGACTGCAGCACACCAGGCTTCCCTGCCCATCACCACCTCCAGGAGCCTATTCAGACTCATCAGTGATGCCATCCAACCACCTCATCCTTCTCCTCCCACCTTCAATCTTTCCCAGCATCAGGGTCTTTTCAAATGAGTCAATTCTTCACATCAGGTGGCCAAAATATTGGAGTCTCAGCTTCAGCATCAGTCCTTCCAATGAACATTCAGTACTGATTTTCTTTAGAATGGACTGGTTGGATCTTCTTGCAGTCCAAGGGACTCTCAAGAGTCTTCTCCAACACCACAGTTCAAAAGTATCAATTCTTGGGTGCTCGGCTTTCTTTATAGTCCAACTCTCACATCCATACATGACTACTGAAAAAACCATAGCTTTGACTGTATGGACCTTTGTTGGTCAAAGTCTCTGCTTTTTAATATTCTGTTTAGGTTGGTCATAGCTTTTCTTCCAAAGAGCAAGCATCTTTTAATTTCATGGCTGCAGTCACCATCTGCAGTGATTTTGGAGCCCCCCAAAATAGTCTCTCACTGTTTCCATTGTTTCCCCATCTATTTCCCATGAAGTGATGGGACCAGATGCCATGGTCTTAGTTTTCTGAATGTTGAGCTTTAAGCCAATTTTTTCACTCTCCTCTTTCACTTTCATCAAGAGGCTCTTTAGTTCTTCTCTTTCTGCCATAAAGATGGTGTCATCTGCATATCTGAGGTTATTGAACTTTCTCCTGTCAATCTTGATTCTAGCTTGTGCTTCATCCAGCCTGGTATTTTGCATGATGTCCTCTGCATATAAGTTAAATAAGCAGGGTGACAATATACAGCCTTGATGTATTCCTTTCCTGATTTGGCACTAGGCTCTTTTTCCACGTCCAGTTCTAACTCTTGCTTCTTGACCTGCATAGAGATTCCTCAGGAGGCAGGTCAGGTGGTCTGGTATTCTTATCTCTAAGAATTTTCCACAGTTCGTTGTGATCCACAGAGTCAAAGGCTCTGGTGTAGTCAATAAAGCAAAGGTAGATGTTTTTCTGGAACTCTCTTGCTTTTTCGATGATCCGACAGATGTTGGCAATTTGATCTCTGGTTCCTCTGCCTTTTCTAAATCAGCTTGAACATCTGGAAGTTCACTGGAGCCAAAAATTCAAAACCTCTCAGGTGCTGTCCTCTTTGTCATCAGCTTCAGGCTCCCTGTCCCCAGGGTCTCCTGTGGGTATTGTGGGAATGAGAACATTTTATAAAGCTCCCCTAGAAAAAAGGATATGGCGAATGCAAAAGACATTGGAATAAGGGTTAGCAGACCTGGTTTTTCTTTCATTCTGTAACTAATTTGTCATATTAGCAGGTCTGTTAGCATCTGAGTTGATTTTTTTCTCACCTGTAGAAGTTGGAGGTTAAACTACGTCTTCAGAATTGTTCTGCCATGATTTCCTATTTGTATTTTGTCACATCTTTTCGGCCCTTTACCAAGTTCTGTGTCTTCTGTCTGGGGATTCTATAACTCCATGGGTCTCAGCTCTTAGGACCTAATTCTCTTCATTTTGCTTTTGCTGTGTGGTGTTTACAATGTTGAAGACAGCTAGGATGCAATATAATATTTCTCCTTAGGTGCTGCCATCTTACACATGATATATTTACTCTAGCTTGAAAGTGGTTCATGCTCAAAATTTTAGGTTCTCTAAAATGAATTAGTGCCACAATTTATCAGTGAAGACCTGAAATTTGGAGGAATAAATTTCTTTAAAATGTGAGATGCTTATTTATTTAAATGGCTGGAAGAAAAAAGGGCAAGGCTAATTGAAATCTAGGAGGTTATTAATGCAGTGAGAAAATTTAAAATAGATGAAATAGTGATATGACAATGTTTATGTTTACTGGACAGTGACCGTCAGTAATTGACGAGATTAGTGGATGCTATTACTGGGTGCTACCTAGTGCTGTGTTGCTTGTCTTCATTAGAGACTTTCAGTAAATCAAATGGTTCTCAAAATTCACAATAATTATTTTTCACTTTAACAGGCTTAGCTGGCATGCTGTCGGTATACAGACATTGTCTAGTGAAGATAACAGCTATCAATTAAATCTAGTTTCTTAATAATGAATGTCAGTCAGATAAACCCTCTAATGTACTGATATTTGGAGATTAGCTTGCTGAACATGGGCCAAGTCTGTAGTTTCTGCAGTGTTTCTGGGATGTGTGTGTGTGTGTGTGTGTCTGTAACTTTGGGGATGTGGGCTAATGAGAATGGGCTAGACTCCTGGGCCCATATTATCACCCAGATACATTTAGCCTTTGACGTAGTGTTTTGTTGCCCTTTATCTCTTCTAGAACTCTCTTCTGTATTCTAGACATGATTCTTTATTGTGAGAGGCTTGGAAGCTCTCAAATATGTACACTTGATTTTTTGAAGATGAATGATCTTTCCAAGAGAAAGAATGTAGCAAGGTAACTAAAAACTGACTGTGGCAATTGGAAGAGGAATATGGCTCCTCAGAGTGCTGTTAGTTACCTTTATTAAGAATTTTACCAACCCAAGCAGGCTAGTTGACAAAGTTACATTTTGAGTGAGGAGAGATAGCATAGCTTATGTTACACGGGTATAACCTGTTTGTATGTTACATCCACAGGTATCTATGGGTTTTTCTCTGTAGTGTGAGCCTTAATTTTGTGTATATTTGTGGTTGAAGGTCAGTTCTATCTCACCTTCCCTCTAGGTGTTAAATGTGATGCAAAAAGAATAGGAGGTTTTGATTTTGTGGGCCAAGCCTGCTGTACAATGAGCGTCAGTGTTGATTTAATACTTGAACCACCAGATGGCAACAGGAAAAGTATTTATATAGGATGTAATCTCTAGTTTGTGGAGCTAGTTTTTTCCCCTCCCTTCCATGGTACACTGCTTTTCAGTACTTCATGCAATATATAAAATTCTTGGCTATGAGCAAGGTGAATTCATAATATCTTACAATGCAAATCACAACCAGGAAATAAAGTAGTGGTGAAGTATTACTTGGGGGAAAGAAGACATTTTATTTACACGTGTGCATGTATAAACTGTTCCCAGAGGGAGTGGGTTTCTAAGGATGCAACTTATGATTTATATTATTGTACAGTTACGCTTTTTCTAATTTTTTATTCAATGTTTAGCTCTATAGCAATCTATGATGATTTGCAGAACATAAAAGAAAAACATGGCTCTTAGCCTCCAGCATTTTAGGTAATACCTTTAAAAGGAGGAGATACATGAGTTAACAAACACTGTGTATGTATTTTCTGGCCAAAGGTATTTTTGCTTTATGTGGAATTCTGTTTTATTTTTTCTGTGTAGGTGTGTCCCCCTTTTCTAAGTGTGTCTTCTTGGCTTTTCTAAGGTTTTTTGTTTTTCCTTAGCTAAGATTTTCTTGGTTGCAAACTAGAAACTCAGTCTGAATGACTTAAGAGAAAAATGATTTTATTGAAGGCATCTTGAGGTATGAATGTTACAAGACAAATACTTTGAAACTTGGAAAATTTAGGATTCAGCTCCATCTCTGGGTTCAGTTCAGTTGCTCAGTTGTGTCCAACTCTTTGCAACCCTATGGACTGCAGCACACCAGGCTTCCCTGCCCATCACCACCTCCAGGAGCCTATTCAGACTCATCAGTGATGCCATCCAACCACCTCATCCTTCTCCTCCCACCTTCAATCTTTCCCAGCATCAGGGTCTTTTCAAATGAGTCAATTCTTCACATCAGGTGGCCAAAATATTGGAGTCTCAGCTTCAGCATCAGTCCTTCCAATGAACATTCAGTACTGATTTTCTTTAGAATGGACTGGTTGGATCTTCTTGCAGTCCAAGGGACTCTCAAGAGTCTTCTCCAACACCACAGTTCAAAAGTATCAATTCTTGGGTGCTCGGCTTTCTTTATAGTCCAACTCTCACATCCATACATGACTACTGAAAAAACCATAGCTTTGACTGTATGGACCTTTGTTGGTCAAAGTCTCTGCTTTTTAATATTCTGTTTAGGTTGGTCATAGCTTTTCTTCCAAAGAGCAAGCATCTTTTAATTTCATGGCTGCAGTCACCATCTGCAGTGATTTTGGAGCCCCCCAAAATAGTCTCTCACTGTTTCCATTGTTTCCCCATCTATTTCCCATGAAGTGATGGGACCAGATGCCATGGTCTTAGTTTTCTGAATGTTGAGCTTTAAGCCAATTTTTTCACTCTCCTCTTTCACTTTCATCAAGAGGCTCTTTAGTTCTTCTCTTTCTGCCATAAAGATGGTGTCATCTGCATATCTGAGGTTATTGAA
Source organism: Litocranius walleri (assembly GCA_006410535.1). Lineage (NCBI taxonomy): Eukaryota > Metazoa > Chordata > Mammalia > Artiodactyla > Bovidae > Litocranius > Litocranius walleri. The sequence continues at coordinate 970,483 of SJYG01000203.1, forward strand.
CTTTCTCCTGTCAATCTTGATTCTAGCTTGTGCTTCATCCAGCCTGGTATTTTGCATGATGTCCTCTGCATATAAGTTAAATAAGCAGGGTGACAATATACAGCCTTGATGTATTCCTTTCCTGATTTGGCACTAGGCTCTTTTTCCACGTCCAGTTCTAACTCTTGCTTCTTGACCTGCATAGAGATTCCTCAGGAGGCAGGTCAGGTGGTCTGGTATTCTTATCTCTAAGAATTTTCCACAGTTCGTTGTGATCCACAGAGTCAAAGGCTCTGGTGTAGTCAATAAAGCAAAGGTAGATGTTTTTCTGGAACTCTCTTGCTTTTTCGATGATCCGACAGATGTTGGCAATTTGATCTCTGGTTCCTCTGCCTTTTCTAAATCAGCTTGAACATCTGGAAGTTCACTGGAGCCAAAAATTCAAAACCTCTCAGGTGCTGTCCTCTTTGTCATCACCTCTGTCTGCTTCTGTTCGTGTGTTGGGGGTCCTTCTTGAGGTCCTCACTGAAATCGCCTTTTTCTTTGTGACTAAAATGGGCTGTCACCAGCCCATGGGCTGTCTGCATTCTTATGCCTCAGACTCTGAAATAAAGATTGACTTAAGGCTTTGGTTGTGAAATAGTCAGATTTGTATTTTAAAAGGATTACCTTGAGAAGAAAAAAGCACTTTGATTGCAAAATTGAGAATGCACTGGGATAAGCCAGAATGCCTCTAGACAAAGTTAGACTGTGTCTTCTGTTGACGTTAGAGAAAGTCATAGCTTGGGCCAGGGTGGTCGAGTTGGAGATGAGAGAGGAGGATGGATGGGCTGAGAGAGAAATAGGGGACAAAAGGTGGACAGGATTTGACAACAGGTTGGATACAGAGGCTGGGTGAGAATGTCAGGTGGTAGTGTCTGACTTTCCGACTTGCATGCCTGGTTGATTAGAGGAGTCAGTCACTGAGGTTAGACACCTTAGTTTGGGCAGGGTAATCATGATTTTCAGTGTATTAATGTGAGATACCTTTGAGGCATCCAGACAGACTTGTCAAGAAGATGTTTGGATGTTGATTTTGCAGTTAGAGGATAGCTCTGGGCTTTTGATATAAATTGTTGTGGAAATAATGTAGCCTGTTTAAGAGGATAGGCTTGGCATAAAATAAAATCAACCCATAAAAGCTAGCTGGGCTTCCTTGGGTTGGCTCCTTAATCTTCTTTAAGCATTATTTCTCATCCCTGAAGTATAATTGTACAGTGTACCATCTTAGTTGTACCTACTTCATATAGCTATTGTGAGAATCAGTTGAAATGATCACAGATAAGGAAGGTGTTTAGCCAAGTACATAGTACGTCTTCAGTACATGTTAGGTGGTGGTATGGTTGTTTACACTTTGTGAACAGGAATCATGCCTCATTCATTTTGTCTTGTCCCATCGTTCTGAAGTGTTAGTCACTCAGTCATGTCAGACTCTTTGTGAGCCCAGGGATTGTCACCTGCCAGGCTCTTCTGTCTAGGGGGATTCTCCAGGCAAGAATACAGGAGTGGGTTGCCTCTTCCTTCTGCGGGGACTCTTCCTGACCCAGTGATCGAACCTGGGCCTCCTGTATTGAGAGAGCCATCAGGGTAGTGACAAGCCACTAGGACAGTGGGGACTGTGAGCAGTAGTCGTGACCAGAGTGTGGTCATGTCAGTGTGGCAGTGACTTACTGGTTAAGCTGAAGGAGGAAGTGAGGGATTGATGAGAGAGAGTCTAATATGAGGACCAAGGAAAGGTCATTGGATTTGCTGTTAAAGTGGGAAATGTTGACTCTTTTTAGTATAATTTCACTAGCGTTGTAGGAACATGGAGCAGATTGAAGCTGACTGCACGGTGAACAGGCAGTGAGGGTCGAGTCGATGGGTGTCTCTCATGCTGCTAAAACTCTTGAGCAAGAACTGCAAAGGCACTTGAAGTGTGCAGTGGCAATGCCTTGGGAATACTTATCGTCTCCAATGTAAAAACTGTTCTCAAGGCTGAAAACAATTGTGGGCTCTTGTCAACTGGCAAAAGTGTAAGTAACCATCACAATTCTCTGAAGTGATCAAGTCATAGTTTCATATTTTGTGACTCCTGGAGGCTTCTAGCAACATTGCTACTGGAGATGATGTTGAAGACTTCCAGTCCCACCCTGCTGTAAACACATCGAAACTGTGGACAAAGAGAACAAGGATGAGTAGAAGCGTTCCTGAGGTTGGTGAACCAGGAATCCCAAAAGTCAGAAATGGAAAGAGAATTCAAAGCCAGGGTATAATTGGGAGCTCAAGGCCTGTGATGGTTTTAGATCTGGGTATAGGACCCAAGGGTCTCATGAAGGAATAGGAGATATGGCCTTAGGTCTGCTTAAAGAAGGAAGGCAGAGTTGGGGTCTTCCAGTATAAAATCTTGAGGGGTGTCCCATCTGTGCAAAGAAGACTAGAAAAGTCTTGCCCACTCGACTGAGGGAGTCAAAGAAACGTGCTGTCCCCCGGGGCTGTGTGTAACTAGGGATAAAAAAAGCAAGCGCACACCTCACATTGGGGGTAGGTTGAAATTTAACATTTCTTACAGTGTAACTAACCCTCAAGCTAAGAAACTAGCACGAAATCTGGTCCAGAATTGTGGGAGCCCTCAAAAATAAGTGTGAAACTGTCCTGCACAGCAGAGGAACAACCTGGGACTCAACAGAAGAAGCCACTTATGCTAAGGATGAACTTGAAATAAAACATGCCAGTCACACAAGGAAGTGAATCATTACAAAGGAGCTTTGGCAGATGTTGTAAACAGGAGAAAGGTGCTTCTGGGACATGGGACAGAAATCACTAGGTTAAAATTATTAGCGATAATAAGACTGCAATTAAAGAACATCACAGATTGGGAAGAGAACACATAGATTTGGAAAGGAACCAAGTAGAATTTCTAGAAACCTCAAGTAACCTCAATGCATAAGTTAAACAGCTGGCTGCTGCTGCTAAGTCGCTTCAGTCGTGTCCGACTCTGTGCGACCCCATAGACAGCAGCCCACCAGGCTCCCCTGTCCCTGGGGTTCTCCAGGCAAGAGCACTGCAGTGGGTTGCCATTTCCTTCTCCAATGCATGAAAGTGAAAAGTGAAAGTGAAGTCGCTCAGTTGTGTCCGACTCTTCTCGACCCCATGAACTGCACAGCTTGAGTGGATATAAATGAAGAGAAAACTATTGATCTTTGAGGGGTTCTGAAGAAATTGCTTGGGAGAGAGAGAGAGAGTGGAAAATGCATGGTTAAGACTTAAGAAATTTAGTACAAGAAAGTTCACTGTTGCTTTCTGTGAGCTTCCTGAAAGAGAAAATAGAGTGGGAGAGAGACTCTTCAAAGATATAATGGTAGACATTTCCCCATAATAAATGCAAGGCTTACTTCTTAGGTTCAAGAAGCACAGTGAACCCCAAGCAAGATGAAGACAATTCCATGCCTAGACACACTGTACTTGAAACACTAGGAACAAGATAGAAGCAACTGGACGAAGTCACGGTCTAGACAAGAAAATGTTTTGTTGGTGGCAGACAGTGATAGACTGTTATCTGCAAAGTGCTTTTGGAGAGAGACAGACATCAACCTGACATTCTGTCTCCATAGGAAGTGATACTCAAGGGTGAAAATGAAACAGAAGTTTTGTAGATGGAGACCAAGCTGATCACTTTTGCTGAAGGAACTACTAGATGTACTTCAGGAAGAGAGAAACTGAAAACTGAAAGGAGGAGTGAAATAAGTGAAGGGCTGACAGAGGGTTCAGAAGCTGGCGATCAGCTTAGACAGAGTCCTGGTGGGGCTGCGAGTAGGCAGGTCAGTCAGAGTCTGGAATTCAGCTTAGCACTTGGGAACGCAAAGATGAAGGACTCAGGTAAAAAAGACACTGCGCGACAGCGGTGATGAGTTCCTTGTCTACATGAGAAGGTTCTTGCCACTTTAGACCAACGTCAAGACCTCCATGTTTAACCAACACATTCCATAATGACCTCCTTAACATTCTGAATTGGGGTCTTAGCTGTGGAAAAATAGGACTTGAATCTTAGCTATCAGATACGCAATGCATAGGGTAAACTACCTTTAACATTTGAAGGAAAGCATACATATGGAGGGAGAACCATGGTTAAGATACAAAGAAACTCAATGGATGAGGATAAATCGCAGATGAAAGTGTTGACTTTTGCCCTGTTGTGTCCACTTGATATGATTGGCTGGTGGTTTTTGACCAACTCCTGGACCTTGAAAATTGCTTAAATCTAGTATCACAGTATTATAAAAGCAACAGTCATCTGGATCTTAACTTTGCTGTTCCCGGTGGGATCACAAGTGTGAAAGGAAAGCTGTGGCATGCTTTTATGTGGATTGGATAGATACTTTGTGGCAAGTTAAAATCTATAGTTTAACATTTTATTATCTGAAAATACAGCTTAAGAGGACTTTTAGAAACTACATTTCTTTGGTTTGAAAGTTGCTGTTTCTTGGGTAAATAAACTTAATTTCATCATAGAGACTATGGAGAATATAAAGCTCTAAAAAACAAACAAAACCCAAACCCCATTTGCCCTTTCCGAAGTCAGCTAGTGAGGAAACAATGGGAGTCTTAACCTGCTCTGACTTTTAGGGAATAAGTTGGGTTGGATGGATGCAGTGCACTGTGTGTAATAGTCAGTGGTGGGCGGCTCTTACCAAAATGTTGAGGTCTGAATTTTCATGGCATCTTTTCTAGTGGCTGATGGAGCACGTGAGGAAACTACTGTACTATGTTGGTGCTAAAAAGATGTAGAAGCGGATCTAATGGACGTGGAAGGATGTTCAGAACATATTAGGTGGAAAATGAAGCTGCAGCATGGTTTGTACAGTGTGATGGCATGTCTTCATCGAGTGCTTCTCATGCAGCAGGCAGTGTGCTGAGGCCTTTCTGTGCAAGATCTTATCTTGTGACAGTCCCTATTTCGTACATGCGGAAATTGAGGTGCAGAGAATTTGAGGTCGCCCACTTAGTAAGGGATGCAAATGGGCTTTGAATGTAGTTCTGGCCGACTCCAGCGCCCTCCCCCGCCCTGGCTGCCCATGTGTGGCCGAGCACACGCGCTGGGGCACTTCTGACACAGGGTCATGCACACGAGTATCAGTAGACAGGCGCCTGGGGGCGTGGGGTGTGGGGCACGGCGCACGGCACATCGAAGCGGCTGTCTCTCGATGACTTTATTTCCTTTTACTTTCCTCTAATTTCTAATTAGTCTATAACGGGGTTGGATTGCTTTTGAAATCAGAAATAGTATAAAACTTATAGAATGGTGTAACAGACTAAAAAGTAATGGGGATATAATTTTAAGTCAGAAATGGATAAGAAATTACTGTTTTATATTCAGCAAGTATGGTTGAAGGAATAGACCAGTCTGCTTAAAGTGCTTATCTCTGTGTTATGGGAAATTTTTCTTTTTTTCTGTAAGTTCTAAGTTTCAAACAATAAGTATTTATAATTTTAAAAAAATTGTGAAAGCAATTATTATTTGCCGTAATGTGATATTAGTGGATTTTGGGAGGAATATGGTATTAAAGTAATTTAGTGGTTCAGCCTGAGATTGCATTAATGGGGACTTGAGATTTTGGTGCTTTTTTCCTATTCAAGGAAACTTAAATTACTGTTTTGGGCCTTATTGTTCATCTACTTGAAAAAGGCATGCAGTATCTTAAATTACAGGCTTATTGTAAGAACAAAAACTCCTTTGAAAGATGAGTTGATAAACACATTTGTACCATCGATTTTTTAGTTAGTGATGTTTAATATTTTATGATTCTGGTGTCACTTCTCCCAGTAACAGCTCTGCTATCAAATACCTTTAATAAGCTTAAAATTAATGATATTATGCACAAAACCTTTGCAGCATGTAGCTGGTGTTCAGTGAAAATTAGTGACTTTTAATTTGTGTTTTATGTAAATTATGAGCTAATACATATATATTAAATATAAATGCAAATTACAAGAGTATTATGTATGAGTGCAGTACTGTAGTTGACCACAAAAAATGCTGTCTTCTGAGAATGACCCTGGTACGCAGCAGGGAACCCCATTGGCCATTTCTCTGCTCAGTCATCTCTTGATTTGTTTTCATGGAGTTCTGCAAAGTCCTGCAGCTTCAGAGCTTCTCTCGTTCTTGCTGACCCTGAAGTTTACATGCTTAACTTTTCCTCAGGTTTGTTTTCCAGTATGACTTCCTTTTGCTTAAGCTAGCTGGTATAGTGTTTTCTTGGAGCAAACTATATTCAAATTTTTTAAAATGGGAAGGCATAGTAAGCACTGCCAGTAATTTTGAACTGTATTGTAAATTTAAAAAGTTGTACAAGTTCTAATAGTAAATATTTCAAGGCAAGCAAAGGAACATGTTCTGAATTCTGAATGGGCGTATTACTCATTGAATCACAACAAATGGATTTGGTCTTTGCCTGTTTTGATCTTGCTTTCATCTTAACCACTTTCCAGATTAATTGGAAAGTGTAAATTCCTTCCTCTAACCCTGCTCAAGGTGCTGCTGTGCCTTCAGCTCCGCCTCTGTTTCTGTGGCTTGGCTTCCTCCTGTGGCTGTGCCCGCCTTGGCCTCCGGGAGTGGCCTCTTCTCTGCCCGTTCCTGTTCTCTTGGCATGCTGTCTTTGAGGGGCTGCTGTTCTCCCCTTTCTCACCAAGGTTGCTCACCTGCAGTCTCTCCTCCATGTATGTGGCAGCATGTGTGGTCCACATTTAGGATGTGAGCAAAGTTAATGGCATCCTTTAATTGTGAAAACATCTAGCAATGATGCTTTACTAAAGTAGAGGTGCCTTTGTGGTTCTGAAGCCTTTCTTCCATTTAGCTTTGGTAAGCAGGGAGGCTCACGGTGTCTTCTCACGACAGGATTTTAGTTTACAATTATGTTTCATTATGTAGTGCTCCTGTCAGGTCCAGACCATTTCTGTCCTTTATCGAGCCCATCTTTGCATGAGATGTTCCCTTGGTATCTCTAATTTTCTGAAGTGATCTCTAGTCTTTCCCATTCTGTTGTTTTCCTCTATTTCTTTGCCTTGATTGCTGAAGAAGGCTTTCTTATCTCTCCTTGCTATTCTTTGGAACTCTGAATTCATATGCTTACATCTTTCCTTTTCTCCTTTGCTTTTCGCTTCTCTTCTTTTCACAGCTATTTGTAAGGCCTCCTCAGACAGCCATTTTGCTTTTCTGCATTTCTTTTCCATGGGGATGGTCTTGATCCCTGTCTCCTGTACAGTATCACTAATCTCCATCCATAGTTCATCAGGCACTCCATCTATCAAATCTAGTCCCCTAAATCTATTTCTCACTTCCACTGTATAGTCCTAAGGGATTTGATTTAGGTCATACCTGAATGGTCTAGTGGTTTTCCCCACTTTCTTCAATTTAAGTCTGAATTTGGCAATAAGGAGTTCATGATCTGAGCCACAGTCAGCTCCCAGTCTTGCTTTTGCTAAGTGTATAGAGCTTTTCCATCTCTGGCTTCAAAGAATATAATCAGTCTGATTTCAGTGCTGACCATCTGGTGACGTCTATGTGTAGAGTCTTCTCTTGTGTTGTTGGAAGAGCCTGTTTGCTATGACCAGTGCGTTCTCTTGGCAAAACTCTATTAGCCTTTGCCCTGCTTCATTCCGTACTCCAAGGCCAAATTTGCCTGTTACTCCTGGTGTTTCTTGACTTCCTACTTTTGCATTCCAGTCCCCTATAATGAAAAGGACATCCTTTTTGGGTGTTAATTCTAAAAGGTCTTGTAGGTCTTCATAGAACCATTCAACTCCAGCTTCTTCAGGGTTACTGGTTTGGGCATAGACTTGGATTACTCTGATATTGAATGGTTTGCCTTGGAGACGAACAGAGATCATTCTGTCGTTTTTGAGATGGCATCCAATACTGCATTTTGGACTCTTGTTGACCGTGATGGCTACTCCATTTCTTCTGAGGGATTCCTGCCCGCAATAGTAGATATAATGGTCATCTGAGTGAAATTCACATATTCCAGTCTATTTTAGTTTGCTGATTCCTAGAATGTCGATGTTCACTCTTGCCATCTCCTGTTTAACCACTTCCAATTTGCCTTGATTCATGGACCTGATTTTCCAGGTTCCCATGCAATATTGCTCTTTACAGCATCGGACCTTGCTTCTATCACCAGTCACATGCACAACTGGGTATTGTTTTTGCTTTGGCTCCATCCCTTCATTTTTTCTGGAGTTATTTCTCCACTGATCTCCAGTAGCGTATTGGGCACCTACTGACCTGGGGAGTTCCTCTTTCAGTATCCTATCATCTTGCCTTTTCATACTGTTCATGGGGTTCTCAAGGCAAGAATACTGAAGTGGTTTGCCATTCCCTTCTCCAGTGGACCACAGTCTGTCAGACATCCTGGAATGTGAAGTCAAGTGGGCCTTAGAAAGCATCACTACAAACAGAGCTAGTGGAGGTGATGGAATTCCCAAATCCTGAAAGATGATACTGTGAAAGTGCTGCATTCAACATGCCAGCAAATTTGGAAAACAGCAGTGGCCACAGGACTGGAAAAGGTCAGTTTTCATTCCAATCCCAAAGAAAGGCAATGCCAAAGAATGCTCAAACTACCATACAATTTTACTCATCTCACATGCTAGTAAAGTAATGCTCAAAATTCTCCAAGCCAGGCTTCAACAACATGTGTAAAGTAATGCTCAAAATTCTCCAAGCCAGGCTTCAACAACATGTGAACCATCAACTTCCAGATGTTCAAGCTGGTTTTAGAAAAGGCAGAGGAACCAGAGATCAAATTGCCAACAGCACTAGATCTAGACATGGAACAACAGACTGGTTCCAAATAGGAAAAGGAGTACGTCAAGGCTGTATATTGTCAACCTGCTTATTTAACTTATATGCAGAGTACATCATGAGAAACGCTGGGCTGGAGAAAGCACAAACTGGAATTAAGATTGCTGGGAGAAATATCAATAACCTCAGATATGCAGATGACACCACCCTTGTGGCAGAAAGTGAAGAGGAACTCAAAAGCCTCTTGATGAAGGTGAAAGTGGAGAGTGAAAAAGTTGGCTTAAAGCTCAACATTCAGAAAACAAAGATCATGGCATCTGGTCCCATCACTTCATGGGACATAGATGGGGAAACAGTGGACACAATGTCAGACTTTATTTTTCTGGGCCTCCAAAATCACTGCAGATGGTGACTGCAGCCATGAAATTAAAAGACGCTTCCTCCTTGGAAGAAAAGTTATGACCAACCTAGACAGCATATTCAAAAGCAGAGACATTCCTTTGCCAACAAAGGTCCGTTTGGTTTTTCCTGTGGTCATGTATGGATGCTAGAGTTGGACTGTGAAGAAAGCTGAGCGCTGAAGAACTGATGCTTTTGAACTGTGGTGTTGGAGAAGACTCTTGAGAGTCCCTTGAACTGGAAGGAGATCCAACCAGTCCATCCTAAAGGAGATCAGTCCTGGGTGTTCATTGGAAGGAATGATGCTAAAGCTGAAACTCCAGTACTTTGGCCACGTCATGTGAAGAGTTGACTCACTGGAAAAGACCCTGATGCTGGGAGGGATTGGGGGCAGGACGAGAAGGGGATGACAGAGGATGAGATGGCTGGATGGCATCACTGGCTCAATGGACATGAGTTTGAGTGAACTCCGGGAGTTGGTGATGGACAGGGAGGCCTGATGTACTGCGATTCATGGGGTTGCAAAGAGTCGGACGCGACTGAGCGACTGAATTGAACTGATGTAGTGCTTATTCCGTATGAAGAATTATGAGTGGGAAAAGGATCTACTTTTCTGAAAAAATTTGTGTGTGTAAACCAGATGAGCTTCCTTACTGCACTCTTTTAATGTTCTGCTCCAGAGTACAAGCTGTCTAGCTGTGGGAAGCCCCCAGCCTTTTCCACAGGGGAGGCATGAGTCTCACTTGACAGAGTCTGCCAAGCTGCCACACTTGGAGGGCTGAGGATCGGTGCACCCAGGAATGCTTGTGGACCATTCAAGGGAGTTGAGTGCTTGTAAGAGTGTCTGGGGGCTTAGCTGCCCAGTTTAAGGTATTAATTCACATCAGTGTGATTTCATCTGTTCCCACTGACTCGTGTGGCCTAAACAAGCTGCCTTATATTTGAGAGGTTTCTTTTATCCTCTCTTCAAGGTTGTGTTTTCTGGCTTCTTGGCTTTGATAAGTTTTCATTACCTGTTGATACATATGTGCACTGTTTGAGAATCTTAATGTTTTTGTCCCCATTGAGTTTCTGTCATGTGTTGTGGTCATGAGTGAGGATCTGCTATCTACTCCCAGGGTATCTGGGGATGGTCTGCATGTCCTTGGTATGTGTATTGCCAACTCAAAACGCCTTTCTGCCATGGAACTGTAATCGCTGAAAGAAATGGATAGAGATGTAGCTATTGAAATACATTTGAAACGTTCTGTTCAGGGAGTTCACTTTTGTTACTGTTTCTTTATATTAAAAATCTGATTTCTTCCATTTGTCTAGATCTATTCCATTCTTAGAAATTCTTTTTTTTTCATTTACTTTTCTGAAAATTTGAAGAGATGACAGCTCAACTCTGTACCAAGGCTTTCTGTGAAAGTGAGAAAATGAATTTCATTTTAGAATAGCTCAGAATTGGTAGAGGGTGTGGTGTGGCGGAATCATAGTTCTTCTGCCTTTTGAAACCATCCTTCCAGATTCATTTCTCCATGCCCCCTTCTATCTGATGTGTGGGTTTAAGAAGCAGCAGATGATTCTGCCTCTTACAGTTTCCCCCTCTCTCCCTCCTCACCCCTTGTACGTGGATAAATACACTCAAAGAGTTAGCCATTCTAATTCCAGACATCTTTGTCCTCCTTTACAGTTGGAGGATTTTTTTTCCCCCGATCCCATCTACCTTACATATAATACCTAGGACTCTATGAAGAAAGCTACAAGTAAAATTATATGTATTTTTCTGTTATACAGAATGAGAACTCATATTCCTGTAGATTGCTGCTTAGCATTCACAATTGTGTATTTCAGCATCAGAGTTCCTTCTTTAAAAAACTGGCCATGTTTAATATTGATTTTTTGTTTGTTTTGGTTGGTATGTGAACACTCTGAAGATAGAGGAAGCTGTTTGACTAATTTTTGTTCTTTACAAGTAAGTCATTAGAAATCAAACCAAATCTGTAGTGCCAGTTCATGGTCTTTGTAGACTTTTGCCAAATATCTTACATGTTTTAAGCAACTTCTCTTTTACTCATAATTGCAGACATCCCAGAATCACTCCTTCCTGAGGTATAAAGTTTGTTCAATTACTTACCTTTGTTAAGAAAGGAAATAAAAGAACTTTCATATATCTTTTGCTGCTTATAGAATAATACCAAACTTTGTTTATAGTGTTAAACTTAACAAAAAATGTTTAAAGTAATTTTGATCTCAGGAATTAGATACATTAGTACTTTGGTCCTGGCTTAGAAATATCCGCTAATGCTAGGCGGCCTTACTTTAAACCTTTTACTTGATAAAAATTGAATGTTGCCTGCAGACTTGGACAGAGAGGATCACAAAGTTCTTGAAGTTTCTGTGCTTTTCTTCTGACATGTAACTTTTCTAACTTAACATAAGGTATAGGTATGTCTTGCTGTGCTAAAATTTTAAGATATATCAGAGCATGTCTACTGATGGCTCTTGAAATGAAGATTAACCCAGACCACCTGACCTGCCTCTTGAGAAATCTGTATGCAGGTCAGGAAGCAACAGTTAGAACTGGACATGGAACAACAGACTGGTTCCAAATAGGAAAAGGAGTATGTCAAGGCTGTATATTTTCATTTAGGGTTGCTTATTTAACTTATATGCAGAGTACATCATGAGAAATGCTGGACTGGAAGAAGCACAAGCTGGAATCAAGATTGCCAGGAGAAATATCAATAACCTCAGATATGCAGATGATACCACCCTTATGGCAGAAAGTGAAGAGGAACTAAAGAACCTCCTGGTAAAAGTGAAAGTGGAGAGTGAAAAAGTTGGCTTAAAGCTCAACATTCAGAAAACAAAGATCATGGCATCTGGTCCCATCACTTCATGGGACATAGATGGGGAAACAGTGGACACAATGTCAGACTTTATTTTTGGGGGCTCCAAAATCACTGCAATTGGTGATTGCAGACACGAAATTAAAAGACACTTCTTCCTTGGAAAGAAAGTTATGGCCAACCTAGATAGCATATTGAAAAGCAGAGATATTACTTTGCCAACAAAGGTCTGTTTGGTTTTTCCAGTGGTCATATATGGATGTGAGAGTTGGACTGTGAAGAAAGCTGAGCGCCGAAGAACTGATGCTTTTGAACTGTGGTGTTGGAGAAGACTCTTGAGAGTCCCTTGGACTGCAAGGAGATCCAACCAGTCCATCCTAAAGGAGATCAGTCCTGGGTGTTCATTGGAAGGAATGATGCTAAAGCTGAAACTCCAATACTTTGGCCACGTCATGCAAAGAGTTGACTCATTGGAAAAGACCCTGATGCTAGGAGGGATTGGAGGCAGGAGGAGAAGGGGACGACAGAGTATAAGATGGCTGGATGGCATCACTGACTTGATGGACATGAGTTTGAGTGAACTCTGGGTGTTGGTGATGGACAGGGTGGCCTGATGTGCTGCGATTCATGGGGTCACAAAGAGTCAGACGCAACTGAGCGACTGAACTGATCTGATTGTACATAAAAAATCTTTTTTTTGAAACTCAAAAATCTTAAAAAGTAACCTGGAAGATGATGATACTACAGAATCTTTTGACAGGTTACTTAGAAGCTTCAAAATCAAAGTCAAAATGAATTAGGAAATCATCTTTGATTTTCCTGGGTCCTTTGATTTGTGTGGATTTCCCTGTCAGGTGTAAGGTGCTCATGACAGAGTAGAGTATAGTGCTGGTGCTGGGGTCCTGGCTGATCAGGTGGTTGGCAGTGGGCTTTGGCTGGTTCTGCTAGCCCTGGCTCTCAAAGCTCAGCCAGGAATCTGAATCGGGTGAGAGTATCAGGACCTGTCCGCTGTTTTAAGAAGAACTAACCTATGCTGTTGCAAGAACTCAAAAAAGCCATACATTTTCCTTAAAAAACAACGACAACAACAACAACAAAAAAAACAAACCCAGCTAAAATATTATAAAGATCTTATAGTGTCTTAAGTTTATGCAAAGAAACACTCTTCGTGTTGTGGCAAAAGTTATTTTTTAAACCTTTGGTTTAAAAAGATGAATGTGGAGTTGTTTTTGACTGCTTTGTGACCTTATTTAGAGGACTCAAAGGTGTAACTGTGTAGGAGTGTATATAGGGAGGTCTTGCTTTACATCCTTGCCCTCTAGCCTGTTTGCCCCACCTCCTGTCACAGGTAGCCATATTAGTTTCTTTCTTTTAAAGATAATTTTAAAAATTGAGATGAAATTCACATAATACAAAGTTAACCACTTAAAAGTGAACAATTCAGTGGCTTTTGGTACATTCACAGTGTGGTGCGGTCACCACCCCTGCCTCAGTCCAGAACATTTTCATCGCAACCGAAGGAAACTTGTGCCAATTAGCAGGAGCAACCCCAGGGCCCCTCACTAATCTACATTTGGTCAGCCTGCATTTACCTCTGTTTCATGTAAATGGAGTCATATAGTGTGGGGACTTTTCCTATGGCTTATTTCCCTTAACCGTGTTTTCAAGGTTCATTCACTTGTTGCATGTATCAACACTCCATTTATTTATTTATTTAAAATTTTAAATCGAAGGATAATTGCTTTACAGAATTTGGTGGTTTTCTGTCATACGTCCACAAGCAGCAGCCATAAGTACACCCATGTCCCCTCCCTCCCCTCTCCCTCCCCACCCCACCCTTCAGCCTGTTGTAGAGCCCGTGTTTGAATTACCTGAGTCATACAGCAAATTCCCATTGGCTGTCCGTTTGACACGTGGTATTGCAAATTTCTGTTACCTTCTCTGTCCATCTCCCCTTCTCCCTCCTCTCCTTCCACCTTGTCCTTAGGTCTGTACTCTATGTCTGTTTCTCCACTGCTGCCCTGAAAATAAAGTCATCAGTGCCATCTGCCTTCCCTGGCGGCTCAGACGGTAAAGCATCTACCTACAATGCAGGAGACCCAGGTTTGATCCTTGGGCTGGGAAGATCCCCTGGAGTAGGAAATGGCACCCCACTCCAGTATTCTTGCCTGGAAAATCCCACAGATGGAGGAGCGTGGCAGGCTGCAGTCCACGGGGTCCAAAGAGTCGGACACGACTGAGCAACTTCTCTACACTTCATACGATATTTATATTTCTCTCTCTGACTTACTTCACTCTGTATAACGGGTCTAGTTTCATCCACCTCAGTGGAGCAGACTCACATGCGTCCCTCTGTATGGCTGAGCAGTGTCCCACTGCATGTATGCACCACCGCTGCTTCACCACTCATTGGCCGGTGGGCATCTAGGCTGCTTCTGTGTCCAGCTATTGCAGACAGTGCTTCAGTGAACGCTGGGGTGCATGTGTCTTTTTCAGTTTTGATTTCCTCAGGGTATATGCCCAGAAGTGGGATTGCTGGGTCGTATGGTGGTTTTATTCCTCGCTTTTTAAGAGCACTCCGTTTATTTTACAGGCTAAGTAGTAGTCCGTTTTACGTGTGTGCTGTAACGTGTTTATCCATTCTTCCATTAATGGACATTTGCATTGTTTCTGCCTTTTGGCTGTTTTGCCTCATGTGGCTGTGAAAATGCACGAACATGTGTCTGAGTGCTTCCATTTCTTTTGGGTATACTCCTGGGAGTGGGAGTGTTGTATCGTGTCATATTCCGATGTTTGACGTTTTGAATAATCACCAAATTGTTTTCCACAATGACTGAACCACTTGAGAGACTCACTAGCAATGTACGAGTTCTGCTACAGCCTTGCCAACCCTTGCTGTTCTTTCCTTTCTTTGTGATCCTGGTAAGTTTGAAGTAGTATGTCTTCGTGGTTTTGATTTACATTTCTGTAATAGTTGATGACATTAAGCATCTTTCCGTGAAATCACTGGGCATTTGTGTATCATTTTTGGAGAAATGTCTCAAGTTCTTTGTCCATCTTTACACTGCATTGTCTTTTTGTTGGGCTGTGAGAATTCTTCTAAATTGTATCTGAACCCTTACCAGATATGATTTGTGTATTTTCTCCCATCTTCTTACTAGTTTCTTTTAAATGTTTTTTTTGTAACTTAAGTTTTTTGACCTAACAATATAATCTAGCAATCAATCTATATAGATACATAGGGATTCCCTCTCCTTCCCTCACTACCCCTTCTCTTTGAATAGTGCCCTCACTATATGGATATATTGCAGTCTATTCAACCTGTTCCCTAGTTGCTTGGGTTCCGTTTTTAGTCTTTCTTCTCGATAGTCCAAGCTGTGTCTAGCGCTGACAGCCCTCTTCCCGCCTCTGGACGCCACTAGACACTGCTCCAGCTGGCTTTCGCATCCCTCTGTGGCCTAGTCTAAGATTCAGCCAGCATCTTCCATGTCTTGCTGTCGCCATTGTCCACCGAGTCACTTCAGCTAGAACCCTAAGGTTCACCTTGGGTCTCCCTCTTCCTGCTTCTCTTCCCCATCCCTTGGCATTCCGTCCCTTACCTACAGTCAGTTTTAAAATCCTGTGGGTTTTCTTCTTTAAGTACTTCTAAAATCTGTTGTCATTCTTACTGAATTTTCTGCCCAGTTCTTGGTCAAATCCATCCTCCACATGGCTTCCAAAACAAATCTCCCCACGAATCTCTGCTTACAGTGGCTCTTAGCAGGGAGATTGTCATAATCTGAGCCTCGTCTCCCTCTGCTGTGTAATCCCTTTCTGGGGCGCAGTTGGTCTCTCAGAATATTGAGCTGCCTGTAGTTCCAGCCTTCTGCTCCCTTCTGCCCATCTATGTTGCTTTTACTTCCCTTGTTTTTTCAGGTCCAAAGGGAAAGTCCTAAACACTTTCTCCTAACCCCTCTCTCTCACCCTGCCTTTGGCCAGGCAAACTTGTGCTTACTCCTTGAGCCTTAGCTCGGTTATCCCTGCCTTTCGGGTTTCTGTGTCCTCCAGACGGAGGGGCGTCTTGGTTCCCACAGCGTCCTGTGCACCTCCCGACCTCTGCACTGTCCTCGTTATAGCTGATTGCATCCGTCTCTCTTCACCAGTCTGAGAACCTCAAAAGATAGGGTTATTTTATTTATTATTATATTCCTTACTCCTGGTGCAGTGTCCAGTATATAATAGGAACCCCCCAAAATACCTGTTGAGTGAGTGAATATATTGTACAATTTTCCTTTACCAACATTTATGCCTGTGCTTATTGGATTTCCAGATCTTGCTGTAAAAGACAGGAAGAAATCATATGGTTAACATGGGCCAACCTTTAAGTAGCTCATAATATAGTTGGAGATTCTAGAGGAAAACCTCCTGCCAAGTTCTTTCAACTGTTGATCACTTCCGTTCCTTCTCTCTGTAGAACTGAGGTCCCTTTTGCACGTTGGCTGGGGCTACTCTCTGCTTCTAGAGGCTTTGCTTCTTGTACAGCCCCTCCATCTTTAAACCGGCAACAGCACACCGCATCCTTCTCATTCTCTGAAAATCTCTTGACTACTGTTTCAGCCAGAGAAACTCTGCTTTCCAGGGCTCCTGTGCCCAGGCCAGGCCCACCGGGATACTCTCCGGTCTGTGTGTGTCACAGTGCTCTAAGGTCCCAGGGGGCGGGGTGGGGCGTTTTTGAGATTCTGCCTCCTGGAGTGCTCACGGTTTAGTGGTGTTTTGACAGACTGGGTAAGGGTTCTGCTTTGGCCAGTAAAGTATGTCGTTCCCTGCCTTTTAACAGGGTTTATGTGACCTGTTTCCATTTCTTCAAGCCCCTTGGTGTCCTATTGCTGCATTTGTGACAAGGATTTTAGTCATGTGGTGCAGCTTGTAATGTGGAAATAAGCTTGAGAGAAAGGAGTTTAAATGGACTGTTGGTCCCCATAATGAAATCTAGTATGTACTCTTCGAGGGAGATGAGATTCATGTTTCTTTCTTCAGTTTCAGTTTTAGAGTCAGATTGTTTTTCTTGCCTTTCTTCTCCTTTAGCATTTGAAATAACTGAGTAGGTTGTTCTGATTATAAGCATAATACTGTTTTTCTAAACTAAGCGTCTTATTGAAATAAACCTACAGAAAGGTACACAAATAATATATCACTTGATAAATGTTCACAAATGGAATAGGCACATGTAATTAATATCCGGATCAAAACATTAGAACATGTACCCGCATTCCAGAAGCCTGACTATCCTATGGTCCCTTTGAAAGCAGTGTTTTGCTTGCCTATTACTTTGAAGAACTTTTTGTTTATATAATCGGGCAAAAAAAACTTTTAAAAGAAGCAGGTACAACAGGTAACCCTTAAACTGTTTGGAGCATGGACTCATAGCTAGGAGGCTGCTCTTGTAAGTCTGTTTGCTGCAGAGGACGGGGCTTAGTGACCAGAGGTGATGTGGGGCTGGGCTCCTTACCCTTTTGGTAATAAGACATAAACTCTCATTGTATCACTGACTTTTAGCTGTAAAAATGGGCTTTGCACTCTAAGCAGTAGTAGGCTCTCACTTTTACTGTTAGGATAGAAACTGGAATTGCTGTTCGGCCTTTTGGCTAAGATCAAGTGTAAAATAGAAACTGGAAAACTGTTCTTCAGTAAAGTCAACCTAATGAGGTCAATGTGAAGTGGTGGTTGGTTTTTGTATTTTATTTCTAAGACCAGAGATTTTAGTTTTTCTCTTCTATAATTTTGTTAAACCAGTGCTCAGAAAATAGAAAAGGGAAAAATTATAGAATCTATGTTTGAACGTTCTTAGGAGCCAGTGTTGAAAAGGTCCTTTTTCCATGCTGAATTTTTCTATTTTAACATATGGCAAGTTTTCCATGTAGAACTTTTCTTTTTTTACAGAACAAATTTTAGGAAGCTGTGTTCAAGCCCTGTATGGTGTGATAAGACTGTGATAATGGCATACCTATTAGTTTCTGTGTATCAGAACTTAATTTATTCTCTACATTACCAAAAGAATCCTGGCCCCTTTGGGAAAGACAGCTTCTTAACCTTCTTGACTCATCCACAGGGGGTGATGCTTCAGTGTCACAGGTCCGTGTTAAGCCACAGATTCTGATATGGTGTTCTAAGGTAGGAATCTGACTACTTAAAGTGATAGACCGTATCATAAATACTGATACTGAGGTTTCATAATCTAAGTATCAATAGTTTATTTTTCTAGTTACATATAACATTCCCAGTCTTATGTATAATATCCTGACCTTTGTATGTATTATCTTAACCTATAACTGTGTATTTCTCTAACTTCATGGATTATTTATTGCATATATCTGTATATGACATAAGTAATTTTATTTATTTTCCTTAATATTCAAAAAATACAAATTTTAAAAGAAAAATATGAATACATCTTAAATTGAGAATTTTGATGTTACACTTAAAGCTCTTTTTGTGTAATCCTGGTTCCCAGGGACCCAAAATGATGTTTATTGTAGATGATAGAATATGAAAATAACTATTCTCATTATAGAACTGATGTATTAAAATGCATATCAGCAAAATAAGCCAGCTTCTTGTGTAAAATTATTAATTTTGCTAAATAATATATTTTTATATAGCTATGAAATAGTACTATAGCCATTGCTGAGTAATGTCTTACACATTTTAAAAATATACATGAATAGTTCTCAGACCTCTTGAATTTCTTATGTTTTGTTCAGCTAAGTTTTTGTGAGCAGGATGATCTTACAGGTGGTGACTATGAAAAAAGTGGCAGGCTTTTAAAAGTCGTGGCTAGATTGCATGAGTCAAATATATTCCATCTGAGAGACCCAAGAGAGGCCACCTTGCTTGGTTGTATCCATATACATTCTCACTGGGAGAAAGAGCCACCAAAGTGAAAATTACTTAGGCATTTATGTATCTTGTCAAATACCTTTTCATGTAACAACGATAATGTGGTTTAGCTTTTCCACACTCGATGGCTTAGGATTTGTAGAAATGTGACTTGTTCATTAAAGAAGTCGAGTGTAGACAACTATAAAGAAAGTAAAAATTAAACTGGAGAAGAAGAAAGTGAAGATCAACAGAAATCTTCCTCCACAGAGAGAATGGCTGTTAGCATTTTGGTGGACTTGTGTCTAGGAATCTCTCTGTGCTTACATGCATGTGAGAAGTATGCATATCCCCAGTGAAGTGGGATCAAAGTGTATGCTTTTTGTTATCTTTCACCCAACAATGTGTTTTTAAACCTGTAAATAGACATGCACTGTTATTTTCAATGGGTGAGTGCATTCTCCTCCAGTGTGAGTCAGATTTTCCTTCAGTCTCTGATTAAAAGACATTGAAGTTGTTTTCGTCCTTCTCCATATTAAATCATAATGTGGTGAATATGGTTGGGTATATATTTTTTCCTAGTTGTCTGTAAATATCTTGGAATAGGATCACTGCATCCCAGAGTATTTCCATTTTGTTCCAAATCACCAGGCTGCCCTTGAGAAGGTAGTATTAATCCACACCTCACTAAGTCCTCATTTCTGTATCTTCTCACCTACACTGCTTTGTTGGTCTTTTTTTATTATTATAAATCAAAAATAGGCAAACTGATGGCTTCTTTTTTTCCACTTTATCTTTCATTTTTATTGCTTTAACTTACATTTAAAAATGTAAATGTGTCCAAGATTAGAATATGCACCTCAGTTCAGTTCAGTTCAGTCGCTCAGCTGTGTCTGACTCTTTGTGACCCAATAATCATAGGCCTCTCTGTCCATCACCAACTCCCGGAGTCCATCCAAACCCATGTCCATTGAGTCAGTGATGCCATCCAGCCATCTCATCCTCTGTCATCTCCTTCTCCTCCTGCCCTCAATCTTTCCCAGCATCAGGGTCTTTTCAAATGAGTCAGCTCTTCGCATCAGGTGGCCAAAGTATTGGAGCTTCAACATCAGTCCCTGCAATGAACACCCACGACTGATCTCCTTTAGAATGGACTGGTTGGATCTCCTTGCAGTCCAAGGGACTCTCAAGAGTCTTCTCCAACACCACAGTTCAAAAACATCAATTCTTCAGCACTCAGCCTTCTTCACAGTTCAACTCTCACATCCATACATGACCACTGGAAAAACCATAGCCTTGACTAGACAGACCTTTGTTGGCAAAGTAATGTCTCTGCTTTTGAATATGCTATCTAGGTTGGTCATAAGTTTCCTTCCAAGGAGTAAGTGTCTTTTAATTTAATGGCTGCAATCACCATCTGCAGTGATTTTTGGAGCCCCCCAAAATAAAGTCTGACACTGTGTCCACTGTTTCCCCATCTATGTCCCATGAAGTGATGGGACTGGATGCCATAATCTTAGTTTTCTGAATGTTGAGCTTTAAGCCAACTTTTTCACTCTCCTCTTTCATTTTCATCAAGAGGCTCTTTAGTTCCTCTTCACTTTCTGCCATATGGGTGGTGTCATCTGCATATCTGAGGTAATTGATATTTCTCCTGGCAATCTTGATTCCAGCTTGTGCTTCATCCAGCCCAGCATTTCTCATAATATACTCTACATGTAAGTTAAATAAGCAGGGTGGCAATATATAGCCTTGACATACTCCTTTTCCTATTTGGAACCACTCTGTTGGTCCACGTCCAGTTCTAACTGTTGCTTCCTGACCTGCATACAGGTTTCTCAAGAGGCAGGTCAGGTGGTCTGGTATTACATCAATTCTTCAGCACTCAGCCTTCTTCACAGTTCAACTCTCACATCCATACATGACCACTGGAAAAACCATAGCCTTGACTAGACAGACCTTTGTTGGCAAAGTAATGTCTCTGCTTTTGAATATGCTATCTAGGTTGGTCATAAGTTTCCTTCCAAGGAGTAAGTGTCTTTTAATTTAATGGCTGCAATCACCATCTGCAGTGATTTTTGGAGCCCCCCAAAATAAAGTCTGACACTGTGTCCACTGTTTCCCCATCTATGTCCCATGAAGTGATGGGACTGGATGCCATAATCTTAGTTTTCTGAATGTTGAGCTTTAAGCCAACTTTTTCACTCTCCTCTTTCATTTTCATCAAGAGGCTCTTTAGTTCCTCTTCACTTTCTGCCATATGGGTGGTGTCATCTGCATATCTGAGGTAATTGATATTTCTCCTGGCAATCTTGATTCCAGCTTGTGCTTCATCCAGCCCAGCATTTCTCATAATATACTCTACATGTAAGTTAAATAAGCAGGGTGGCAATATATAGCCTTGACATACTCCTTTTCCTATTTGGAACCACTCTGTTGGTCCACGTCCAGTTCTAACTGTTGCTTCCTGACCTGCATACAGGTTTCTCAAGAGGCAGGTCAGGTGGTCTGGTATTTCCATCTCTTTCAGAATTTTCCACAGTTTATTGTGATCCACACAGTCAAAGACTTTGACATAGTCAATAAAGCAGAAATAGATGTTTTTCTGGAACTCTCTTGCTTTTTCCATGATCCAGTGGATGTTGGCAATTTGACCTCTAGTTCCTCTGCCTTTCCTAAAACCAGCTTGAACATCTGGAAGTTCATTGTTCATGTATTGCTGAAGCCTGGCTTGGAGAATTTTAAGCATTACTTTACTAGCGTGTGAGAATATGCACCCAACACCCAGTTTTTTCACCTAGTGATTCCAGCTCATGGCTACTCTTGTTGCATCAACACCCCACTTGCTTCCTTCCCTCTGTCCATCTGAAGCATGTTCCAGACATTATTTAATCTGTGTCAAATTATTACTTGATACCTCATTTTGGCTTACATCCCTCTGTTACTGAGAATGAGTATCCTTAATAGTGAATTAGTTGATCTTCTCTCTCTCAATTTATACCAGTTGCATCAGTGTGATTTAGCGTTTAGGTTTAGTGATCTTAAGATGTTAGAAGTGAAGCGATTGCTCGGTTCCAGGAAAGACTAGGCTCTCTGCTGGTCAGATAACGTCAGCATTGGGTCCTGGGTTTGTCATCTTCAGGATGCTGACAAACGAGCGTGCCCTCAAGAGAGTGATCAATGTGGAAAAAATTACGGAATAACGTCACACAGAGGATGGTTGAAGGAGCCTGGTGGGCATCTTTAGTTTGGAGAAGACGAAGCTGAGGAGAGAAGCTGATGAATGGGGGTAACTCCGGTGATCTGTCATGTGGAAGGGTTTTGGGGAGATAAAGAGGAAGAAGCTGCTAATTAAGTAGCAGTAAATGATATTTCCTCTCTGGCTCTCCTTGGATTTTACAGATTTTGTTTATACACAGCTGATAAAAGAAAGCAAGTGATTAGCTATGTGATGCTTTTGAGTTTCCAGGAAAATCTGAGATGATCTTTGTTGGGTATACACCCGACACACCCCTCTCTCCAAAAGAGGACGTAATTCTGAGGCTTAAAGTGATTTTGCCATACAAGAAAATACTCTTCAGTAGAAAAATTTTTCCAGCTAGAAAACTGGCCACTATAGGCCCAGAATTCCACATCCATCACTTCAGCATAAAGTTTTGAAATATTTTTTATAACTCATTGGAGGCGAAGCTTGACCTGAAGGGATATGTCTTTATTTGCCCCCCTTGGTGTGAGTATTCATACATTTCTTTGCAGAAACAGTAATGTGTTAGATAACATTGTGCTTTGCCATACCCCAGAGTGTGTTGTGTACTGCTGTATTATTACTGATCTAAAACCCAAAGAAATCTGGTTCTAAACACTGGTCCAAAGACTTTCTGTCCCTATAATGTAATGACTGTTTTTCATACTTTAAATGATGTACTGTGTATTTTGGTACCTGATCACTATGTGTGCGTAAAAAGAGGGTGATAAGTTCCCTCATTTATCCTTTGGAGGCTATGAAAATAAGGTTAGGATGTAGAACATTCAGAATAGGATTGCCTGAAAATAACATGTTATAAGTATAGTATTATTATTCAGTACGTGTTTAACATTTCTTCTGAAAATAGGAAGAATAATGTTGAAGTGTATAGCTGAAATATTATAGATGTTTAACAAAGAGATGTCTTCCAGAGGCAAGCAACATATTTCAAGATGTCTTCACTTCCTCTAGTCTGATTAGTGCATTATAATGCTGCTTTGAATTATTTGAAGTGAAGTAATGTATCATAAAACAGAATCAGGCCTATTTTAAGGCCCACATTTATGAACTCTCTGAATTTTCCTTTGGGCATATATATTGAAGTTACTTGTAAATGGTGATGATTTCATTTTAGATCATGCTAGCATTCTAGTTCAAGTGATCTAAGTTGCTTATATTGTAAACCACACACCAAACATCACACCGAAAGGTAGTGTGGTTTAAAACTGTATTTATAAAAATAACTCACCTGGTTGAAAAAAAAAAAAATCAAGCAGCAGAAAAAAAAAGTCTCCCTTTCCTAATCTGTTCAAAGATAACTGTTACTAAAATTTTTGTGTGTGTATTTTTAACCCTCAAAATCATTCTTCATGTTTAGCTTATATGTCTTTAAAAAATACAAATAGGATTGTATGTTCTGTATACCGACCTTTGGGCTTCTCCAGTGGCTCAGTGGGAAGAATCTGCCTGCTGTGTCTGGGTTGGGAAGATCTCATGGAGAAGGAAATGGCAACCCTCTCCAGTGTTCTTGCCTGGGAAATCTCGCGGACAGTCCACGCGGTTGCAGAAGTCAGTCAGACATGACTTAGCGGCCGCGCAGCACTGGCCATCACTCTCACACGTGTGCTGGGAATCCTGTGAGCACACGCAGAGCTTGCGGTCACCGTGCAGTGCTCAGCGAGGATCATGACTTGCGTGAGTCGCCCTTGATGGACCTTTAGGTTTTTTTCTTTTTTATGAGACATGATCATGCACCGAATATCTTTGTGTGTAGTTTGACATGTTTTGCAAGAAAATCCAAAAGGTAGATTCTCACCATGAAAATACTGGATATGTGCCTCTAAACGTACTGACAGTGTTGGATCCCCAGGCAGGCCTCACCAGTCCGTCTGCTTACTGCGTTCCGGAATGCTGTTTACCCCCTCTCTTGCTGCTGCTAGGTATTATTTATGCAGGTATCTTTTACTTTTCATTGAAATTAATTCATGTTTTGTTAATGTCGAGTTGAAAAAACTCATGTGTGAGCCAGGCCATTTTTCGTGTTGCAGACAGGGGTTGGTCCTCATGTGGGTTCTCAGCTCCCGTGTCTTTGAACTACCTTCACGAGGCACTCTATTCTCTCTCCTCTCTTGATTGTGAGCTCCTTGGTCATATACTTGTAAAATTAAATGTCTCTATTGATACATAATTTACATGCCATATAATTTGCTCATTCAAAGGGTAAAATTCAACAGCTTTTAGTATAGTCAGAGTTGTACAACCAATCAACAGTCAATTTTAGAACATTTTCATCACCCTTAAAAGAAACCTCACACTCCTTAGCTGTAATCCCTCCATCCTTAGAGTGGGGATGGTAGGTGGGCAGTGGGGTGGTAGGTGGTCTCACCTAAATAGCAGTTAGATTATTTACTAATTTGCTTTCTGTCTCTATAGATTTGCCTATTCTGGACATCTGATATAAATAGTCATACAGTATGTGATCCTCCTGTGTCTGGCTTCTTTCATTTAGCATCATATTTTCAAGGCCCATATAACTTGTATCAGAGCTTCACTCTTTTCTATAGCTGAATAGTATTCCCTTGTATGGATATGACACATTTTACTTATCTGTTCATCAGCTGATGGACAAATATTTGAATTTTTGGTGGTTATGAATAATGCTGCCATAGAACTTTCTGTGTGGCTGTGTCTGCTTTCCTCTTGGCTATATAACTAGAAATGGAACTTCTGTGTCGTGTGATGACTGAAGAACTGCCAGGCTGTTTTCAAAGTGGTTGCATCTTTTTATATTCCCACCAACAGTGTGTGAGGTGCTAACTTCCCCAAATCTGTGCTGGTAAGTGTCATTTTCCACTTAAAAAAATAAACTATGGCCACGCTAGAAGTGGAAGTGGTATCTCACTGTGGTTTTGACTTGTGTTTCCTTGATTGCTAGTGAGGTGGAGCCTCTTTTCATATGCTTAATGGTCATTTACATATCTTTAGAGAAATGTGTATTTGGATTCTTCGCACATTTTAAAATTACTTATTTTTGAGTTGTGACAGTTCTTAACTAGTATATGATTTCCAAGTACTTTCTCCCATTCTTTGAATTTCTTTTCACCTTCTTGATGGTGTTCTTTGAAGCACAGAGTTGTAAGTTTTGATGTCCAATTTATCTTTTTCTTTTGTTTGTTGTACTTTTGGTGTCATATCTCAACATACATTTTTAGATGGTGAATTTGCTTGGGGAAACATCTTCCCTTTGGATACTGGTGCAACATGTTTCTTTCAAACCCTCCTTGAACGTCTTAGGTGCAGGCTATTTTAAGATAACGTCAACTAAGTTGACTTCGATGTTTGACTTGGCAGTATTTTAAAGGTATTTTCATAAAATTAATCAACATTTCATAACATGTGACCTTGCAGTGTAGTTCTGCATATTTATGGTAAAACACTTGTTGTTACTTACTTTATAGGTACTAAAAAAACTATTTTTAGTTTGAAAAGGTGGCTTTCTCATGTTTTATTTTGATTAGCAGTAAGCCTCTTTTTTTTTTTTAAAGCTAAGATGGTGATGAATTTATTGCAGATTAAAAACCACTTTATCCAAGCTTATCTTTTAAAATTAATACCTCTGACATTTTGAGTAACACTAGTTGATACTGAAGTTGTTTCAGATTTTAAACCGATTTATTTTTGGTCATCTGCAGAAAGTTAAATTTTTTTTTCTTTATTGTAGTTTTAAATCTCTTTTTTCTGGATAATTAACGTACAGGGCATGGCTTACTGATAAGTATGACTAAAGTTGTACAAATTACTCCTAGCAGGGTTCCATCCTTTAATGTCAGTGCTGTAAATTGTTCTCACAGTCTTCCTGTTATTCTGACATTTTATCTTGTGTAGATATAAATTTTTGTTTTGTGGGCAAAAGGGATATGGTTCAGTAGGATTCAGGAACGTAAAAATTGCCTCCCTTCACATTTCTAATATGTATTAATAATAACTCTTTCAAAGTGAAGTCAGTAATTATAAAGGAATGATAATGGAATCTGTTATCTATTTGGAAAAACAAATTAACTATTTGTTTTAGAAATAATATATTTCTAGACCCTAGAATGGAGAAGGCAATTTCAACCCACTCCAGTACTCTTGCCTGGAAAATCCCATGGACAGAGGAGCCTGGTAGGCTGCAGTCCATGGGGTTGCACAAAGAGTCGGACACAACTGAGCGACTTCCTTTCACTTTTCACTTTCATGCATTGGAAAGGAAATGGCAACCCACTCCAGTGTTCTTGCCTGGAGAATCCCAGGGACGGGGGAGCCTGGTGGGCTGCTGTCTATGGGTCGTGCAGAGTCAGACATGACTGAAGTGACTTAGCAGCCACAGCAGCGTATCATTCAGTTCAGTCAATTCAGTTCAGCTGCTCAGTCATGTCCGACTCTTTGCGACCCCATGAATTGCAGCACGCCAGGCCACCCTGTCCATCATCAACTCCTGGAGTTCACCCCAACTCATGTCCATCGAGTCAGTGATGCCATCCAGCCATCTCATCCTCTGTCGTCTCCTTTCCTCGTGCCCCCAATCCCTCCCAGCATCAGAGTCTTTTCCAGTGAGTCAGCTCTTGGCATCAGGTGGCCAAAGTACTGGAGTTTCAGCTTTAGCATCATTCCTTCCAGTGAACACCCAGGACTGATCTCCTTCAGAAGGGACTGGTTGGATCTCCTTGCAGTCCAAGGGACTCTCAAGAGTCTTCTCCAACACCACAGTTCAAAAGCATCAGTTCTTTGGCGCTCAGCTTTCTTCACGGTCAACTCTCACATCCATAAATGACCACTGGAAAAACCATAGCCTTGACTAGATGACCTTTGTTGGCAAAGTAATGTTTCTGCTTTTTAATATGCTGTCTAGGTTGGTCATAACTTTCCTTCTAAGGAGCAAGCGTCTTTTAATTTCTTGGCTGCAGTCACCATCTGCAGTGATTTTGGAGCCCCCCAAAATGAAGTCTGACACTGTTTCCCTATCTATTTCCCATGAAGTGATGGGACTAGATGCCATAATCTTAGTTTTCTGAATGTTGAGCTTCAAGCCAATTTCACTCTCCTCTTTCACCTTCATCAAGAGGCTTTTTAGTTCCTCTTCACTTTCTGCCATAAGGGTGGTATCATCTGCACATCTGAGGTTATTGATATTTTTCCCGGCAATCTTCATTTTAGCTTGTGCTTTTTCCAGCCCAGCATTTCTCATGATATACTCTGCATAGAAGTTAAATAAGCAGGGTGACAATATACAGCCTTGACGTATTCCTTTTCCTATTTGGAACCAGTCTGTTGGTCCATATCCAGTTCTAACTGTTGCTTCCTGACCTGCATATAGGTTTCTCAAGAGGCAGGTCAGGTGGTCTGGTATTCCCATCTCTTTCAGAATTTTCCACAGTTTATTGTGATCCACACAGTCAAAGGCTTTGGCATAGTCAATAAAACAGAAATAGATGTTTTTTCTGGAACTCTCTTGCTTTTTCCATGATCCAGCAGATGCTGGCAATTTGATCTCTGGTTCCTCTGCCTTTTCTAAAACCAGCTTGAACATCTGGAAGTTCATGGCTCACATATTGTTGAAGCCTGGCTTGGAGAATTTTGAGCATTACTTTACTAGCATGTGAGATGAGTGCAATTGTGTGGTAGTTTGAGCATTCTTTGGCATTGCCTTTCTTGGGATGGAATGAAAAGTGACCTTGTCCAGTCCTGTGGCCACTGCTGAGTTTTCCAAATTTGCTGGCATATTGAGTGCAACACTTTCAGAGCATCATCTTTCAGGATTTGAAATAGCTCAATTGGAATTCCATCACTTCCACTAGCTTTGTTTGTAGTGATGCTTTCTAAGGCCCACTTGACTTCACATTCCAGAATGTCTGACTCTAGGTGAGTGATCACACCATCGTGATTATCTTGGTCACGAGGATCTTTTTTGTACAGTTCTCCTGTGTATTCTTGCCACGTCTTCTTAATATCTTCTGCTTCTGTTAGGTCCGTACAAGGTACCTAAATAATATTAGCATTTTAAGTTATAGCTTACCACTTTGACATTACCACTGATTAGGACTGAAGGCTAAATTGAGCCTGGGGACTAGGATTCACTGTCCAGAAAAGGCTATTCTGTTTCTCCTTGTCAGTATGTCATACTCTTTTATAAGGGCATTGCCAAGATAGGAAGAGGCTGCTCCTTTGGGCAGGGTATTTGATTATGTCATTCTCACAGGTGGGAGCTCTGTGAATGAGTTCAGACCTCTTAAGAAATTGGGAGCTGTGGTTCTGTTGCTCTGAGGGTGCCAAATTCTTAACGAAGGTCAAAATGCACAGAGCTGATGGAGCCGGTTCCTGGCAAAATCCTGATGCTCAGAAACCACTTGTGGGGTATCTGGGATCCCTTACTTTTAAAATCTCTCCTGTCATGCAAATCCTACCACCAAGATAATCTCACTTTATCCTCTCTTGTGGCCACATTGCTGAGCACTTTGGAGTGAGTCAGAACAACTGTGAAGAGTGCTTGTATTGGTCAGGCTTCAGTTGTAGAAAATGGAGTCTAATTCTTACTAGTTCAGACAGGAAGAGATTTGTTACAGGGAATTAAGCGTCTCTGCATTGTTAGTAAGAGGGCTGGAGGAGCTGAGTGAGTCAGTCTACACTGTTTTCCATAGGTGTGTGTTTTCTAACTCGACCTGGTTCCTCAAAATTCTCTACTGTCCTTTCACTTGTCCTTGACTGGGTGAGTCTTCTGTTGGTTAAAGTGTCAATTTCTGCTCTATTTCACTCTCATCCCTTTTAATCTTAGCAGGTACTACAGTCCAAGCGGGAAAGAAAAAGTTGTGGTGTGAACTTAATCATTCTTCTGTCTTCTTTCCTGTCCCTTTCAAATTACTGTGAGGAGCTTGCAACCCTTAAAGAATGTAGGAAAAAGGAGGCGCGAGTCAACAAAGTTCCTAGGAGCACCGAGATTCTTAGAATTGGAGTCCAGAAAGTGAAGAGAGTAAGCGTGAGGAGGGAGATAAAAACACTGTTGAGACTCCAGAATCGACCTCGCAAGCACTTGAGACCACCAGGGTCCTCTGTACTTCTTGAAAACCTTTCTTCAGAGTCCAGGACCTTTCTGTCTCCTGTCTCACTGACTGAAGCCATTTCTCTTTCCTTTGTTGAATCCTCTCCTGGCTTCAGGGCTCCGTCCTTTTTTTTCTTCTCTCTTTGTGGGTAATCAATGGAAAACAATGGAAACAGTGAGAGACTTATTTTCTTGGGCTCCAAAATCACTGCAGATGGTGACTGCAGCCATGAAATTAAAAGACACTTGCTCCTTGGAAGAAAAGCTATGACCAACCTAGACAGCATATTAAAAACCAGAGATATTACTTTGCCGACAAAGGTTTGTCTAGTCTAAGGTTTTTCCAGTAGTCATGTATGGATGTGAGAGTTGGATTATAAAGAAAGCTGAGCACCCGAGAATTGATGCTTTTGAACTGTGGTGTTGGAGAGGACTCTTGAGAGTCCCTTGGGCTGCAAGGAGATCAGTCCTGAATATGCATTGGAGGGACTGATGCTGAAGCTGAAACTCCAATACTTTGGCCACCTGATGTGAAGAGCTGACTCATTTGAAAAGACCCTGATGCTGGGAAAGACGGAAGGTGGGAGGAGAAGGGGATGACAGAGGATGAGATCGTTGGATGGCATCATCAAGTCAATGGACATGAGTTTGAGTAAGCTCCGGGAGTTGGTCATGATGGACGGGGAAGCCTGGCGTGCTTCAGTCCATGGGGTCCCAAAGAGACACAACTGAATGACTGAGCTGACTGTGGGTAATCACCTGCCTAATATAGCTCTAGCCTCAATCTTCCCCAGAGGCCTACACTGATTCCTCTTAGCTGTCTCAGATCAGTCTAAAACCAACTTTTTTTCCCCTTCTCCCAATTCTTCCCTTTACCCAGTGTCCTCTGTCTTAGTCAGTGACATAATTTATCCAGTAACTCAGGCCCAGAACCTCGGCATTATCCTTGGTCTTCTGTTTCTCATTCTACATTCAGTCCGTTAACCACTTGCACTTGAAACTTTCAGAATACACAGCACCGAAGTAAGTAGTCACCATGCCCTACAGTACAACTCCAGGACTTTTGACTGGAACTTTTGAATCTTTTGATCACCTTTGTGCCTTTCATCTACCCCCTCCTTCTGGCAGCCACCAGTCTATTGTTTACTAAAGAAACGAAAAAATTCCTCTTTAGATACTGAAGTCTGTAGTGGACTTCTTTGTTTGCTACTCCCTGCAAGACTGTCTTCTCGTTCTGCTCATTTGTTCACACTGTTGCTTCTGATCTTTTTGTTATCTCCATCATTTGATGTTGCCTGTTTTCTTTAAGTTGTAGTTTTCCTTACAGACTCACTCTTTCCAACAATTCCTCTCCAGTTGCACCAACCAAAACTGATTTTTTATGTTCTTGCTTTTCCTATATTAATAGCTGTTTTGTACTACTCTGATAATATTTGAAGTAAGTTATGTGAAATTGTGTAGTACATGGCGCAGTTGCTTTATAGGTTAAAGAGCGTATTTAATGTGACATTGGTAGTGCTTGTTTTGTCTTGAGTAAAGACTCTGCCTGCGATGCAGGAGACCCTGGTTTGATTCCTGGGTTGGAAAGATGCTCTGGAGGAGGGCATGGCAATGCACTCCAGTATTCTTGCCTGGAGAATTCCCATGGACAGAGGAACCTGGCGCGCTACAGTCCATAGGGTCGCAAAGAGCCAGACGCGGACATGACCAAGCGACTAAACGGCAACGAACATGCAATATATACAGTGAACGTTAAACTGGAGACTCGTGAGCACTGGTGCGCCGCCGCCGTGAGGACGGTGACAAGGAGGACTGTGACTCGTGAGCACTGGTGCGCCGCCGCCGTGAGGACGGTGACAAGGAGGACTGTGGCTCGTGAGCACTGGTGCGCCGCCGCCGTGAGGACGGTGACAAGGAGGACTGTGGCTCGTGAGCACTGGTGCGCCGCCGCCGTGAGGACGGTGACAAGGAGGACTGTGGCTCGTGAGCACTGGTGCGCCGCCGCCGTGAGGACGGTGACAAGGAGGACTGTGGCTCGTGAGCACTGGTGCGCCGCCGCCGTGAGGACGGTGACAAGGAGGACTGTGGCTCGTGAGCACTGGTGCGCCGCCGCCGTGAGGACGGTGACAAGGAGGACTGTGGCTCGTGAGCACTGGTGCGCCGCCGCCGTGAGGACGGTGACAAGGAGGACTGTGGCTCGTGAGCACTGGTGCGCCGCCGCCGTGAGGACGGTGACAAGGAGGACTGTGGCTCGTGAGCACTGGTGCGCCGCCGCCGTGAGGACGGTGACAAGGAGGACTGTGGCTCGTGAGCACTGGTGCGCCGCCGCCGTGAGGACGGTGACAAGGAGGACTGTGGCTCGTGAGCACTGGTGCGCCGCCGCCGTGAGGACGGTGACAAGGAGGACTGTGGCTCGTGAGCACTGGTGCGCCGCCGCCGTGAGGACGGTGACAAGGAGGACTGTGGCTCGTGAGCACTGGTGCGCCGCCGCCGTGAGGACGGTGACAAGGAGGACTGTGGCTCGTGAGCACTGGTGCGCCGCCGCCGTGAGGACGGTGACAAGGAGGACTGCTGCTGGCAGGCAGACTGTGACAGGGTCGCGCCCCCAAGTGAGGGAGCTCTGGGAGAGAGTGGAGAGATGATGGTGCCGGTTGGATGGCTGGCGACTGTCCCAGAGCCGCTGCGAAAGGGCCTGCTGAGACAGGAGCAAGCCAGCTTCTCCTTTCGTCTGTCCTCTGAAGACTACAGGCAAGTGTAGCCAAGATGCGCTGTCCAAGGTGGGACCTAGATGCTTACAACCTCCCTTTAGCTTCATTTCTGCCAAACTCTTGAGGGCCCAGGGCCCATCACTAGAGCAGTATCTCCCTTTAGCTTGTTTTTAAATTGTATTCTCAATTTGTGTTATATCCCTAAATGGCTTTATAGGTTTTTCTCCCCACGCCCTCAGAGGTAGTTAATGTGCTTGTGAACCACTCGGGTACCATTTTAGTGAATGAAGAGTTCAGTTCACTGAATGATACCCCTGTGGCCTGAAAGAGTTAATACGGGTTTCTTAAGTGCCTCCTTAACTCCCAGGGAGTAATTCACGCATTAGAGTGCAGCTTAGCATCTTGCCAGTTACACACATACACTATGGAGTTTTTCCCCCCCGTTTTGGAAAGTAGAATCGAGCCCTTGAAAACAAATGGAGATTGAGCTTAAATCTAGGACTCCTGCTTCATAAATACTTAAACACGTGTAATGTTTTGGTGAGAGAAGAGGTATATTGTAATAAAGGCGAAGCAGGTTCATATCCCAGCTCGGCACTGTGCTTCTGTGAGACTGTGGGACATTAAACTCGCCACATTTTTCTCATCTTTAAAGTCAAGAATCATGCTTATGTTAGAGACAGCATAGGACAATTGTTAAGAACTTAGTTTTTTGTTTTAATTTATTTTTAATTGGAGGAAAGTTGCTTTACAATGTTGTGTTGGTTTCTGCCAAACAACAATGCAGACTAGCCATGATTATGCACACGTTGCCTCCCTGTGATCGCCCCCTCATGCCATCCGTGCTGGGCATCGCAGAGGGCCAGGCTGGCTGCCCGGGCCATCAGCAGCCTCACACCGCTGTCGGTGTCACACCGGGTGGTGTGCGCGTCTGTGTGGCTTCCCCCCATCTCGCCTCCCACCCCGCTGCGCCCACAAGGCCGTTCCCTGCACTGCGTCTCCATTCCTTCCCTGCAAGCAGCTTCGTCGGTGCCGCTTGTCTAGACCCCACGTATATGCATCAGCACAGTATGTCCGCTTTCCCCTTTCTGACTTCATTCCACATAACAGGCTCTAGGCTCACCCGCCTCACTAGGCCTGACTCAGACTCACTGTATTTTGTGGCTGAGTAGTGCTCCCCATTGCACACATGCACCACACCTTCCTTAGCCATTCATCTGTCCCTGGGCGTGGCAGGCTGCTCCCGTGCCCTGGCTGTTGTGAATGGTGCTGTTATGAGCACTGGGGCACATGTGTCTTTTGCAGCTATGGTTTTCTCAGGGTATGTGCCCAGTGGTGGGATTGCTGGGTCATATGGTGGTTTCATTCCTAGTTTTTAAAGGAATCTCTATACTGTTCTCCACAGGGGCTGTGTCAGTCTACATTCCTACCATCAGTGCAAGCGAGTTCACTGTTCTCCACATCCTCTCCAGCATTTAGGAGCTTAGGTTTTAGTGTCTAATTCGGGTGCACTGAGTTTGGTTCCTGGCCTCTCTGTGTTAACTGTGTGACCTTAAGGAAATTAATCCCCAGCTCAGCGGTTTTCACTTGTAAGCTGGGTACTACTGGCGCCTAACTCATAAAGTTGTTTGAAGATGAACAGCTCGGTAAATGCGAGCTGCTGTGCTCACTGTTCACCATCATGGCTTTCGGTGAGCGATAAAAGGCACTCTGCCCGGGACATGGCAGCAAGCGCTGGGCAGAGAGCAGCTCTCGCCTTCAGCATCGCTGTCGCAGAAGCTCCCTCTGCGGAGTTCCAGCTTCAAGGTGCAGTGGGGCCAGCCCCTCAGGAGCAGAGCACGCTGGCGCTCCGCCCCTGGATTCCCCTATTGTTAGCCTCGGCCCTGTCCTTGGAATGGACTCCCTACAGCTTTGTGCCTGTCACTGTAGAATTGCGGCTGGCTTGCTTTCCCCTCCTCTTTGCCCCCTGGGCAGAAGTGACCTGAGAGTGAGCTTGAGCTTGGCATCGTCTCATTTCCTGTGTCTGCGCCTTTACCGTTTTTGCTGCCTCTTCCCTCAGTCTTCAGCTGCCACGTGGTTGTGCTCAGAAGAAAAACATCCTCCGTGTCGCTGTCTGCTGTGGGCTTCGTGAGCCCCGTGGGTCTGTGATGAGATGGGTCTCACTTAAGGGGAGAGTCACTCTTGGACTGGCTCATCTGAACAGGAGGCTAGCTTCCGAGGCAGGAGAGTGAGCGGCACCGAGGCTGGAGAGCAGGGGGAGGGACGCTGGGTTCCCGCGGGGGGGGCTCCGCTTGGCTCTTGGGCCCGAGTGTGACTGACCAGGGTGTCCTGGAAGGGGCTGCCCTGGCGGGTGTCTGTGAGGGAGCAGCTGGAGGACGAGGAGGTGAGCAGTGTGGGCACATGCCCGTGAGGCTGTATCTGCTTTTGGGGACCAGAAGCTCTGTCTCTAAGAATTACTCGTTGAGCATGTCAGGCTGCAGATAAAGTAGCAGGAGGAGGATGGCGTCCGACTGTCTTTGCGCCTCATGTTTGTGGCCTCTTTATGGAGCACGGCGATGTGAGCATGGTGGTGCTGTGTAGTTGTGCTGCCCCAGCCACAGCAGCCTGAGGCTGAGGGCGTGTGTGCGAGATCTCTGCAGCCATGTCCGACTCTTGGTCCTGCGGGCCGCGCCCGCCAGGCTCCCCTGTCCACAGGACTCTCCAGGCAAGAGCACTGGAGCGGGTTGCCATGCCCTCCTCCAGGGGAATCTTCCTGACCCAGGGATCAAATCGGTGTCTCCTGCACTGGCAGGCAGTTTCTTTACCACTGGCGCCTCCTGGGTAGCCCTTGGTTTGAGAACAGTAAACTATTTTGAGTCAACCAGTATGTAATGGATTAAAGGGGTGAGTGAGATACCGCCCCCCCGCCCCAGCCTGGCAAATAACATGATCTAAAAGTAGTAACTGAAGAAATGTGCATATGCCATTCAGCAGTGAGCTCAAACAGCAAGAACTTGTTAGTGCCTGTGTGAGCATTATCTGTTGAAGAGTGTCTACTGGAGAGGACAGGCATACTGATACTGAAAACGGATAAAACTTCTGAAGTCAGTAGATGACTCTTCAGTGTGATTTCGTATCTGCCCCCCTGAGCATCTGTTGTTACTCCACTGTAGTTCTTTAGTATAGCACACTTGTGGGGACAGGTTACAGTGACAAGAAAAGTTAAGTATTTAGTCATCTGTGTGTTATTTTCTTGTAAATTACCAATAATACTGACAACATGTCATTTTGCTCAGTGTAGCTGATAGACTATACGTTTGGACTGAGGCGTCTTTCCTGAGACACTCTAGGACTGTGATAAAGTTTCTAGAGGACAAGACCGAGCCTTATCGCATACTCCTAGCCATGGCCACTTGCAGCCTTTTCCTGGTGATGCTCCAGCTCTCACCTCCGTGCCCAGCGTGTCACGTTAGTCTCGCTCCGTTCCGCAGTGCAGAGCCTTGTGCCAGTGTACTCGCATCTCATAATCAGTCATGTCTATGGTAGTTTGCTTGAAACTTAAAAAAAATCAATGATACAATTATAATACTCATTTTTCCCCCATTAAAAGTGAAATAACACTGTTTTGTTTCTGAGGAATTTGGCTTCAGTGGTTTTTGTTTGGATCTTAAAAAGAATTATGATAGAATAGTAAACACAATTAGTGACAGCTGGTTGCTGCAAGGATCAGTAATATCTGATAGGGAGACATTTATTTTGTGATAACATACTCTAGTGAAACTAGAGTTTTATCTAGTTATATCACTAGATGTAAAGCTAGAACAATAAACAAATTTGAAAGCAGCTTGGTTACTGCTTAAACAGCAGTTATTCTGAGAGTCTGTTGCCATCTTTTTAAATGGGTAACCTTGTACTTCAATGGACTGGTTAATCTTAAAGACCAGATGGTAGTTGTATCAAAATTTCATAAAGATTTTATGTCCTGTGTTTTGCTACCAGCTAAAATCATTAGAATTTATTAACTAGGAAAGTTAAACATCACCCCAATCCCATTGAGAAAACAAGCATATAAATAATAAGAATAAAAATTGATGAATCATTTTATTTACCTAATAATTTACTGTCATTATTCACAAAGAACACAAGGTAGAAACTTAGAAGAGAATGGACCTTAACACCATTGTCTTCACAGAAGAGGGAAAAATAGAGAAGAGGCGGGAAAAACATGCAGAGTAACATCATTATAAATCCAAGTGTCAGTAATTACAATAAATGTAAATAGACTAGGTTATTCAGTTAGTAAAGGTTGTCAGATTATATTAAAAAAAACCCAGGCTAATGAGATGCCAGGTGTACAAAAAGCATATCTTAAAAATAAAGATACAGAAAGTAAAAGAATGGAAAGTTATATTTCAGGTTCTTTCTAACTGAAAGAAAGTTGGTATATAATTATATTGATGGCAGACAACATAGAGATTAAGGTAAAAGGCATAGTCAGTCAGTTCAGTTCAGTCGCTCAGTCATGTCTGACTCTTTGCGACCCCATGAATCGCAGCACACCAGGCCTCCCTGTCCATCACTATCTCCCAGAGTTCACTCAGACTCATGCCCATCGAGTCAGTGATGCCATCCAGCTATCTCATCCTCTGTCGTCCCCTTCTCCTCCTGCCCCCAATCCCTCCCAGTATCAGAGTCTTTTCCAGTGAGTCAACTCTTCACATGAGGTGGCCAGAGTACTGGTGTTTCAGCTTTAGCATCATTGCTTCCAAAGAAATCCCAGGGCTGATCTCCTTCAGAATGGACTGGTTGGATCTCCTTCCAGTCCAAGGGACTCTCAAGAGTCTTCTCCAACACCACAGTGCAAAAGCATCAATTCTTCAGTGCTCAGCCTTCTTCACAGCAGTTAGAACTGGACATGGAACAACAGACTGGTTCCAAATAGGAAAAGGAGTACTTCAAGGCTGTATATTGTCACCCTGCTTATTTAACTTATATGCAGAGTACATCATGAGAAACGCTGGACTGGAAGAAACACAAGTTGGAATCAAGATTGCCGGGAGAAATATCAATAACCTCAGATATGCAGATGACACCACCCTTATGGCAGAAAGTGAAGAGGAACTAAAAAGCCTCTTGATGAAAGTGAAAGAGGAGAGTGAAAAAGTTGGCTTAAAGCTCAACATTCAGAAAACGAAGATCATGGCATCCGGTCCCATCACTTCAAGGGAAATAGATGAGGAAACAGTGGAAACAGTGTCACACTTTATTTTGGGGGGCTCCAAAATCACTGCAGATGGTGATTGCAGCCATGAAATTAGACACTTACTCCTTGGAAGAAAGAGACATTACTTTGCCGACTAAGGTCCATCTAGTCAAGGTTATGGTTTTTCCTGTGGTCATGTATGGATGTGAGAGTTGGCATTGTAGAGGTGAAGAAAAGCACTGCAGAATGGTAGAAGATTCAGGGCATCAAATGCAAAGAACTTAGGTACTCTGTGACATATGTGATTACATAAGGAAACATACAGACATGGGAAGATGGCCAAATTCACAGTTCTATGGGAAGTTAGCACAACTTTCTGAATAATTGATAGAATTGACAGGTAGAAAATTCAGAAATATGTAGAGGATTTGAAGAACATAAATAACAAATTTAACCTAATAGACGTATATAGAATGTTAAATATACTTTTTGTATAACCCATTCTTTCCAAGCACATATAGAATTTTATTTGACATTAGCTATGAGTAGGATGGTAAAGGCAGTCTCAACAAACTTCAGAGGATTGCAAATCAGGTAGAGTATGTTCTTGCACCATCATGGAAAGAAGCCATAGTGAAAAGATAGTAGGAAAATCTCCATGTGTCTAAAAATTAAGAAATATACCTTCTAGAGAGGTGGAATGGGAGCGGCAGGATGGAGGCTCAGGAGGGAGGGGATATATTTATATATATAGTTATGACTGATTCCCGTTGTATGGCAGAAATCAATACAACATTGTAAAGTAATTATACTCTAATTAAAAAAATTTAAAAATATACTTCTAAATGTTTTGTAGATTAATGAAATTTTATAGAAGCACTGGAAGGACAAAAACCAGTCATTTAAAATGTTTTCTAGATTAATGAAGTTTTATAGAAGCACTGAAAGGACAGAAAACAGTCATTTAAAAAACATTAACAAATCCCTGTAGTTGAACCTAGTAATTAAAAATTTTCAGCATTTGGGTATATTTTCCTTAATGTTCAAATTTTTTTTGATAATTTTATGTTCCAGAGATCTCCAGTATGTTGAAAATTCTCCTTTCCCTGGAGCCCAGTGATCATCTACGTCTCTGATCTAAATAGGGGACAGATCACTCCTGCTGGTGGCAGGGGAATGCGCCATGACCAGGAAACACATGGATTTACCAGAAACTGGATATTCGTATGCAGGTCTCAGCTCACAGAGCTCTGGAGACCAGTTGAGCCTGCAGTCGACTGTGGGCTAGACACACGGAAGGGAGCTTGAGATTCAGACAAGCTGAAGTGGGTTAGGTCTACTTCTGTATTTAAATGATGGTAGTAGAGACACCTGCAGGTCTTCACTGATGTGTTTGAGGTTTAACCACCGCTTCCTGTGTCCATTTCTCAGGAAAAGAGGGAGGAGGTGTTTTAGGTCATGACTGAAGGTTTGTAATCTGGAGACCCTCCTTGGCCCCGCCCTGCCACCTTTTCCTTTTAAAAGGTTTGAGTAGCATGAAAAGATTCAGGCATTCCAACTTCTGGAAAGGCAATGAGTTCTGGCCCATTTTGAAAGAGTGAGGATCTAAAGAAGGACAGACACCAGGCTGAAGAAATAACTTGTCGCATCATGGGTGCAGGAAGACACTGATGTGGCATAGCCTGTTGAAGCAGAGAGGGTTTCTCTCGATCGGTGCATGGGAGGGCAGGTTAAGTGTCGGGGAGACACATGTACTTTTCTGGTGATCATAGCCTCTTTAGTTTTTTTTTTTTTTAATTTCCACATTATCCCAATTTATAGCTACTGTTCCTAAGGCAGTTTCTTTGATTCCTATTATTAACGTTACCTTTTTTGAGCAGAGGCTGGATATCTGAGTGAGGTAGATGATGACATGGAAAACTTGAAGACCATGCGTAGTAGATTACAGTTGACTCTTGAACAACACTGGTTTGAACAGCTCACCTCCACCTGTTTTTTTCACTATTCACTAAATACATACCACAGTACTACACAGTGTGCAGTTGGTTAAATCACAGATGCATAACCTCATAGAGGGCTGACTGGTCTGTAAATTTAAATGCAAATTTTCTTCTGCTTGGGATTGGCACCCCTAATTCTTGCATTGTTTAAGGGTCAGCTGTGCATCCTCTTTCACTCTTAAAGTACTGGATCAATCCTGGATAGATACTTGCACATTTTAATGAATATCTTTCATTTTGGGGTTATTTTGAAAATTGTTGACATTTAGAATAAAAGTTGATATAAATAAGTACATTTGGATTTATAAAATGTATTGAACATGGCTCCCAATTTTTGAAACAACCATAATTTTAAAAAATTAAATCAGTTCAGTTCCTCAGTCATTTCTGACTCTTTGTAACCCCATGGACTGCAGCATGCCAAGCTTCCCTGTCCATCACCAACTCCTGGAGTTTGTTCAAACTCATGTCCATAGAGTCAGTGATGCCATCCAACCATCTCATCCTCTGTCATCCCCTTCTCCTCCTGCCTTCAATCTTTCCCAGCATCAGGGCCTTTTCCGGTGAGTCAGTTCTTTGCATCAGTTGGCCAAAGTATTGGAGTCTCAGCTTCAGCATCAGTCCTTCCAATGAATATTCAGGACTGAATTTCTTTAGGATGGACTGGTTGGAGTCCTTGCAGTCCAAGGGACTCTCAAGAGTCTTCTCCAACACCACAGTTCAAAAGCATCAGTCCTTTGGTGCTCAGCTTTCTTTATAGTCCAACTCACATCCATACATGACTACTGGAAAAACCATAGCTTTGACTAGACGGACCTTTGTTAGTAATGTCTCTGGTTTTTAGTATGCTGTCTAGGTTGGTCATAGCTTTTCTTCCAAGGAGCAAGCATCTTTTAATTTCATGGCTGCAGTCACCATCTGCAGTGATTTTGGAGCCCCCCCAAAATAAAATCTCTCACTGTTTTCACTGTTTCTCCATCTATTTGCCATGAAGTGATGGGACCGGATGTCATGATCTTCATTTTCTGAATGTTGAGCTTTAAGCCAACTTTTTCACCCTTGTCTTTCACTTTCATCAAGAGGCTCTTTAGTTCTTCTTCACTTTCTGCCACAGGATGGTGTCATCTGCATATCTGAGGTTATTGATATTTCTCTTGGCAGTCTTGATTCCAGCTTGTGCTTCATCCAGCCCAGTGTTTCTCATGATATACTCTGCATATAAGTTAAATAAGCAGGGTGACAATATACAGCCTTGACGTACTCCTTTTCCTATTTGGAACCAGTCTGTTGTTCCATGACCAGTTCTAACTGTTGCTTTCCCGACCTGCATACAGATTTCTCAGGAGACAGGTCAGATTGTCTGGTATTCCTATCTCTTTAAGAATTTTCCACAGTTTGTTGTGCAAAACGCACATTGAGAGACGTTAAATTTTACTATTTGGAATTAATAGAATAACTCATGCTGTTTCTTCTCTTTGTAAAATTAAGAAAAATACATACCCCAATTAGTTGTATTCTGTGTGCTAAATCCCTTTAGTTGTGTCTGATTCTTTACAAACCTATGGACTGTAGCCCACCAGGCTCCTCTGACCATGAATCCCAGGCAAGAATACCGGAGTGGGTTGCCATGGACCCCCCTCTGCCACACCAAGGGGATCTTTCTGACCCATGGATTGAACTTGTATGTCTTATGTCTCCTGCATTGGCAGGTAGATTCTTTACCACTAAGTGCTACCTGGAAGCCCTGTATGAAGTTTCCTTAATGGTTCATCCAAGAATTGGCTGTAATCCATTTCTGAATGCCCCATGGAGAAGGAAATGGCAACCCACTCCAGTATTCTTGCCTGGAGAATCCCCATGGACAGAGGAGCCTGGCAGGCTACAGTCCGTGGGGTTACAAGAGTCGGACACGACTTAGCGACTAAACTGCCACCGCCACTGAATGCTCCATGGGGCTATCCACTACTCCTGGGCTGTGCTTAGTCACTCAACGTGTCTGACTCTTTTCGACCCCATGGACTGTAACCCGCCAGGCTCCTCTGTCCATGGAAATTCTCCAGGCAAGAATACTGGAGTGGGTTGCCATGCCCTCTTCCAGGGGTTCTTCCTGACGCAGGGATAGAAATATTACCACTCTGTCATGAATAGAAACCATGATAACTAGGTTAACACAGACTGTGATGCATAGTTACACAGGCCATGTTTGCCCTCGTTTGATGAAGCACCACTCACTGTGGACTCCATACAAATGATGAACAGAAGCAGCAGGTCTAATGTGCTTGAGCTCATCTGTGTCAGCCTCCGTGCAGAGTCTTTCCCTAAGCTACCTGTGTAGTCCTTATAATGATCTCATAAAGTTGAAGACAGGGATCTAGCCCACAGCAAGGTTGACCAGTTGCTCAAGTAACACATTTTGTGATAGAATTAGGTTCTGAATCAACATTTTAGACCACTGTCAAATATCACAAAGGTTCAGGCTTTTTTCTTTTTTTAATACAAAGGAACCCAGAGCTGTGGACAAATGGGGACAGTATGATTTCATTTTAGGTTTTATGTTTATGTCTGGAAAAAAATGAATATAAGAAAGAGTTTTTTTTAAGCAGTATTTTTCTTTGGTAATTACCATTTTAGAAATTAATTTTCTGGGAAAAATGTTGGTAAATGCAACATCATAAAAGTTAAATTGAACTGTCCTCACATTTGTGAGAACATTTTTTGGTATCATTTAATGCTTTAAAAGCTCCTGAAAAAATTAATGATCCATTTATATTTTTCATACATGTCAAAATCACACATTTATTAAATCACATACAGTTGATCACATTTCATTGGACATTCATATTGACTTCGTGAGTCTGGAGTAGACTGTTCAGCTCTGCTAGCAAAGGCATTAACCCTTGCCCTTGTTAAAGACACATCCTGAAGTATAAGAGCAAAATATTGATTGTGTTATGCTGAAATATCTCAAAGTGAAATAGAGTGAAGCAAAGTTAAATGAAAAAGTTGTTGAACTTAAACTCTGTTTATTTTCTCATTTTCTTTTATTTAACTTTGGGATGTATCTGGCCAAATCTAGTCTTTTTTACTCATGTGATAATTTGCTTGATATATTTTATTAAGATTTTAAAAAATCAAGTAATTAAAGATTTCAGAATATTTCGTATCTAAAATTTGGTTTTGAATATCCTCTGAAATTAAGGCTAAAAATCTTTGTTAAAATATAAATGAATTATTCATAATGATAATGGAGTTATTTTTTATATATTTTTAAAATTTTTATTGGAGTATAGTTGATCTGCAGTGTTGTGTTAATTTCAGGTATACAGCAAAGTGAACCTGCTTTATATTACTATATATAAAATAAGGATTAATAGGAACTTACTGTATAGCACAAGGAACCCTAGTCAGTACTCTGTAATGACCTGGATGGGAGGAGAATCTAAAAAATAGTGGAAATATGTATATGGAGGTATTTTTAAAACATACAGTGGTGAAATGCACTCCTTGCCATTTGCAAATTTAAACCTTAATGTTTTCACTGTGTTTCCAGTCAGCCTTCCCTTCCATTCTCTGCATCGACTTTCCCCATCCCTCTCTGTTCCCTACTGTCTCCCTCCTCACATGTGCCCTTCATAGAAGAAATGGAAGCCATTAGTGGAAATACCCCAGACTTCTTACCCACCTGTCCACAGGTTTATTCTTTTAGACACCCATCCTTCCCATCTACATTTTAAGGGCTCCTGGTCCTAACTTCAGAAAGGATCCCCTAAATTCATCTGTTAGGCCCAGATTCACTGTCCGTGAAGCCTGCCGTCGTACGCCTTCCATACTCTGACCTTCTTGCCTGGAGAGGATGGGGCACAGTCCTGTGCAGCACATCCTAGAGTCTTCCCTCTTCGGTGAATTTGATCCAGTAACAATCCCCTTATGCCTGGTTTCTCAAAGTCAGGAAGTGACACGGCAGTTCCATCAGGGCACGTCTCCGTCTTGCCTCTCCCCACTCCCTTACCGTGAGGGCTGCCCTGTGTGAGTAGGACACCTCGCAGCTCTTCCAAACAGGAGCGCTGTTGGAAAAGGAGGGGTTCATGGCCTGGCAGTGTGTGAATTCCCGTGATATCTTCATTAGCTGTTACAGACTGTTCTCTCAGTTGGTGAGACTCTTGGTAGGGATTCATATTAAATGTATCTAGCTATAGTTTTTGAAAAGTGAGACCACATTTGCCCTCCCCCAGTCGCCCTGTAGCTCTTGAATTTGTCAGCCTTGTGTGTGTGTGTGTGTGTGTGTGTGTGTGTGACATGCAGCACATGAAACATGCGTGGAGCAGATGCACAGCTCACCAGCTATAAAAGGAACGCTGGGACAGTCACCGCCAGGATCAAGGAGCGGGGCACTGCGGGCTCCTAGGCGCACTCGCGTTGTTACTTCTCTTGGCAGATTAGGCGGGTATTCCGTGAGCTCGTGCACAGGTTCCTACCTGTGATTAACACAAGTTAGGAGACTGCAGTTTATTTAGAGTGTCTAAGAATCATGACTTCACTGTCTTTGCCAGATTTTGGATTTTAGATTTCCTTTTTCCAAGTTTAGTTTTCTGTATGTATTCTGAAGATTACTTTCTTTGACCAGGAAGGTGTTTGTAGTTATGTATGCTTTATGTAATTGTTAATAGTGTAGCATAACTAAATGGAACTTCAGTTTTTACAAACCTCATTTTATTCTGAGATTGTTTTCTGATAATACTTCTAGAGATTCCTGCCATTTTCTTATACATATGACATGTCTCTGTCTTTTGAGCATTTCTGAACTTATTAGAATACCTGCTCAATCATGTTAATCTCCTTAAATATCTCT
The DNA here is from genome assembly GCA_006410535.1 of Litocranius walleri. Lineage (NCBI taxonomy): Eukaryota > Metazoa > Chordata > Mammalia > Artiodactyla > Bovidae > Litocranius > Litocranius walleri. The sequence continues at coordinate 1,014,426 of SJYG01000203.1, forward strand.
TCTATTTCTTTCTTCCTGGAATCATGTGTTTGTAGTCAGAATTTGATCTTTGACAGGCTCAGTACACTCTCATAGTTGAGGTACATATTCAGAATCATGGTCTTAGAAAAGGTGATGTTTCATGGTTTATTTTTTTTTTCTTCTTGCTTCACCTCTTTATCAAACTTTTTTCTCTGTTTTTTCCCCCTCTTCCATCTCTCTTCACTGTTCTCTCTCTCCTTCCTTTCTCTTACTTGAACATGGTATAGAAAACACAGAACTAAGTTTTAAAACATAATGGCACAGGTGTCAGATGGCCCAGGTGCCATACGGCTGTGACCTGGGGACGAAGAGAAGGGCAGACAATGTGAACGCCCGAAGCGCCAGCTCACTGAGCGTGGCCTGATAGCTGCCCTACTGTCACGTGGCCATTGGGCAGGGCTTCCATGATTATCAGAAAAAGTTGAGCTAAACTTTCTCTGCTGTTGTATTTGTGATTTGTGACTAAGTGTGTCCTTTTTTCCCTCTTTCATGATCGTGTTGTGGTTATGGACAGATGTATTTCTCAATTATATTTGCTTTAAAAAACCATGCATTTAGTAACACTGAATGTAGCTGAACAGAGTTTTAAACCGCTAATAATGTTCACAGGTTGACGTGTAACCTGTACCTGTTTGTTTCTGGTGCTGGACGTGGTGATCTTTGACAACTTGTTTCTTCAATTATTTTAATAAGGGAAGACATTTGGAGCAATTAGCTAATATAATCATTAAAATGGTCTTTTAAGATTATAGCATAAGTTAAGATATGACTCATAAAAAAAGTTTTTCTATAAAAGCAATCTCAAAATAGAAAGAATTAAGTGTTGTCTGGAATTACTATGCAGCTAGAATTTTCTGTAGGATTGAAGGTTGCAGTAGCTCTGAGCACTGATATTGATTTTGAAAATTAAACCAATTGGCAGTCATCCCTGGAGGGCCTGACTTCTGAGGCCTTCATATGTACTTGGACCACAGTAAATAAACCTGCACCCTGGAGGGAGCCAAGATTTGGATTTTACGTGTTTAATAAAAGCATTAAGCATTTTAACTATTTAATTCTCTTGCAAGAATACTGGAGTGGGTAGCCTTTCCCTTCTCCAGTGGATCTTCCCAACACAGGAATTGAACTGGGATCTCCGGCATTGCAGTTGGGTAACTTACCAACTGCCAGCAGGGAAGGCCTGCAATTGCAAAAGAAGGGTTCAATACTGATTGTTAGAGATATGGTACACCATTTCTAAGGCATGATTTGGAACATTAGTGCAGCTTTCCCTCCAAAACATCTAAATCAGAGCCTGGTTTTCAGACCATCCCTCAGAACTCCATGAGTTAAGGGAGTCCGGTCAGGCATCACTGGGGACAGGGGGTGTGTATAGCCATGTAGGAGGGAAGACGCTGCTTCTCCCTAGTTTCCATTGAGCTCTGCTTTTCTCTCTTTATTTGCCCTTCGTACAAAAATAAAATCCGAGATTTTTCTTAAAGGCTTACTTTTATGGAGATGAGAAGTTGAAAACTCTGTTACACTGGGCTGTCTAGAGTGGCTTTCCTCCTGTCTGTGTTCTCTCAGACCTGTCTCAGTCCACACTTTGTGCCAGGGCCTAAATGTCGTAAGTGGCTCTTCTGTGGAAGCTGTCCTCTCCTGTCTCCCCCCACTCCTGACAGAACTGGACGGCGGCACCGTGGAGACACAGTGTTAGTTTAAGGGATGCGCGTGCGATCAGCCAGGTTGGCTGGCGGTCGTTCGGCACTTTTCTGCAGGACTAGCAGGGAGAGGCCGTCCTTCTGTCTGGGTTGCTGCTTGTGTGTGGGCGCCAAGTGGCCCCTTCTTGGCCCTGTCGGGGTGCTCCTCTGAGGAACGCAGCCCTTGGAGGGAGCAGAGCCAGGGCGCTCAAGCCCTGATGGCGCTCTGGGAATCCGGGTCCCTTAACGGTGGCAGTCTTCCCCTCTCGGGCTACTTACTTGTATTGTGGGTACCTTCTTTTTGTTGTTAAAGCTGTGTGATTTTTTTTTTCCATTGAGAACTATGAACAATATCTTAAGATGAAACATTAGGAATTATACTGTCAGGTTATTAGTTTTTTTTTTTAATTAAAGTGTAGTTGATTGACAGTGTGGTGTTAGTTTTAAGTGTATAGCAAAGTGGTTCAGTTATACATATATTTTCAGATTCTTTCCCCTTATTAGCTCAGTTCAGTCACTCAGTCGTGTCTGACTCTTTGCGACCCCATGAATCACCACACACCAGGCCTCCCTGTCCATCTCCAACTCCTGGAGTTCACTCAGACTCGTGTCCATTGAGTCGGTGATGCCATCCAGCCATCTCATCCTCTGCCGTCCCCTTCTCCTCCTGCCCCCAATCCCTCCCAGCATCAGAGTCTTTTCCAGTGAGTCAACTCTTCTCATGAGGTGGCCAAAGTACTGGAGTTTCAGCTTTAGCATCATTTCTTCCAAAGAACACCCAGGGCTGATCTCCTTCAGAATGGACTGGTTGGATCTCCTTGCAGTCCAAGGGACTCTCAAGAGTCTTCTCCAACACCACAGTCCAAAATCATCAATTCTTCGGCACTCAGCTTTCTTCACAGTCCAACTCTCACATCCATACATGACCACAGGAAAAACCATAGCCTTGACTAGACGGGCCTTTGTTGGCAAAGTAATGTCTCTGCTTTTGAATATGCTGTCTAGGTTGGTCATAACTTTCCTTCCAAGGAGTAAGTGTCTTTTATAGGATATTGCAAAATAGTATAGTTCCCTCTGCTATATAGTAGGTCTTTGTGGATTATCTGTTTTATATTTAGTAATATATATATGTTAATCCCAAACTCCTATTCTACCATTCCCCCTCTTTCCCGTTGGGTAACCATAAGTTTGTTTTCTATGTCTGTGACTCTTTCTGTTTTGTGTATAAGTTCATTTGTATGTTTCTGTTCCCTTAACTTGTACAGATGACATCATGGCGTTTGCCTCTCTCTGTCTGGCTCACTTCACTTAGTGTGACAGTCTGTAGGTCCATCCATGTTGCTGCAGACGGTCTTATTTCGTTGGTTTTTTTTAAATAGATCATCGTAATGAAAATAATCATAATCTAGGCTTTTAGCTTTACTGTTTAAGTTACTATTACATCTGGCCAGAAATGCATTTAGGAAAAACGTTTTGGATACCGTCTATAAAATGTCTGCTCTGAAAACAGGGTGCCTGTGTGGCTCCTTGGTGCTGACAGTCGACTCCAGAGGGTGCGGGGCTCCCAGTCGGGAGCAGCGGGAGCACCGGGAGAGCCGCGGAGCGCGACGGCCCCACAGCAGCTCCCGCCGGCACTTGTCAGCGTCTGAGCCTCACGTTCAAGAGTTCAGCAAGTTCAGGACAGAATCTCTAGGCTTCATGCAGCTCTTCAGAGGATGCTGCTATTCAGGGCATTCTGGAAGTCACGGTGAGAAGCCATGGTGCTCAGCACTTAAGCCCCACAGATAGGAATTTCCACTGCAGTCAAGACTGGGTCTTAGGGCAAACCCAGGAAGCCTCTCTGTCTGAGTGAATCTGGGGGTCTCCTCCTTGCCTCTGGAGTTCTTGTGCCTGTTTAGACCAGTAGATCCTTCCAGAGGGAAATTTTTAGAAGTAGGGTATTCCTGTGCTTCCTCCGTTTGACTTCCAGGTCTGCGGTTCTGCTGTCATCTCTGCAGGCCGCGTGACATCAGGGACCGGAAGGCAGGTGTTCCTTCCTCTCTCCTGGCCTCCTTTGAGTGAAGCGCCCTCTCTTTAATGTTCGCTCCGCTTCTGTTGGTCTGTTTCTTCAGTGTTAGAATGTAAACCTCAGGAGGACAGAGGACAAGCTGGTTTTGTTCACATCACATTCTTCACTAGACTCAGTGGAGTGCCTGGTGCAACAGGTGCTCATTATTCAATCTGTTCAATAAATGAGCAAAGCTCCTCGGTTATTTAAATTTCAGTGGCTTGTGGGGCTGATTCTCATCAGATCAGTGCAGAAAACAAGTGTTTCAAAGCAATTAGACTTCATAGGAGCACTGTCATGCAAGTACGTAACCCTGGGTAGCCTACCCAAATGCCAGGCCCATAAATGAAGTGTGTTAGTGAATGGTGTGTGTGTGTGTGTGGGTGTGTGTGTGTGGGTGTGTGTGTGTGGGTGTGGGTGTGTGTGGGTGTGGGTGTGTGTGGGTGTGTGTGCGGGTGTGTGTGTGTGGGGGGTGTGTGGGTGTGGGTGTGTGTGGGTGTGGGTGTGTGTGGGTGTGTGGGTGTGTGTGGGGGTGTGTGTGGGTGGGGGTGTGTGTGTGTGTGGGTGTGTGGGTGTGGGTGTGTGTGCGGGTGTGTGTGCGGGTGTGTGTGTGTGTGGGGTGTGTGTGTGTGCGGGTGTGTGGGTGTGGGTGTGTGTGCGGGTGTGTGTGTGTGTGTGTGTGTGTTCTGGGGGCAAAACAGGTTTTACTTTGAATTCTTCTGCAGCATTAGGCCTCGTTAGGTTTAGTGACATTCTTCAAGAGGAATAACTGCTGAAGATTCCTGTTGAAATGTCAACTTTTCTTTGCTGTGTGTTTGAAAACATGTCAGAATTATGTGAGAAGCTACCATTGGGTTGATTGTCCCAAGTTGTGTAACCCTGGCCTAGTGCTGCCTCCACAGTCCCAGCTACCTGGCCTGCAGATCCTGGAGCAGCTGGAGGAGAAGTTGTCAGGGTTTAGCTCCATGAGAAGCCTTCAGGAAGGGAAGTCTATGCTCTGTTATGAAATTGCAAGCTCACTGGAAGGAGGGGGGAGTTTTAACTTGGGGAATTTCCATATTGGAAATGGTTCTGCCTGTATGTTACGCCATGTACTTACACAGAATAGCAATTCAGCACATTTGAATAATAAAGACTAGTTGCCATTTATAGCATGTGTATTGAAAAAGCAACATGAGTTGCCGATCATGTCTGCCATCTTTTTGCTTTGGTTGAATTTTAAAGTAACAAACTTTAAGGAATTTAATATGATCAAAGATAAACATATACTAAATTCTTAGAAAAAATACATGGTCACTTATCTCTGATACTGACATTATTTCCATAATTACTTAATTAAAAAACCTTTATTGAAACTAGTGCTAATTTTCTGGACATTCGCAGTAAGAAAATTTTATTTCTCTTGTTATACGTCTGTTACTTGTTCTTTGATTCTGTTTTATGTCATACCTACTAGTAAGTTCTCATATGCTTTCTGCTTCAATGAAGAGATCTGGTCTTTTCTCCTTCTCCATGATCTTCTCCTTCCTCAGGCTACTTCTATCACGTCTTCATTTCCTCATCTTCTCTCTCCATCTTTTGCTTTTGATTCATTCCGTTTACATCTACGGTTTAACTCTCTCGTTTATTTATTTTTTAAATTATTTGTGTCACTAGGCGCTCTCACATAGGCTAAGAGCTAGCTGTGCTCCTTGACCTCCCCTGCGGCTGCCTCCTCCTTCCTTAGACCTGCCTGTTGGCTAGAATTCTCCTTTGGTCATGCAAAGTGTACAGACCTTTACCGAATATTTATTAGAGGAAAGATATATAGCTGGGCAAGTTTCTGATCTCAATCAATTAAAAATAGCTAGTGAATTTTTCAGGGTGCTTATTTAAAGTGCTATACCGATAATAGATATTGAAATGAAGCCATATGCACAACCTGGCATTTTAAAAAATCTGTTTTAAGTATTTTAGGTCTTTACCTTGGAGCAGATTAATTTTTTAGTGGCAAGCCTCATTTTCTCTACTTTGAGTTATGACCTGGTACCAGGCTTTCTTGCAAAAGTCTCAGACCTAAAGGATTTAAGGTTTATTATTGCAATTTTAGAGCAGGATGGAAAGGAAAGAAAAATAATTTTCCTGAGTGAAAGGACCTAGTTCTTAACAATAGCATTTTGATCTGAGGACTATACTGTGATAAATAACTCTCACTGTAGAATCTGGGATGAAATTAACACTGAGAGAACTTATATATCCCTAAGGCATTAGGTGGCCGATTATGACTCTGTATAATCTGTTTTCACACAGTGTAGTACACAAATGTGTGTGTGAGCCGAGTGTAAAGCAGCCTTCCCTTACTTGGTTTATTTTGGCTCTTTTTGGTGACTGCTTTTAGTGAGGGTTTATCTAATGCTGCTGGAATCTTCTCTTCTTGTCATCATGGTAGTCTTATCATTTGAGTAGGATTTTGATGACTGTGTTTGAACATAAATATACAGCAGCAGAAAATGTGTACACCGAAGTCATAATTGTTCTTGGATTTATTATATCTAGAGAAATGCCGTCTTTAATATTTTCTAGTGTTTTATAGATTCCATTAGAATACTAAGGTTTAAAAAACTGAAGATAATTTATTCTTTCTTTTCAGACTTTCAAAGGAATACACAACATTTAAAATTCATTAATTTTTAGAAAATAAAAGCTTCGCATCTATTTTTTAAGCTAAAACACTCTGCAGTATGAATTATAGTTTTGAAACATGTAATTAGGAAAAACAATATTTATTAACAATTGTATACAATTGGTTTTTCTCCCTTGAAGGCATTTTATTTTTCTTTTATTTTTATATTGGAGCGTGGCTGATTAGTGATGTGTTAGTTTCAGTTGTGTAGCAGTGCAATTCACACACATGGATACGTGCAAAACAGTTCATACACATGCACATTTATTTGTATACCTATATCTATTCTTTGTCAAATTCTTTCCCCACTTAGATTATTACATAATATTGAGCAGAGTTCCCTGTGCTATACAATAGTCCATTTTGGTTACCCATTTAAAATATAGCAGAGTGTACATGTCAAACCCAAACTCTCTAACTATCCCTCCCTCCACCCTTCCCCCTGTAAGTTCCTCTGAGTCTTTTTCTATTGTGTAAATAAATATATAAGTATCATTTTTAAAGATTCTACATATGTGATATCATACTCTTATCCTCACACATGTACAAATACATGTTCAGTTCAGTTCTGTCGCTCAGTCGTGTCCGACTCTTTGTGAACCCATGAACCACAGCATGCCAGGCCTCCCTGTCCACATGTACATACACACATTATTTGGTAAAGAATCCACCTGCAATGTCAGGAGACCCCAGTTCGATTCCTGGGTCGGGAAGATCCTCTGGAGAAGGGATAGGCTACCCACGCCAGTGTTCTTGGACTTCCCTTGTAGCTCAGTCAGTCAGTCAGTTCAGTCATTCAGTCATGTCCAACTCTTTGTGACCCCATAGATTGCAGCATGCCAGGCCTCCCTGTCCATTGCCAGCTCCAGGAGTTTACTAAAATTCATGTCCATCGAGTCGGTGACACCATCCAACCACCTCATCCTCTGTCGTTCCCTTCTCCTCCCACCTTCAGTCTCTCCCAGCATCAGGGTGTTTTCAAATGAGTCGGCTCTTCCCATCAGGTGGCCAGAGTATTGGAGTTTCAGCTTCACCATCAGTCTTTCCAACGAACACCCAGGACTGATCTCCTTTAGGATGGACTGGTTGGATCTCCTTGCAGTCCAAGGGACTCTCAAGAGTCTTCATAGATTATTACATAATATTGAGCAGAGTTCCCTGTGCTATACAATAGTCCATTTTGGTTACCCATTTAAAATATAGCAGAGTGTACATGTCAAACCCAAACTCTCTAACTATCCCTCCCTCCACCCTTCCCCCTGTAAGTTCCTCTGAGTCTTTTTCTATTGTGTAAATAAATATATAAGTATCATTTTTAAAGATTCTACATATGTGATATCATACTCTTATCCTCACACATGTACAAATACATGTTCAGTTCAGTTCTGTCGCTCAGTCGTGTCCGACTCTTTGTGAACCCATGAACCACAGCATGCCAGGCCTCCCTGTCCACATGTACATACACACATTATTTGGTAAAGAATCCACCTGCAATGTCAGGAGACCCCAGTTCGATTCCTGGGTCGGGAAGATCCTCTGGAGAAGGGATAGGCTACCCACGCCAGTGTTCTTGGACTTCCCTTGTAGCTCAGTCAGTCAGTCAGTTCAGTCATTCAGTCATGTCCAACTCTTTGTGACCCCATAGATTGCAGCATGCCAGGCCTCCCTGTCCATTGCCAGCTCCAGGAGTTTACTAAAATTCATGTCCATCGAGTCGGTGACACCATCCAACCACCTCATCCTCTGTCGTTCCCTTCTCCTCCCACCTTCAGTCTCTCCCAGCATCAGGGTGTTTTCAAATGAGTCGGCTCTTCCCATCAGGTGGCCAGAGTATTGGAGTTTCAGCTTCACCATCAGTCTTTCCAACGAACACCCAGGACTGATCTCCTTTAGGATGGACTGGTTGGATCTCCTTGCAGTCCAAGGGACTCTCAAGAGTCTTCTCCAACACCACAGTTCAAAAGCATCAATCCTTTGGCGCTCAGCTTTCTTTATAGTCCAACTCTCACATCCATACATGATTACTGGAAAAACCATAGCTTTGACTAGATGGACCTTTGTTGGTAAAGTAATGTCTCTGGTTTTTAATATGCTGTCTAGGTTGGTCATAGCTTTCCTTCCAAGGAGCAAGCATCTTTTAATTTCATGGCTGCAGTCACCATCTGCAGTGATTTTGGAGCCCCCAAAATATAAAGTCTGTCATTGTTTCCATTGTTTCCCCATCTATTTGCCAAGAAGTGATGGGACCAGATGCCATGGTCTTCGTTTTTTGAATGTTTTCTGAAAAGTTTTAAGACAACTGTTTCACTCTCTTCTTCCACTTTCATCAAGAGGCTTTTTAGTTCCTCTTCACTTTCTGCCATAACGCTGGTGTCATCTGCATATCTGAGGTTATTGATATTTCTCCAGGCAGTCTTGATTCCAGCTTGTGCTTCACCCAGCCCAGCGTTTCTCATGATGTACTATGCATATAGGTTAAATAAGCAGGGTGACAGTATACAGCCTTGAGGTACTGCTTTCCCTATTTGGAACCAGTCTGTTCCATGTCCAGTTCTACCTGTTGCCTCCTGACCTGCATACAGATTTCTTAGGAGGCAGGTCAGGTGGTCTGATATTCCCATCTCTTTAAGAATTTTCCAGAGTTTGTAGCTCAGCTAGTAAAGAATCCGCCTGCACTGTGGGAGACCTGGGTTCTGTCCCTGGGTTGGAGAAGAGAAAGGCTACCCACGCTAGTATTCTGGCTTGGAGAATTCCATGGACCATATAGTCCATGGAGTCACAAAGAGTTGGACATGTCTGAGCAACTTTCACTTTTCACTCACATATTTACATTAAGTTCAGAAGTCAAAATTAAATGGAAAACTATTTTTGAGATGGCTCACTTCCATCTCTGATCCCTTCACTGATTCCCAATACCTCCTCCATTTTTTATTAATTTTTCATAAAAATAGGGAAATGTGTATTTTCTTGTACAAGAGATAGTATTGTATATTCTCTGTTCTCCATCTTTTTTTTCCCCCACAATATATCCTGCAGATTACTCCATAATAATATAAGAGGCATTCCTTACTCCTTTTTATGGCAGCATCAATACTGGATAATTTTGCATGTGTAATTTAATTAGATACTACAGAATTCCTTTTTTTGAGGATTTTGTTTTGTACTTGTATCAACACTGTTTGACGTTTTCAGTTACCTCTCAACCTTGCCAGGAGAAAAGGTTTTTGCCAGGTAAGTGGGAACTAGTATTTCAGTGTAGTTCTAGTTTACATTCCTCTTAATGTGTATAGCTGAGCATTAAAAAAGTATTTCACAGCTTTCTTTTTTGTAAACTGTTGGTTCATTTTTTTCATTGCCTATTATCAGATTTTTGGTACCCATTGCTTCTGTTTTTGAAGAAAAGGATTATCTTCTTGGGAGATGAATTGTGAGCGCCACGTATGGTCTGGCTCCTCACTTGTTTCAGGCTGTTTTGGCTGCGCTCTGAGAGACGCCACCTCACGGCTGTGATCCCACTTGCTCTAGGTCTTGGTGTGTGTCCTGCATAGATGGGGCAGAGAAGGTAGGAGCTGCTTTCCATGTCTGCACTCTCTAGCTGCTCACCTTTTTGGGGTATATTAGTATTTCAAACCACCTGTCACTAACAGTGCATTATTTCAGGTCCTCTGTCGATTAATCTTCTCACCAGATAGCAGAAGACCACAGATCCTCTACAAGCTTTTTGTCTATTGTAAACTCATCATTTGTGACACAGTTGTCTGGTGGTGGTAATTATTTTTGTGGGACGGCATTCCCCCTTTCTCTTTATATTTGTAATATATTTCCATAGTCTGTGTTCCTTGCATTTCTTGCCTAAAATAGGTTTACAGTATCTTTCTGCAAAGGGCCAGAACGGAAGTAAGTATTTTAAGTTTTGTACAGTATATGGTGTCACAATTGCTCAAATTTGCTTTTGTAATGTAAAGATGACCTTAGACAGCATGTAAATGAAGGTCATGGCTGTGTCAGAGCAAACTGATGGGGGGTGGGGGAGGGCACAGAGTGGGCAGATTTGGCCCGTGGATGCTAAAGAACCCGCCTGCAGCGCAGGGGACCCCGGCTCCATCCCTGGGTCAGGAAGATCCCCCGGAAAAGGAAATGGCAACCCACTCCAGTATTCTTGCCTGCGAAATTCCGTAAGCAGAGGAGCCTGGTGGGCTGCAGTTCATGGGGTCGCAAAGAGCTGGACACAACTGAGCGACTAACACTTCCACTTTTTCACTTTATGTTCTGCTGACCCCTGGTCTTAGCCATTATAATTAAACTCCCCTTCAACTTGTTTCACTGCCTACTTCCTTGCCATCATTTTGGGTAAGTTTAGTGAAAGTTCCCTTTGATGTAAAATCAGATAGTGGAGCAATGTGCCTCCAGGGTATTTAGTAGACTGTTTGGGTGACGATGACGACAAGGTTTCTACTTGTTTGGTGCACTGTTATTGCAGCACAAATATACAGAAAAAGCTTTAAAGATCAGAATAACTAGAACATGCTTCAGCTCCTATTTATTGGTTGCTAATGTTGCTGACAGTACTCCCTTTGAGGATGAACTTTCCAGAGAGACTGTTGAACCGTGACACCATCGCGCTGTCTGATCTCTGTAGAAGCGATAGTTCTAAGGCGAAATGATCTACATCGGAGAGGAGTCCTGTCATACTCTTGTAGTTGTTATTGTCCTCGACTAAATGTAAACTTAATAATAATGGCTTCTATGAGTTTTAAAAAATGGAAACAGGTAGCATATGTAAAACTTAGTTAACTGTTGAGTCAGGTATGGAAGTCCTGATGATCATTTTTGGATATTACAAAGAGAAGAAAGTGTTCCCAAACTCTCCTTCCCTGAAAGAGAGAAAGTTTTGTTTACCCACTATTGACAAACATATTTGTCCTCCTGTTAGACTAGTATTTAGATGAACATTTAAAAATCACCTGTTGTCCAGCTCACTTTTGTGGGAAACATTTATTCAGTTCCAGATTTTATCAGAGGGATTTAAAATCCGGTGCCTCTTACCATCGCGTTTCCATCCAGTTTTCATGGGGTTGCAGAAAGGCAGTTAGTAACAGGGTATTCGGGGATTGAGTGAAATTAATAATTTGAGAATTAAAAGCAGCCTGGAAGAGTTTGAATCATGGGATGGTAGAGTTGAAGGGATAAACCAGTAAGGACAGGAGGAGAAGAGGCCCATTGGAAACTCTCTGAGACTTTGGCAGTCTGTCGTTTGAACCTAAAGCATGTGCCCTTGACCTTGCCAGCCCAATCTTTGCTTCTATTCATTTCCACTCCTAGAAGCAAAAAGGAGCCTGATATGACCTGGCAGCTCATCTGTATCTTAACACTTTGTTTCAAACTTGTCCAAATTTTCATGAGAACCAAACGAGACAGGAAATGCGGAGCACTGTGAGCAGCACTTGGCGCCAGCACCGTGAGGGCTGAGTAAAAGCTGGCTGCGACCCACGCAGCTTGACTGCTGTCAGAGGTGTGAGCGTCGCGCCTCGTGTCTTCTGTTTCGCACGGGAAAGTTAAGGCTTCTGTGCTTCTGTGCAGTTGTGTGGCCCCCAGATTTTTATGCGTCACTGCACTGCTTCCTCATACCTCTTTCAATAGTACAAGCAGTTTGATTGAAGCACAGTGATGCTCCTTTGTTCCTGTATCATGTACATATGTTCTCCCTCTACAATGGCAGAGTTGAGTAGATGGGACAGAGATTCTGTAGCTTGCAGAACAGAAATTATTACTGTCTGCATGTTATAGGAAGAACTTGCCAACGCCTGATTGATATATGTATACATATATGGCCTTCCGATCCAAAGCAAAAGTGCATGTATAGCGCTCAGGTAACAGCTTCTGCAGCCGTCATTCAGTCTTCATTTCTCTTAATCTCATTGAAACAAATGATATTGTATAAAAGAGGATAGCGCAAAATAAGTTTATTTAGGTTTTTATTTATGTTGTTGTCAAAGAGCTGATCTTGAATTACTGTAAGTTATTAAAAAGATTACTGATTGCAGTAAACTGTGTGAATTAATTTAAATGCTTGAGGTTTCTTTTTTTTTTTTTCATAATAGATGAAAAGTGGAACCTATAAAATTTGTGGGACATTTCTTTCCACTTACTAAGAATAAATACATGTAGGCTGTGTAGTAATTTGCTTTCATAAGAATTAGTATTTGAGGGCAGCACTGAGCCTCATCAGCCCATGGTACCAACTCAGAACATTATTCTAGACATGAGGAGTCAGTGGTTTCACCTTCATCCACAGGAGACAGCATGTTGCTTTACATTGAGGAGGACTTTAGGGACCAATCTTTGTTTTGAAATGTATCATTACTATTATCAGAATCACTTAGATTCAGAGCCATAGTAAAGACTACGAACATAGGTCTAAGATAAAATTTGATTTAGATCTGACTTTAAATTGAAATATATATATGACTTCAGAGAATATGGTTTTGATAGTGTGATTGTTAATTTCCCCAAAGTGAATCTGCTTCTTGAGTACGTGGGTTTTCAGAGCAGTCTCCTTACTGGCAGGGGAATTTCAGATGAGTGGTGTTTTTCAGACAGCAAGGCAGATGGCTCTTTTTCTTCAGTACAGGGTATGCCAACCAAAAGAGACAGCTACACAAATGTTAACCCCGGAGGGAGTGAGAAAACAGTTGCTGTCAGTTGTTCTTTATAAGTCTGTAGCTTGACTTCAGAACAGGGTGGGAAAGGAGATCTTTTAAGAAAAGTATGCATGAAATGCACAAGTGCAGCCTATAATCTCCGTTCTCACTAAAATAGTGGAAGATGATGTCATATAAAAAGGAAACAAACTCTTAGGTCTGATGTTCTGAGATAATGTGGCAGCATACTGCTTGGGCCTGATAGATTGCTCCCCAGTTTCTGTTAAAACCTTGTAGTTGACAAACGCAGGCAAGTGAACTATAGAGCAAATGCCATATGCTGAGATCTGGGCAGGAGCTTCCCAAATGAGGCTGGTGGAATGGATTGAGACTAGTTAGGGATTATATCGGGGAAGGCAATGGCAACCCGCTCCAGTACTCTTGCCTGGAAAATCCCATGGACGGAGGAGCCTGGTGGGCTGCAGTCCATGGGGTTGCTGAGGGTCAAACACGGCTGAGCGACCTCACTTTCACTTTTCACTTTCATGCATTGGAGAAGGAAATGGCAACCCACTCCAGTGTTCTTGCCTGGAGAATCCCAGGGAGGGCGGAGCCTGGTGGGCTGTCATCTATGGAGTTGCACAGAGTCGGACACGACTGAAGCGACTTAGCAGCCGCAACAGGGATTATATAGTACAAGTTCTGCTTCAGAACTATCAGTAGAACAGGCCCCACCCAATGCAGGATAGAGTTGGAAGATTGGGAGCACATGGGTTATGGGTTATGTTAAAGAGTTAAGAGACTTGAAGATGGGGAGCATGTGGGGTATGTTGAGTGGAAAATTTTGCTGCCTGTAGGTTTGAGTCCGTCAGACCTGTGGCCTTAACCTGTTGCTTTCCCATCTCCACTGGTTTGTTTCCATTCATCTTCCTCTGAAGCCCACCTCCCAGTGTGCAGCCCAGTAGCAGGGGCTAGGTGAAGGTGGCTGATGGCACCCTACCCCTTGGATGCATGGGGGTGCCCGTGTATTTCATGTAGATGCACAGTGCACATGACAGCTGGCAGGAGTGCCTGTAGATCAGGAAGAGGCTCTCGCCACCTGATCACACTAGAAGGGATGTCTAGTTGCACATCAGCAATTGAGCTGAGAGGAGAACACATCTAATTTCAATCTGAGTCTCAGTCTGAGAGGGGGAACCTGCCAACATTTTGTGGACATTGAGGAGACTAAAGGCATGTTACCTTGTCTGCAGGAATGTTAGATTTAAATAGTTCTGTCCTCTACAAAACTTGTATATGGAAGATGTCTATCATGTAGTTTCTGAAAAGATTCTAGAAAATAAGGGAAATTAAATAATGACTTTGAAGACGTAGTATATCTCTCTGAAAATGATTGCATGTAAGAAACACATTTAGTGTAAATACATAACAAGTTTAGTGTCAGTTTCCCGGGATCTTAAAAGATTATGACCTTGAGTAAAAAGGAAACCAGAGAGCCCTAAGAAGGGACAGGATGAGATGGAAGAATTGTCAAAGCTGGTTGGAATAAAAGAATGCAAGAAAACAAAAATTGTGATAAAATTTGTATTAAGGCAGTCAAAAGAAGCTTTGATATTCCAAAGCATGGAGGGGTATTATGGACAACAAGCTTGAGAACAGAAGGCAGAGAGGAAAATGACAAAGATACATAATCATCTATGGAGTTGCACAGAGTCGGACACGACTGAAGCGACTTAGCAGCCGCAACAGGGATTATATAGTACAAGTTCTGCTTCAGAACTATCAGTAGAACAGGCCCCACCCAATGCAGGATAGAGTTGGAAGATTGGGAGCACATGGGTTATGGGTTATGTTAAAGAGTTAAGAGACTTGAAGATGGGGAGCATGTGGGGTATGTTGAGTGGAAAATTTTGCTGCCTGTAGGTTTGAGTCCGTCAGACCTGTGGCCTTAACCTGTTGCTTTCCCATCTCCACTGGTTTGTTTCCATTCATCTTCCTCTGAAGCCCACCTCCCAGTGTGCAGCCCAGTAGCAGGGGCTAGGTGAAGGTGGCTGATGGCACCCTACCCCTTGGATGCATGGGGGTGCCCGTGTATTTCATGTAGATGCACAGTGCACATGACAGCTGGCAGGAGTGCCTGTAGATCAGGAAGAGGCTCTCGCCACCTGATCACACTAGAAGGGATGTCTAGTTGCACATCAGCAATTGAGCTGAGAGGAGAACACATCTAATTTCAATCTGAGTCTCAGTCTGAGAGGGGGAACCTGCCAACATTTTGTGGACATTGAGGAGACTAAAGGCATGTTACCTTGTCTGCAGGAATGTTAGATTTAAATAGTTCTGTCCTCTACAAAACTTGTATATGGAAGATGTCTATCATGTAGTTTCTGAAAAGATTCTAGAAAATAAGGGAAATTAAATAATGACTTTGAAGACGTAGTATATCTCTCTGAAAATGATTGCATGTAAGAAACACATTTAGTGTAAATACATAACAAGTTTAGTGTCAGTTTCCCGGGATCTTAAAAGATTATGACCTTGAGTAAAAAGGAAACCAGAGAGCCCTAAGAAGGGACAGGATGAGATGGAAGAATTGTCAAAGCTGGTTGGAATAAAAGAATGCAAGAAAACAAAAATTGTGATAAAATTTGTATTAAGGCAGTCAAAAGAAGCTTTGATATTCCAAAGCATGGAGGGGTATTATGGACAACAAGCTTGAGAACAGAAGGCAGAGAGGAAAATGACAAAGATACATAATGAGTCGTAGATATAGAGGGCAGACCTTCAACCCAAGAGGTGTTCTATAGCAGGAAACTAGAGCAGTTATCAGGGAAATCATGAGTGAGCTTTCCCATGCCAGAGAAGAATGCGAGTAAAACTCAAAGGGCACCCTGAGAAGCAGCCAAAACTAGTGAAGAGTTCCTACTTAGGCTGTTCTGGCAAAACATGTGAACTTTAAGGATAAAGCAAACCCAGGAAATAAAGGAGGTTTCTAACAAGGGAACACCCTAAGTCTATGGCTCTGTAATTGTGTTCAGCCTATATATATATAGACACACACACATGTAAAATCTTCTTTTTAAATGACTATTTTCAGGTGTAAACAGCATTTGTGTTCCATCCCTCAAAAAGCTCCTTAGATACATATTTCATCCATGGAAGTGATCGTTCTTGGATTTTAGGTTTTTTTTTTTTTTTAACTTTGAAAGGAGAACATGGAGTTGTATAGCCTCCTGATGTTTATGCCATGTCCTTTGATTGGAGGTTAGCAGTACGGGCTATCAGACTAGCTCAACTGAAAATTCACCACCCAAACACAGAACCCCAAATAATCCAGCTATATTTCCTTTATAAAAAGCTATGTGCCAAATAAAATGACTCAGAAAGGCTTAAAGGAAAGAGATTGGTTAATGAACACAAGAAGAATATAAGTTCCCTTACCCTAAGACAGCATTAAAATGGAACAAAAGTAGCCATGAAGATGAAACGTGTAAGCCACAATAGAGAAGTGACATTGATTTTTATGGGATAAATTACATCACAATAAACATTAATCACTGGGGATGCAAAGGAAAGCAAAGAGTAATGAGACACTCATGTTTCTTTTTGGCAGATTGTTAGACAAGAAGTCAGGATGATCGAGGGCATGAATATTCTAAGGGTGAGCTAAGACGTATGTCGAGAGCTTTACCCTGAAAATAGAGATGAGTCCGTCTTTTTAGGGCCCCAGAGAATTCTTTTTTCTAGATCATAAAATCTAAACTTCCAACAAACTGAATATAATAGAGAATGCATTCGCTAGCCACAGTGAAATTTCAAAAACATTGTACATGAAAATTTAAAACAAAAAGTGCTGAGTTCTGCCCCTCTACTCTGCTTCAAGCCGTTTCCTAAATAACTCTTGACTGGGTCAAAGAGAAAAGCAATGCTAAGATTACAAAATATTTAGAAAAACTGTATAATGGAAAGTGTATGTTAATGCTGAGATGTGATCAAAGCCGTACCTAGAGGAAAATGAATGTACTTAAATACTGACATTTCTTAGCAAGAGGGAATAAAAAGCATTTCAGCTCAGACCCAAAAGAAAAAGGGAAGTTATTAAAAATGTGCTCTAGAGAACAGTACTTGATAAGCTTGCTGTCACCATAGGAAGGACTTCACCGTGTCGTGGGGAGTACCCGTGTCTGTGTCCGGGCAGAGCTGCTGCTCGCCCTCCCCACTGCCTCGCTCCTGTCCCTGTCTTTTGCAGAGGTTCCTTCCCCTTTCCTCTTAGGCTGTAACACCCACACTTGGAGCTCTCCCCAGGTCAGCCATCTGCTTTGAGCTGCCTTTTCACTGCTGCGAGGAGGGCAGGGGTCATGGGCGGAGCTTGCAAGCCCAGCTATTCTCCACGTTTTCATCAGTTTATTGTCAGCCACTCTTGCTCTTCTGCATTTGTTGACCTGAGCTGGGAACTTCTTTTGGTTTCTCTGAGAACTGCTCTTGCCTCTGTTTGGAGCCACAGTTAACATTGCTCGGTCTTCCAGAAATCCCTCATGTTTTCAGCCCTGTGATTTTTCTGGTTTCCAGGCACGCTGTAAAATATTTAATTTGATGGCACCGGCTTTTGGGTCCAGGATTCTTTAATAACAAGTCTCCTGCCGGTGCATGAGGCCTTTGGTGGGGAGGAGAACAGACACTTGTGCACAGATGCCCCGCCTTTTCGGCTTTTGTTTTGTGATGTGTGTTACCTCCTTGAAGTTCTCTAAGTGCTTGTTCTAAATTTCTTCTGTTTGCTGAACTAACAATTAGTGAGGGGTTGGGAGTGTGCTCCTATCCCTGCCGCACACGAGGAGACACTAAAGTCGCAGTAAGGATTCAGGCCAGGCTGTCTGACCTCAAGTCCACCCAGCTGCTTCACTGCCTTTTCTGGGTGTTAGTTGGGTGCCTCTTCTTCATGCCATTTCTTTACCTCAAACACTCAGTGTTTTTTGTATTCCTATTCACATCTGTAGGTAACGATCAATGACGGAGTGTATTTCTTTAGCTCAAGTGAGAATTCCCCTCTCACCTCGTGGCAAATATAGGTTCAGCACAAGGGCTCAACTTCAGATGACTTTTCAGGGGCCAGGAGGGGCTGCTTTGGGGCAGGAGTTTTCCTGAGCTTCCCTCTGGTGGAGGCAGCCCTGCCCCATTTCCTTTGTCCCTTTGTGCACCTGGCTGTCTTCCCTTTAGCAGGCTGTGCGCATGCCCACTCACCCCTCCCCTGGAGCAGACATCAGAGTTAAGCAGCTGAGGTAGGGAGACTCACTCAGTGCGCCTACCCTCCAGTTAGTTAGTTGGCCAGTTGTCTGGCCAGCTCCCTCCCCTTGCCTGCACTGCACTGATAATGGGATTATCTGAGCTTCTGCCGGGAAACTTGTCAATTGTCACAGGTTCCTTATATTTCCTTGGATTTGCCATTGTGTTTTCATCAATTTTAGTTTTTCCAGAAATTCACTCATCTATTCCACAAATGTTTATTGTGGAGGGCAAGTGTGTTGGGCTTTAGAAAATTAAGGCGAACAGAAAGAGAAACAGCCCATCGTGATGGAGTTTATACATAGTTGTATGGGGAAGATGGGCATTAAACGGATGACTGACTTACAGAAAGCTCATGTTCTGTGAGGAAAAGGTGCGGTGTGCTTTGGGGACACGTGAAAGGGCTACTTACTGAGAGAAGGATTGTCGTAGAACTCTCCCTGGAGTCAGTGACAGTCACCTGAGCTCTGGGAAGAGAAAGAAGACCGAGGAGATGAAAAGTAAGGACAAGAGTGTTGCTAGCAGAGGGAAGAGGAGGTGGAGACACCTTGCAGATGAGGGTAGACATGGCCTACTGGGCGTTCGCTCTTGCTGGCGCTATGTCTATTTTCATTATATATTTACTCTCCCGTTTCATGAAGTGTGGGAGAGAGAAAAATTTTGATCAGTTGTCTTGACTGAAACAAGAAGTCTCAAAGAATAATAATCCAGGAAAATTTTTCTGATATAAGCAGTAAATGAAACATAAAAGAACTTGCGTATTGTCTGTGCTATGCTATATATAAATGAATGTGAAGTCACTGTACCAATACCAGGGCTCCTCATAGCTCAGTCACTAAACAGTCTGCCTGCAATGCAGGAGACCCAGGTTCAATTCCTGGGTTCGGAAAGATCCCCTGGGGAAGGAAATGGCAAGCCACTTTAGTATTTTTACCTGGAAAATCCCATGAACAGAGGAGCCTGGGGTCACAAGAGTCAGACACAACTTAGTGACCACACCACCACCACCATACCAATACCAAAGGTCTTATCCTTAGCAGGTGGGATGATGTGATTTTTATGACTTTTTTTATACTTCTATTTGATTTTCAGTTTTCCTATGAGTGTGGATTGCTTTTATAGTCAGAAAAAAATTTTCTTAATGTCTAATTTACGGTTTGACTGAGTGAACTCTGAGAGATGGTGATGGACAGGGAGGCCTGGTGTGCTGCAATTCATGGGGTTGCAAAGAGTTGGACACGACTGAGCGACTGAACTGAATGGTTTGACTTATAAGCCCAAACAAACAATTGCTAAGTAATTTTGAGAGAGCAAGATTTAAATTTAACTTTTTAAAGTTAGGACATGTATGACAGTTTTTAAAATATGCCATAAAGGAACCAGGCTGCCTCTTCTTGACTTACTAGTCTTTTAGTGCGGCTGTTGACTTCACAGTAACTAGATGGCTGCTGCATCTTTAGAAATTGCATCTGTATCCAGGCAGGGAAAAGGAGGCAGGGCATTTCACTGGGTTTGTCCCCTTTTATCAGAAAATAAGTAGCTGTCACAGAAACCTCACCTGTTGGACTCCCGTTTGCCTGTCACTGGTTAGAACTGTGTTACAGAGCTGTTTGTAGTTAACTGTGAGGAAGCCTGAGACAGCCAGTTTTTGTTCTTTGTTTTTAAACCAGAGCACATTGCTCTTCAGAACAAAATAGGGTTCTATTAATAAAAGGATGAATGGATATTGGTTAGGCAACTTGCAGTGTCAGCTACAGGAATGGTTGCTTATAGATGGTAATAAAAGTCAGGAGCATGATTAAGACTACTCAGAGGGAGTATTCAGAGTAAGAAATGAGAATCAGTGAAAGAGCCTGAGGAACTTTAGGATCAGAGGAATGTGTATTCTCCAGGGAGGGCACTAAGAAAGAGGGGCTGTGAGAGTGGCAGAAAGGTGATCACCTGATGGGTGTTGCATTTTCTAAGCCTCCAGAGAGAGAGGAAGACAGTTTATCTTGTCCTGGGTGCTGATGAGTCAAGTACACCAAGAATTAAGATGTGAACTTATTGTTGAGTCTCTAAAGTCATGTCTGACTCTGTGACCCCATGGACTGAAGCACGTCAGGCTTCCCTATCCTTCACTATCTCCTGGAGTTTCCTAAGACTCATGTCCATTGAGTCGGTGATGCCATCCAACCATCTCATCCTCTGTCACCCTCTTCTCCTCCTGCCTTCAATCTTTATTAACGTTGGGATCTTTTCTAATGAGTTGGCCCTTCACATCAGGTAGCCAAAGTATTGTAGCTTCAGCATCAGTCCTTCCAGTGAATATTCAGGGTTGATTTCCTTTAAGGATCAACTGGTTTGATCTTGATGTCCACGGGTTTCTCAAGAGTCTTCTCCAGCACTACAGTTCAAAAGCATCAGTTCTTCAGCACTTAGCCTTCTTTATGGTCCAGCTCTCACATCCGTACATGACTGCTGAAAAAACCATAGCTTTGACTGTACTGACCTTTGTCAGTAAAGGTACTATGCTGACTTTGTTGGCAAAGTGATATCTCTACTTTTTAATATGCTGTCTAGGTTTGTCATAACTTTTCTTCCGAGAAGGAAGTTTAATTTCATGGCTGTGGTCACTGTCTGCAATGATTTTGGAGCCAAAGAAGAGAAAATTTATCACAGCTTTCACTTTCTCCCCATCTGTTTGCCATGGAGTACATCATGCAAAATGCCGGGCTAGATGAAGCACAAGCTGGAATCAAGATTGCTGGGAGAAATATCAATAACCTCAGATATGCAGATGACACACCCTTAAGGCAGAAAATGAAGAAGAACTAAAAAGCCTCTTGATGAAAGTGAAAGAGGAGAGTAAAAATGTTGGCTTAAAGCTCAACATTCAGAAAACTAAGATCATGGCATCTGGTGCCATGACTTCATGGCAAATAGATGAGGAAACAATTGAAATAGTGAGAGATTTTATTTTTCAGTTCAGTTCAGTCGCTCAGTGATGTCCAACTCTGCAACCCCATGAATCGCAGCACGCCAAGCCTCCCTGTCCATCACCATCTCCCAGAGTTCACTCAGACTCACATTCATCGAGTCTGTGATGCCATCCAGCCATCTCATCCTCTGTCGTCCCCTTCTCCTCCTGCCCCCTATCCTTCCCAGCATCAGAGTCTTTTCCAATGAGTCAACTCTTCGTGTGAGGTGGCCAAAGTACTGGAGTTTCAGCTTTAGCATCATTCCTTCCAAAGAAATCTCATGGTTGATCTCCTTCAGAATGGACTGGTTGGATCTCCTTGCAGTCCAAGGGACTCTCAAGAGTCTTCTCCAACACCACAGTTCAAAAGCATCAATTCTTCGGTGCTCAGCCTTCTTTACAGTCCAACTCTCACATCCATACATGACCACAGGAAAAACCATAGCCTTGACTAGACGGACCTTAGTCGCAAAGTAATGTCTCTGCTTTTGAGTATGCTATCTAGGTTGGTCATAACTTTTCTTCCAAGGAGTAAGTGTCTGTTAATTTCATGGCTGCAGTCACCATCTGCAGTGATTTTGGAGCCCCCCAAAATAAAGTCTGACACTGTTTCCACTGTTTACCCATCTATTTCCCATGAAGTGATGGGATCGAATGCCATGATCTTCGTTTTCTGAATGCTGAGCTTTAAGCCAACTTTTTCACTTTCCTCTTTCACTTTCATCAAGAGGCTCTTTAGTTCTTCGCTTTCTGCCTTAAGGATGGTGTCATCTGCATATCTGAGGTTATTGATATTTCTCCTGGCAATCTTGATTCCAGCTTGTGTTTCTTCCAGTCCAGCGTTTCTCATGATGTACTCTG